>MCGE01000042.1:0-351038 GCA_002105175.1 Absidia repens | reverse complement strand
TTTAAGAAGTAACGCAGAATAATAGTAGGAATGGATAATGCTGATCCAACCCAAAAGAGTACACGCCACGTTTGGTTGTATTCGTTGATTCCAAAACTAATAAAAGTTGCTAACAAGCAGCCTACAGCCCAGCCTTTTGAATAAAAAAGAAGAAGAAAAAAAAAAAAAGGAGACAAAGATAAATATATATTACGAATGTGAGCACTGTAAAAAAACACACACACAAAACTAGTAGTTACCTTCTTGATAGAGACCAGAAAAGAGCCCACGTACTTCAACAGGTAGAGCTTCAAACGCAACACTGGTGCCGAGTCCCCACTCTGCGCCCTATATAATAAAACGATTAAAGTATAGGGTGAGTAAATTTGGTGTGCCTTCTTAACTTATTTTTTTACCATGATGATACCAAAAACAGCGCGAAGAGCAATAAAAGTCTTCAAATCAGGGGCAAACCCACTTCCAAGATTGACGACCGAGAAGAGAATGACATCAACCACCAGAGGCCATCGCCGACCGACTTTATCGCCAATTGCACCAAATATCAAAGCTCCTACTGGCCGAAGCATCTATATAAAAAAGGCCATCTTGTTAACCAGTAGTCCATTTCATGTCGCTTTTATTCTTTTTCTTTTTCTTACCATTGTCGTTGTAATAGCACCTAGGAAAATAAGGAAAAGTGTTAGTGGTTTATATGTATCATCTATTTTGTTAAAACGTACTTGTAACATCAGATGGTTCAACGTTGTAATCAGCAGCTAAAAAAGTAATTTGAGATCTATGTTTTTAGTTTGCCTATAATTAACTTTTCCAGATTCGATTATACCATATAAACTTACCGATGGCGGTGACAGACAAAGTTGTCGAGAAAAAATCCAGTGCTTCCAATACCCACCCAAAATAAGCTATATAAATATATATATAAAAAAAAAAGAGTAAATAACTTTTTCGTCAAAAATTCACGTTAACATCGTACCTGCAGTAAAGGCAATCCACTGTGTTCGGTTCAGACCTCGGATGCTTTTGATCACCCCAACAGAAGCTTGCTTTTTATCATTGTCGTCTTTTTTTTCCCTATAGAAAAAATTCTTTTTCCATTGGCGCCAATATTCTTGTAACAATATTGTGATCATAACAAATCGTGTAAATAGTAAAGCGAAAAAAAAAGAAAAAGGTGTTGGAAAAAGGAAAAAAAAAGGTAGAAATACAAAAAAAGTAAAATTCGATTTGTGTCCCCTCTTAAAAAGCTAATTTTAAAGTCAGTCTTCGAAATCATCCCCAACCAATCAAATTGGTGATTCACTCCCACCTCTATTTCCCCACACTATCTCCCAGCAGATAAACCACAAAAAAAATTTTAAGCAAAATTCCCCATAATCATATATGAATAGTAAAAATTTAATTGTAAACATTTCCATCTATTATGGATATTGTTATGTATATAATGTAATTATAATGGAACATGAACCTTTTTTATTTAAAGTCGCGATGGTGTAAGTTACAGGAAGCTACTTTGATGTGGTATTATTTGAGGGGACCACACTGGAACAGAACCTTACCCATTTTGAGTACGACTTTGTGTGTTGGTGTGGGGAAAAGTGCGTTGAGAAAGAATTGGTGTAATCAACAAAAACTGTGTATATAATTTTTAGGCACTAAAATCCCCGACGCCTATACCTCCTTTTTTTTTTTTTTTTTTTTTTTTTTTTTTTTTTTTTTACAACCTGCTTGCATGAATGGCTTGCCTGGTTCAATAAAGTCCTTGTCACCGATTTAGGTCACCTGGCCAAATTGTTCATAATTGATACAAATTTAAAGATCAGAGTTCATTTTATGTAAAATATAGTTGATAGCCGTCTACTGCCTTATGTGTTGATAAACTAATTTGATTGTGTCTGATATAAACGTACTATAATTCCATACAGTTGTGGTTGAGTTGGTCAGGACACCGTCATTTCCTCAACAAAATAATAATAAACATATATCAAGCACATCAGTAAATCAGATTATTGAAGCAGTGGAAGTTTATCAAATCTTAGTTCATCCGGTAGGTCCGTGTGTGAAAAAATTATAAGGTGCCAAGATGGTATTGGGCAAAAACTTTATCTTCTCTTGAGACAGGGATCTTTTTAATTTCCCTAACTATAACAGGCTTATACAAAAAAAGACTTAAGCATTTTCATACTTCAAGAAAAGTGATCTACTGGGTGTCAAGAACAGGGTTGCTGTAGTATAGTTTTTAATAAAGAATTAGACAAGTCACCCCACGCCATTTTGCACCTTGATGAACGGCCATTAGCCTTCAAATGAATCGAGTTGAGTTTTTGTTTTTAGTTTAATTTTATTAAACCAACATGCAAAAAAGAAAAATATTGAGTTGGATACAGTATGTCCAGTCTAATGAAGGTAACGAGACTGGTAATACCTAGGCTGATTAATATGAATAGTAGAGCGGGAACAGGGGTATGTTTCACATTAAGTGGTCCAAAACTGTCATCCCCATCATTCGTTACTCGTAGAGTGGAGAAAGTTCCCAAAAATAAACTAGAAAGCAGTATAAAATGCTCCAGAGAGGCGGCTACAAGCGCAAAACGACTTATCTTCATTTATTAAAGGTGAACTAGAAATCACATATTTAGTTGGGCACTCACAAAACTGTTACAATTACCGTTTTATTTATACAATGAGTCAGAGAATGGTTAATAAAAATTAATATTTTATTGAAGTATAATGGTAGATATTAAAACTAAAGAGGAGGGGTTGGGTGTAATAAGTGATTCAACGGAGGGATCTATTAGACGAAGAATGGGGGGAGACTAATGAGTGCTCTGCGAACTGTTCAATACTGACCTAAAGGGACAATTGTAAAATTGGAGATAATATAATGTAGAATACAAGGTATGGCATTGACGAAAGTGCCATCTTTTATTGCAGCAAGACGGCATTCAACATTAATCTAAACAAGTGAGGTAGTAAAAAAGGGATCTATTGCAAAAGACATGAGAGAGACTGTCGGTACATTTTTCATTGAAGCAAGTAAAAAGAGACATGTTTTATTCCGTTATAGATACAAACTATGTACAAACTGACACTAAACTAAGCTATTGGAGTTTCCAAAATGTCAATTAATGGTGGGTTCTTAATCTTGAATCCAAAATGAAAGGGTTTCCCCATGTATGTTGTATTCCCTTTTTTGAAAACGCTTCTATACTAGTCTTGGTACTAATCTAAGTCCATCACAATCCCATAGGAGCCACAATTGTGAAAAATTATAGGGAAAAAAAAAAATACGAAAAAGAAAAGAAAGCGACCGAAAAAATAAAAACGGGCGAAAATAAATATTCACGTGGGCGGATTTTAAAATATTTTCTGTCGTGGCTGTTGTGAAAATTTTTAATAAACGGCCATGGCGGGTGCATAGAAATGTAATAGTCGAAGCGTATTGGAGAGTTTCGAGGAGAATGCATTTGTTCAGTCACAAACTACCTAGACCATTTTTTTTTCACATACAATTCCACAACGCAATATGGGTAAGACAAAAAGAAAAGTACTACAGCACACTTTATTTTATTTGGCATTCTGTTCGGACTTTGGGAGTGCTACGAGGAGATTGCCTCAAGCCTTGCCCGAAAGATTAAATGGTTTGCTGGTAGGGGTCGGAATTTTAATTTACATTGAAAGGGTACATCACCTGGAAAAATAAAAAATATCGTGAGTGTTTTTCCTTTCATTTAATTAATCGTTTATTTTCACAATGTCCTCGAATTTTTTCTTCAAAGCCGGTGGTTTATTAGGTAAGATAGACATTATATTACTCACTTGTGCATAAAAGAAATAACATGAGGACCTTTTTCTATCAATAGGAATGACTTCTGTTGGGTTAGCAGCTTTTGGCTCCCATGGTCTCGCAAAATATGTGAATCATGACCAAACCAAGATTAGGGTGAGTGTTACCCGCCTCCCCCCCTTCTTCCTCTAACCGTGGAACTCCTCCCTTGAAGTAAAAAAGATACTGACTTTGATTGTTTCTCTGTTTTAGAATTGGGGCATGGCCGCTGAATTCCAGCTTTTGAATGCAGTGACTTTACTGGTGTTGTCGTCGGTCCCCCCTAGTGTACGCCGCATTCACCCTGCTGCCATGCCATGTATCTTGGCAGGCACATTGGCTTTCAGTGGATCTATTTACCTTTTGACTCTCAACAGAGATCAATTCCGACCATTAGGACCCGTCACTCCACTAGGCGGCCTGAGCATGATGGCTGGCTGGGCTTGCCTTCTTCTATGATACATGCAAATATCCCCTATTTTACACTATAGTTTAGCTGAATTATGTAGTTTGAATTATTTTTAATGTAGACACCCTCTCTTTTTTTTATAATAAACATCATCAATTTACTCTTAAAGTTGTGTTAATATGTGTTCGTGTGTGAATATATATGATGTGTGTATGCACATGTGGATAGATATGATATGTTTGTGCGTATGTGGATAAATATGTTGCATATGGGTGAGTGACAGAATGAGTGGGTGCATGGATATCTGAATATAGGCATATGCGTGCTAGACGGAATATGATATAGTACAAAATTTTCTTTATTTGATAAAACATAAAAGGATGTACGAACAGGCGTTATGGCTACTATAGTTACTATGCTAGCAATTATCTAAGCTAATTCTAAACTATAGATCATTTCTAACAACTAAATAGTTCGTGATGTGCGTTTTTCGAGTACTTGATTGATGTAGATGGTGTCAAAATCCTCAGCTCCGTCAACTACTTCGAATTGCAGTGGATACTAAATGTGTAGAAAAAAAAAAGATGCAATACGCAAGCCCAAATTCCCTAGTATGATATTTCATCCAAACCTTCCATTTGTCACCATTCCCATAACACATATGAACGAACCATATTACCAACAGAAACATAAAATAAAAAAAAAATCACGCCCTAGAACATCATCAACAGCAATAATCAAAACAAAGACTAACCACAAACGTAAAACAAAAGTGACAACCATTATCACCAACAATTCCAATCAAATCCATCATCACTACAAACAACAATAAACATTTTGAGACAAATCCAACAATAAAATTTTATTAGATTTCAAAGATAAATAAATTAACACACACACGATATATGCATAAATATATGCATATTCATTTCTTGTCCAATCCACTAGCTAATTCCCCTTTTTTTTTGTTGTCCAATGTTTCTTAAGCCTTGGTTTCTTCAGCATCAGCAGGAGCATCAGCAGAGATATGAGCGTTCAACACATCCATGGCTTCAGAGATCTTGTTGTCCAAAGCAGATTGTTCTTCCAACAAGTTCAACAATTCACCGTTGTCCATTTCCAAAAGCATACCAGTGATCTTACCAGAGTATTCGGGTTGTTGGGCATGGATCAAAGGATACAAACGTTCACCAAGCATTTGCTTTTGCATTTCGGGAGGAGCAGAGGCCAAAGCGGCAGCAGTCAAGGCACCGTTGTCTTGTTGTTGTTGTTCTTGACCGTTGGCAGCAGCACGGGGTTGTTGTTGCTTACGTTGACCAGCGGCTTGACGGTTACCTTGGGCAGCACCACCACCGCGGACGGGGCGAGGACCACGAGGAGGACGGTTTTGCATGTTGGGGTTGAAGCCTTGAGGATAGCCCATGGGTTGACCTTGTTGAGGTTGAGGAGCCCAGCGAGGACGGGGCATCATACCGTTAGGGGGGAACACGGGGCGTTGACCTTGACCCATGAATCCACCAGGGGGACCGTAGAACATGGGAGCACCAGCCATATAACCAGGAGCACCAGGCATAGGGACAGCCTAGAAAAAAAAAATCAAAGATGTTAGTGTTCCACCCAATACCATATTAATTTTTTTTTCCTTATGAAGAAAGGGATTGTCAGACTTACTTGTTGCATACGCATTTGGTTACGTTGAGCCATTTGAGCTTCCAATTGAGAACGACGGACTTCCTTGCGTTGAGCCAAAGCGACATAGATGGGCTTGGAGCCAATCATGCGACCGTTCATTTCAGTAACAGCCTTGGTAGCTTCATCAGGAGAGGAGAAACACACAAAACCAAAGCCCTTGGAGTTTTCCTTATCATCACGCATGATCTTGGCGCTAGTGATGACACCATAGACAGAGAATTCTTGACGGATCTTTTCATCATCAATGTCATCATCCAAGTTCTTGACATAGAGGTTGACACCTTGGTACTTGGCGAGCTTTTCCATCTTGGCTTGTTCGTATTGACGACGGAGTTCTTCTTCACGTTCAGCCTTCTTTTGAGCACGGCCAACATACAAAGTCTTGCCATTGTGTTCGGTTTCGTTGAGGTTGTCGACAGCCTTGTGAGCATCTTCAAAGGTTTCGTAGTTGACAAAACCAAAGCCCTTGGATTTACCTTCTTCATCCTTGGAGATCAAAGCGGAGGTGACGGGACCATATTTGGTGAACATGGCGGTGAATTCGTCGTCGGTGACTTCAGTGTCGAGGTTCTTGACGTAAACGTTGGTGAACTTGGCACGTAATTCTTCGATCTTCGCTTGACGTTCCTTGCGGGGGACATGGTGACCGACAAACCTATGTAGTATATAAAGATATTAGTATCAATAACAAATAAATAAATAAATAACCTCTTACCAACCCGCCCCATCCCTAAAAATAGTTGACTTACACCTTCTTGTCGTTCAACAACATTCCGTTGACATGCTTGATGGCATTTTCAGCAGCTTCTTCAGTTTCATAATGGACAAAACCGTAACCCTTGGAGTTTCCGTTTTCATCAATAGCAATCTTGCAGGATAAAATGTTACCAAAGGCAGAGAATGTATCGTGGAGAGCCTTGTTGTCGATAGTCACATCCAAGTTCTTGATGAAGACGTTACCAGAACCAGTCTTACGGAGAGAGGGATCACGTTGGGACCACATGATACGACAAGGTTTACCCTTGACCAAAGTATAGTTGAGGGTTTCCAAAGCACGTTCACCTATAAAAAGAACCAAATAATAAATCAGTATCTTCCTGTCTTCAGTACAAAATGACCGGTAGCTTTTCACTTACCATCGACAACATTGTGGAAGTTCACGTAAGCATAACCCAAGCTACGTCTGGTGACAGCATCACGGCACACACGGATGGAAGCAATAGGACCGATCATGTTGAACATTTCAAACAGCATAGCTTCAGTGACAGAAGGATCGAGTTCACCAACGTAAAGGGATGCAGTGGTGGAGGGGACAGCACCGTTGACATCTTCTTGTTGAGGTTGTTGTTGTTGAGGTTGTTGAGGCTGTTCTTGTTGAGGAGGAACAACAGGAGCTTCAGCAGCGTTGGTGATAGGAGAGGACATTTTTATAGTTTTTCGATTTTTTTTGGAATGTAAAAATTGATTTTATATATATTTTTTTCTTTGTTTTTATATAAGTATGATGATCAGAACAAGTGACAAAAGATAAAGTCAAAGATTGTTTTGAAAATCAAAGATTGAATAAAAAAAAAGGGTGGGAGGTGGAAATGAGTGTGTTGGTGAAAACAAAAGGAAAGAGTAAGGGAATTCTGGCAAAAACTTCCCTTTTGTTCTCAGTGGACAAATAAAAAATTTTTCGACTGGATTTTAATTTGTTAGGTTTTCCATTACTATGGAACATATATAATCAATGCTGCCAAAGTCAAACCATATGATAAGGTCTCCTTTTTTTTTTTTTTTTTTTTTTTTTTTTAGTTTTTCTTGCTTAAATTAAACTTTTACGCATGTATGCATCATAAACTATGACAAGTTCATTCTGAAGTGATAGACTGTACAATACATGCTTTGATTTCCTATGCCCTGGATTGTAGACTCCGCTTCAGAAGAGATGTCATGTCAGAATTTATCCTGTATTGATTGATGGAACCTCATATTTATCAATGCCTTATTCTATCACTTCAACTAGGTGTATTTCAAAACGAGTCGTCAATCAATTATTGTGATCCCATCTAATATTTTCAGACTGACGACAACAACAAAATTAACTACGCTGTTGCAGTCATTCAGAATGGACGGCATTGATGTCAAAGCGGAGTGTAAACGTCCTACATATAAAAGACTTGACATGTATTCATTATGATTTTTGTTGGGACTGTTAGTGTCGATAATAGATTATGTTCGCGGCATACCAAAACACGAAAGTGGATGGGAGCCAGTACAAGAGGCGACCCAGACTTAAGTTATAATATAGAAAAACATGATTAATATAACCCTTCAATATATCATAATGAAAATTACTTATCCACGATCATCAATATAAAGCAATCATAAAGACAATGAAAATAAAACATGGGTTTAATAAAAAAAATTATGTACCTCATAAAGAAACTATATTTGCTCATATTCTTCAAATTCTACTTGTGTAACATCTGTGCGGTCTGTAGGTTCTGCCTTTCAAATTAAGGTACCATCAAAGAGCTAATGCAAAATCGATCGACAGAGAAGAAAAAAAGAGCCATTGAATTGAATAAATAGTATTTTCATTTTATTTCAGTAAAATAGATATGTACAGTACAAACAGAGATCAAAAGAAGTGAAGGTGGTCGATAAAAACAAAAAGACATAAATGAAAGAGGAGAAGAGGGGATAACAACAATTAAAGGAAAGGAATGGGGTATGCTACTAACTAAATGAGAATAATATAACTAGGAGGAGGAGAATAAGGCTATTCTTCAACTAAAAAGTCTTCCATGATTGCTTGAATGACATCTTGAATTCGATCATCAAATTGAGCATACAAAATACTTTCAATTTCAGAGAGCCAGAGGTGTAGCCATTCGGTCATTGCCTTGGTAGCCTTGGATTGTTGTTTGTCGTTGTAGTAATCGGTCACTTCAGAGTTCCATGATGATTTGTTAGGAGCACGGCGAGTATATGCAGATGATGAGGAAGTTGATCGGCGTTGGTGTCGAGAGTGACGAGGTTCGGAATTAGTGAGAGGTACGGATTGGCGTATAATAATGTCGGCGGCATCGTTGGCGTTAATGATGAGTCCTAATTGAATCGACATGCGTTGATTCAATACAATCAATGTTTCCGTCAATTGAGTGGCCATGATATGTGCTGTACTAGCAAGGTCGTCGTTGCTGCTAGATGTCATTTTGAGTGGCAAAGTTGGCAAATTGGAATCAACTAACGGGCGTACTGAAGCAATCAAATTGGCCCTCATAAAGTTGAGATGGTCACGAAGAGCATGGATAAAGGGGCATAAAGATGCTTGACAGTCATTCACTAAAGGAAAGAAGAAAGAAAGAGAGAAAATGATATTAAGTTAGGTTAGCAAAGGAGTCTACCTTTTTTCTAAAAAAAAAAAAAAAAAGGAGAAGAAATTTACCATGGTCAGGGTAGAGCAACGTGTAAGAATGAGGAGCAGACGTGATAATGTCGTCAATTGTCGTTTCCATGACTTGGTCCACAATACTTTCATAGTAGTCGGTTAAACTGTTTGAAAGGGTATATGAGTTGATGATGGTGGAAGGAATCACATAAGGTTTCAAGTCGAGAGCAACTTGTTCCACTGTTGATGAGGTGTGTTGAAGGACTGTTTGTTGATCATTGTTCAAAGGTAAAGCCGATGCGTAGATAGATAAAAGAGAGAGACAATAAAATAAGATAGTGAACATGGATAAGATATAAGGGGGGGGGAAGAGGGTAATAAAAGAAGGGAATGGGGTGTTTTTCAAAGAAAAAAAATAGACAAGTGAGGGGCGATGGAAAGAAAGGTGATAAAATAAAAAGTATGTGGAATACAAATTTATGTAAACCAACGGCGACCAAAAGTTACACAAGAGAGATTCCCGGTTTTCCTATCACACAAATTAAGGTCCAAACTATACCAAAATCATGTTCATTTCGATTTTGCTTCCTGTGGGTTTTCCTAGTCTTTTCAAACCCTATATCAAAAAAAAAAAAATGAACAAGACGAATACACATCGAAAAGTATAATGATCATCAAAATAAAAAAGAAAAATTAAAAAAGAAAAAAATAAAAAATAAAATTTTAAAAAAAACGAAGGTTTCTAAAGACAGCCTACCAATTCTAATACGTAAACCTAAAGGATCGTCAACCAACCCATTGTTTTTAAACCAATAAGAATCAGCTAGCTTATTCCAAATGCAGTCATCTGTCTAAGAGCCATGATGATCAAGTGTCCCATACTGTAAGTGTAATAAAAAAAGAAACTACCAGAAATATAG
The DNA here is from genome assembly GCA_002105175.1 of Absidia repens. Taxonomy (NCBI): domain Eukaryota; kingdom Fungi; phylum Mucoromycota; class Mucoromycetes; order Mucorales; family Cunninghamellaceae; genus Absidia; species Absidia repens. Next base: position 340,815 of record MCGE01000042.1, on the reverse strand, counting down.
CAGTAGCAGTCGTGAAGAATACCAGCGACGCCAAGATTTATTTTGCTTGCCCAACCTAACCCAACCCAACCCAATGGCACCGATTTTCTTGAGTTCACCTTAAAAATAACATCAGAATTCAACATGCCCTGACTGAGTATCATATTTTGACCACACACAAGCTTTTAGAATTCAATTTCATACATTTGGACCAATACGTTTGAGGCACACCGTTGCTTGCCATCCCTCTGCGTGGATACAGTAAATTGACACATAGTATTATTCAATGACAAATCCACAATGAGCACTAACTTGAGATCAGAATTCTAACAAATAGATCGACCAATGTGAATATTTGACCCAACGATCACATGGAGACTTGTAATAAACACCAGACAAAATATGGCCTAAAAAATACATACAACGTAAACATACGTTGAAAACCTATCCATCCCTGTACCAGCCCACTTTTTTTCTCTTTGTATGCTTGAGAGTTTATGTACCTCCTTACCCATCAACCAATAGTAACGAATAGTTGAGATTGATGTTTCCATTTGATTTTCATGTATAAAATCCAGCCAACATATTTCAATCGAGTCAATACAAAGCCAAATCACCAACGAAATGGGTGTGTTGTTTTGTGTTCCCAACATAATATCACCATAAAGCAACCAAGCAGCACGTGACTACATTTAAACAGATTCAATAGAGAGTAGAGATTTCCCACCAAACCCAATTAAGAACAGACACCCAAATTGGATCGCTGAGTTCGATAATAAAGCCGCCATTTTATAACGTGAAGTTAAAACGGCACGTCAGTGAATCCGTCTACTGGTAGTTGCTTTCAATTGCTTTCAAATGATGTGACTAACCAAATGGTACGTCAATAGATGTCATGCGATCAAGCTGAATTCAATAGAAAGCGATTTTTTCAATTGAAAAAAAGTTTGCTGTGCAGTGATTAAAGAGGACATGAAGGAACAGTTGAAAATGGATAAGATAAACAAGTCTTTTTTCATCATTGTCTTGGTCATTGTGATTGTTGGTAATATTGATTTGTAGCATTGGTTTGACCTTGAGGAAGCTATTTTCGGTCACATACCAAATATCAAAAGTGTAAAAGAATAAAAGCAAAAAGAGAAAAAATTGATTTCGGTCTTTAAATAATGTATTTGTACCACTTCACATAGTGGAGCATTTGAATGACATCTTGCACTGGGCCTTCATAGACTGCAAGTAAAGTCAATATAAAAATACAGGAGATGTTAAAATAGGTACTAAACAACAGTTTTGTAGCCATATTAAGCATGCTTGTATTAAAATAGGGGAAGCCTAAAGACAGAAAGTTAGCGGAGATTGAACACCTAAAAGGGTGCGTGCAGCATTCAATTCGAGACGACAAGCTCTATTTTTTTATTTTTCTTTTTTCTTTTTCGCCATCTTTCTTTCTTTCTCCCATTCATCACCGTTTCTCTGATCACCACCCCCCATTCCTTTCTGTTCTATTACCTATTCATTATATCGAATCAAGTGCCCTTGCTAGATTATATTTACCATGGATTTGTTTGGAATGTCCAAAAAGTCCAAGCAGCGTCCCAGGGCGACTTTGGATTCTCCTGCTTCACAACAAGCCCACCCTAATACCGACACTGGCATACTTCCTCCTCCAAGAACTTGGTCATCTCAAACTACTGTGGATCAGTCTTATGCAGATAATGCTACTGACTCTTACACCCTAGATGATTATTATGGAGGCGGTAAAGCACTTATATTTTACTTTACTTCAATTTTCTTCTTCTTCTTTTTGACTCCTTTTTTTTTTCTCTCTCTCTCTCTCTTAATAGGCGACCTATCTCCAACAAACTCTCAAACAGCACATGTCGTCGAAGCAGCACCCGCTACATATAATGGTTTATCCGAAAGGGAGGTGGAGGCACTTTTCGAAAAAATGTTGGTAAGTGGAATTATAGTTGAATTGATCATTAACAAAAAAAAGGCCGGATTGTATTTGCCCCCCCCCTCTTTTCTTGTTTCTCCTTCTCTTACACTTCCCTTTATGATATAATCTAGACTCGTCGCGGTATTCACGATGGCAATGCTCGCGCCGCTATGCTTTCCTTCCCAACAAATAAGAAATGGTTGATGGTGTCACAAGACAAGCAGGCTGACACCACCTCACCAGCACCTGTGCCAAGCTCATCAAGCAGAAGAAACAACAATCACCAAGAATACAAGGAACCTGAAAAAAGTACACCTGAATTCTACATCAAACAATTCTTGCAGCCTGACATGTCTGGTGTCACTCCTAGGATGGTGGCCCATTTGGCTGTAAGTCTTCGTACTATGCCATTAAGGTAATTAGAAGCAGTTATAGAGGGGAGGTGACCGAAGGTAATTGTGACATACAACATCATTTAACCCACACCATCTATTTTTTTTTATTTTATATATATATAGCTGGGTTCGGCAATTCATCGAATCGAGAGGTTTGCAAGTCATCACTAATGTCATTGGGATTTTAAACAAACGGGAACAAAAGTAAGTTTTTATACGCGTTTTCTATATGAACATTATATAGAAAATTCTAAATGGTTGTTTTATTTTATTAGAACGGATGCCGATTTACAAATGGAAGCGGAAATTCTCAAATGTTTCAAATCTTTGATCAACAACAGGGTAAGTGGAATGATAAATGAAAAGGATATTATGAAACTAACCAATTGTGTCGTATTGATAGTGGGGTGCTCGGGAAGTGATTGCCAATCCTCAGTGTATCTTTCACATTGTGCTCTCTTTGACATCTCCCCCTGTGACTACAAGAAAGTTGGTGTGTGAAGTACTCGCGTTTGTTTGTCACGTGGATCTACCCAAAGGTCAAGAAATTGTATTGCAAGGGATGGAAAAACTGAAGGATTATCGTCATGAATATGGTCGTTTTGATGGCTGGCTCAAAATTGTGGAGGCAACGCTAGATGGTCGAGGGCGTATGGGAAGTCTTGTTGGTGCTAGCGAGGATGTCAAACGACTCGGTGGTACTCCTGACAATCAATTGGGTGATTATGCGGTAAGTTATCCAACAACCATTGTGACTCTAGGGTCTTTGTGCAGCTGCTCATTTTATCTTTTTTTTTCGGTATGTTTGTATTATTGATGGTGGGGGTGGGGTTTATGTAGCTCTCAAATATGATGCTTGTCAATTCCCTTATTACGGTCATTGAAGATTCAGAAGTACGTGTGCACCTCCGTAATCAGCTGAACGCTTGTGGACTTCAACGGATCATGGACAAAATGCTTGAATACAACAACGAACACCTACGACGACATATCTCCATTTATAAACAGATGAGCGACAATGATTATGAAGACATGCAGGAAACTTACCACGATGAAAGTATCAACAATATGGACGACCCACGGGACGTGTTTGAATCGATTCTGCATCGGGTGGAGGGAACAAGAGGCTATGACTTTTTGCTCAGTGCACTACAGCATCTACTTCTTATTCAAGATCAAGGCCCTGTACAGTAAGTTGAAATTAAATCTCTATTTGAAAAACAAAAACAAAATTTATATTGACACATGCTTTTCATTTTAATAGAGTTCGCTATTATCAGCTACTGGACAATCTCGTTACACAAATTGTATTGGATAGGAAAGGTCTATCGTCTAATGACTTTTCTGGTGGCGTTGGTTGGTCTGTGGCCTCCCTTGTTGAAAAATTCGCCGAACAAGATCAACTTCAATCTGCCATTGCTGAAGCTAAGGATGCCAAAAAAATGTATGAAAAAGCCATCAAGGAAAAGCAAGAATTGGAAGTAGAGGTTGGCTTACAAGGAGGTAAGAAAAAAAAAAGATTCATAGAGACAGGAAAGGGAGGGAAATATCGAAATGTGACATAATGCTGAATTTATATTTATTGTACGACTATTAGATGGTTTGATTGGACAGTTGAAGGATAAAACGAACTCTTTGGAAGATTTGCTGCGAATGTCCAGACACACTATCACTACTTTACAACGGAAATTGAAGGATGTACAACAAGAATACCAAACGAATTTAGCGGCAATGGATCAGCAACTGAAAGATATGCAACAATTGTCTGCGCGACAAAGTTCTGGTGGCAGTAGCAATGATTTGGACCAACAAAATGCACAATTTACCGTGATTCAGCCTGATGGCACCCGCACATTCGATCGCCTTCGTGCTCAAGCTATCCTGGAAGGAACCCCTGGTGAAGACCATGATGTAGGTGAACAAATATGTATGTGTAATAATTGTGATTCTTACTTACTTTTTTTTGGCTAGTCCAATCAAGCTATTCCCAAAGCCGAGGGACTGTCGGATGCATTCAAATCATCGCTTTCTCAACAGCTGGGACCATCTGATATTCCAAGTGGCTTTGTTATTCCTGGTACTTTGCCTTTGATCGGATCAACACGACGGGGCCAACGTAATGGATCATTGCCGATGGATGACCCTATGGATGACTACTTCAACAACTTGGATCAACCAAGCTCCGACCAGCCCAAAATTCAGTTTGGATTGCATACTCAAGTGGACGACTCATTACGTGATTCTTCATCAGGCACGAAGATTGGTCCCCTGGAACATGCAGATAAGCCGATCAGTGATCTTGCAGCAAATCTAGAACAGCAATTACGAAAGACCAATGACGGGAAGATATTGCCTCAAAGGACGACATCATCAACAACAAATGACAATACCGACATCAAGGATATCAAGAATAGCGCGCCTACTCCGATCGCTGAACATATGAAAGCAACCCACCAATCAACTACTCCTTCCTCGGTTACTGCATCGAACGCTTCTAGCACTGATTCGCCAACGTCGTCAGGCAGGTTACCCTCCAGTAAGCCTCTTCCTCCACCAGCGACTGAATTGACGTCTTCTGGGATGTCTCCTCCAATGGCCCAATGGACATCCTCGAGTATTCCCCCTCCATCAACCCCGATTCCTGGTGCTTCCACCTCTGCTACTACTGCTGCTCCGATAACTGATGTATTATCGTCTGGAGATTCTCCTTCAATTACCAACATGACATCTCCTGGACTTTCTCCTTCTCCAATGCCCGATGTCTCATCATCATCTGGTATTCCCCCTCCCCCTCCCCCTCCAATGACGGAAGCAACATCGGCTGGTATTCCTCCTCCACCTCCTCCTCCTCCAATGCCGGAAACAACATCGTCTGGTATTCCAACGCCCCCTCCCCCTCCTCCTACTGTAATGCCTGGAATGGAACCCTCTGACATTCCTCCCCCTCCTCCTCCCCCTCCTATGCCCGAATTGACATCTTCCGGAATTCCCCCTCCCCCTCCTCCTCCCTCAATGTCTGTAATGGCAACTTCTGATATCCCACCACCACCTCCTCCTCCTCCGATGGCTGGAATGTCCTCAAATATACCTCCTACAGAAAACATTGCTACTGGAACAACGTCGAGTGATTCACCATCATCGGCATCACCTCCTCCCCCTCCACCTCCTCCACCCTCAGGACCAAATGCACCACCACCACCAATGATGGCACCATTGCGAAAAACCATGCGGCACCAGCCTGATGTTAAAACGCGAGCATTACAATGGACGAAGATGCAAACAAACTTTATCAACAAAACAGTATGGGCAGCAACTGATATTGACGAATATGCATTGGAAGATGAATTGGATACCATTGGCGTTTTTGCTTCGATTCAAGAAATTTTTGCGCAAAAAATTATACAACAAAAAAGACGACAACGACAAGAACGAAAAGAAGAAATATGTATTTTGGACTCGAAAAAGGCATACAATATCAGTAAGTCAATTTTTCTATTAAACAAAGCAACAAGGGTGCATGTCACTAATCTTTCTTTATTATTATTTGTTTGATCTAGACATTGCATTACTAGCCAAATTCAAACATATTACATTTGCAGATGTCACCGCTCGCATTTTGTCCATTGATGATGTGTTTTGCACCGAAAATGTGTTGATCAACTTGCAATCCAATGTGCCTACCGCGGAGGAAATGGGTAAACTGTCTGTCTTTGTCAAGTCAGCCTCTGAAGAACAGTTGGAACAACTTTCGAAGCCCGATACATTCTGTGTTGAGGTAAAAAACCAAAAAAAAAAAAAAAAAAAAAGCAGCAGCATGAAAATCATAATTATATTCTGACGTGAACTTTGTTTTTTTTTTATGCAATCCCATTATTAGATGATGAAAATTGATCGCTATAAGGAACGTGTGGATAACATGTTATTTAGGTGCACCTTCAACGAAAGATATAAGCAATTGACAAAGGTAAGGAGAAACAAATGCATATGAACCAATTTGTAGTAACTTTATTTGGATCGTAGAACATGAACTCGGTTTTAGAAGCCTCTATTGCATTGAAGGACTCATCATCATTCAAGGAACTATTAAGAGTAAGTTGGGTGATCGAATATGAATTTAGCAAGCAAAAAATATTTGTTACTAATATTTATTATGGATATATATAGCTTATTCTCGTCCTCGGTAATTATATGAATGGTACTACTTTCCAGGGTGGCGCTTTTGGTGTAAGAATTTCCAGTATCAACAAGGTATTTATTATACTCAAACAGTGACAACTTTTATATGCTTACTTAACCGACCTTTTTATTTTTATACATTGTAGCTTCTGGACACTAAGGGTACCGAAGGTGACACGACTTTGCTACACTTTTTGGTCGACACCGTGGAAACCAAATTACCTCGCCTTCATGGCTTCTTGGATGATTTGCAAGAAACTGGACATGCATGCCGCGTGACTCTACAAGACATGGTCAAAGACTACAATGAAATTCGAAGCGGGTTACAAAAATTATTGCAAGAATTGGAAAATCATTATGGGGACGGTTACGTAGCACCAGAAGGGGACAATTTTGCCAAGACCATGGTCGACTTTAGAAACAACGCCATCGACAAATTTGAACAACTTGAAGTTCGTTATACTTCTATGGATGTGGCCTACAAGGATGTTGTTTCATTTTATGGTGAAAATCCCAATCAAATGAAGCCAGATGAATTCTTCGGTATTTTCAAAACGTTTACGTCAAGCTGGGAGGTAGGTCATGGGGATATATGAATATGTAGTAAAACGGTGGAGACTTACTAACTGACGCTGAATCACTTTTTTTTTTTTTTTTTTTTTTTTTTCGCTGACTCTAGCGCGCTATGGGTGACAACAAATCAGCTCGACAAAAACTTGAAAACATGGAACGTGTCCGTCGACAAGAGGAAGAAAGGAAAGAAAGAATCAAGGCACAGAAAATGCGTGGTGTGGATACAAGTAACGGTAAGAAATGGCATGACAATGGTTATTTGGTGGCATATGCCAGAGGACTAACCTTGCTGCATTTCACACTCTCTCTCTGTTTATTTAGTAGAAAATAGCAACAATGATGATGACAAAAACATCATGGACAATCTCTTGGATCGGTTACGTGCTGGTGAAATGGAAACAAACACAAAACGACGTGGTGAACGGTCAGCCGCACGTCGCCAACAACGTGTTGAATCAGTGGCCATTCAAGCCGAAGATTTGCTCAAAAGCATTCAAACCGACGAATCCTCCTCCACCATTATACCTAGATCTAGATTACTTGCCCAAAACTAGTGTGTGGACTGTACCGCCACCTGTCTTACCCATCGCCCCTGCCCAATTCACATGTTTTTTATTTATTTATTATTATATTATCGCAACCCCGATTTTAGTATGATATCAACCCTCCCTTTACAGATATACACATTCTGATTTCTATCAGATTTTTATTTTTTTGCCATGTTTTATTTCTCTTTTATATACAACTGCCTATTCAATAAAACACACATGTATGAATATCGAGGTTGTTAATTTTAGTTATGTGACTTTTAAGATAATGATATATGGGAAATGTATTTTGAAGATGTTTGTGTGACGGTAGTCTGGAACAAAGAAATTATACGTAGTGTTGATGTTGGTTAGAGGGATGGCATGATAGAGTCATGGAAAGACTGGAGACAAGATGTTTTATAGACGATGGTCGCTTTACCGCGGAAAAAAAAAATCAATTTGATGGCAACAAATCGTCAAGAGTAGTATGATATAACACATCTTAAATACTTTCTTTGTCGGTTACATGTATATAAAGATATAGTATTCGATAATAAACTTATGCTATGATAGACTGGGTATATGGCAAAAATAAAATAAAATACAAGGCGTCAATGTAGAAAAATAGTTCAAATCCCGACCGTTTTTTATTCATGCGCATTCAACGAAAATACAACTATGCTATGCTAAAGCTACAAAAGGAAGATGCTAAAGGTAATGTAAAATGAATAAAAGGGCAATAGATCTAATAAAAGGTGGAGGGACGCTTGGCTTGGAAAAGAGAGCGGTTGGCCTTTTGGACACGTTGAAGACGGTGAGGCAAAGGGAAGGCAAGCTTGGGGGTCAACAATTGCTTGGTGTATTGACGACGGACATCAGCAACAGCAACTTCAGCAACCTATTGGCGAGTACCAATTTTTTTTTTTTTACATATATATATAATCAGTTAATCAAGTAGATGAAACTGTGTCTAATATATTATCATTAATTGATTTTTTTTAACTTACGCGGATGATTTGGATGTTACCGAAACGAGAGCGATGACGAGCAGCCATATCTTGATAACAGGTACCGACAGCTTCAACACGAGACATACCGCGGTATTCCTTGTACATGTTGTGAGTACCAGAACGAGAATCGTAACGAAGCCAGACACCGAAGTTTTTGATTTGTTCGGGACGTTTTTCGAAAATCTAAATAAATATACAGCTATGGTGTTAATTTACTTTCGACTGCATTTTCTGATATAGAGGGTGTATGAGAGCAGATTCGTACTTCGTTCACGGAGACGATTTCACCGGCAGTCTTCTTGACCTTTCGGAGTTTGGCCAAAAAGTACCAGAAGCGAGACTTGGCTACAACATCGTTGGGAGCAAAGATTCGCATACGGTAAAGCTTGGGGGTACGGTCTTGCTCAGAGGGGAGCTTGCGACCGACCACTTGGTATTCGTGGAACTAATTGAAGAGAAAAAGAGAGGGGGTTGAATGGAAATTAGTATCGGGTACTCTATTTTTTTTAATTTAATTTTTCTATCTATTTAATTCTCCACATCCATCTATTCCTATAATATATCCATCCAACCATCCAAACCGTTCAACATAATACCATCCATCCAATTATCCCATTTCCTACATTTCTTTTGATTTAAATGCCATATTTCACTTACTCTAGCCATTTGCCGATAGTGAAAGAGAGAAGGGGCAAACCTATTGATCACCTCCAACTTCTTTAACCCAACTCCGCAATGAGAGTAGACGGCTCTTCCCCGGAAAATCACCGGGCTTGAGAGCAGTAAATGTTTAAACGCCGCCGCACACCCATTTTTCCGACCTTTTGCACCAATTCAAAACATTTGCGAGAGACAATGATAGTAAAAACACAACATAGATTTCATTTATGTGTAGAAATAAACTATAACAATAAATAATAAGAAAACCTAATAGTATTTCGATGGCATGAGGATATTAAACGAAGACATAGTGAGGAGGAAGGGGTCGTCGAAAAACAAATAATATAAAGAAGACTGCTAAAATTACGAGGGTAAACTGTTCTACAATGAGTGACAAACCCTTCCACAGTGGAATGGGTAAGCTAAACTATGTAGGGCATGTCGCATGTTCAGTGCGAAGCCAACAGGTCAACGATCTTGGAAGTTGGTCGTTTCTGCAGAATGCATTTTAAATCCCGCCCACGTGAATATTTATTTTGCCCAATTTTTTTTTTCCGCTCTTCTTTTCTTTCTTTCTTTCTTTTTTTTTTTTTTTTTTTCGTCATCATTCAACTTCTATGAGGTGATGTTGGACTTAGATTAGTGTCAGGACTAGTGTAGAAGGGGTTTCAGCTCAGGGATTACAAGATGCATGGGGAAGCCCTTTCATTTTGGATTCAGAATTTGGGACCACCATTAGTTGGACTTTTTGGAGCCTCCATTAGCTTAGTTTAATTTTAGCCAGTACATAGTTTGTACCTACAACTGAATAAAATATATCTCTTTTTACACATTTGAACGAAAAATATCCCATTAGACTTTCAAATGTCTTGTTCAGTAGATTCCTTTTTTACTATTATGTTAAGTCAAAGGTATCACTTTGTTTTTCTCATGCCTTGTACAATATATATATATATTTCAACACTCGCTAGCTATTGAATTGATCATTTTCAGATCTCCAAATAGTCTCCATCATGTTTAACTCCATGTGAATCCCTTGTTACAATGAACCCCATTCCTTAGCTTAGTATATGGACGATAATGTTTCAATAAAATATATCGTTTTTTTTTTATCAACTATTATCTGACCCGTAAAATAATAAATGTTTATGCTGTAGCTGTTTTGTGTATGTCTGATTAGCCACATGTTTTCCAGTTTATAGGACAACATTTACTCCAAGAGCACCAATGACTGGTTGGTAGATCTAGGTTATTTAATAGGAATGATAACCCTATTTCTGTTCTAAAATTGATAGACTTCAATGCTGTGCTGCAAACACAGCCCATCCCTGTTTAAAATTATAGTGTATACTTGATTGGACATGCTATATATATAGAGTATGTCTAGCTGAGCCAAGACTATAATATTTTATAAGGGAGATTACACTGGTGGCATGGCCCAGGTTCATTAATATTGATTGGTAGAGAAACAATATGCATGCCATTGATATTAAATGATCCAGGACTGTTTATCAGTCGCTTGGGATTTGAAGGGTTGGTGAGGAAAGGTGGACAAGGTGGGTGAACTAGAATGCAGGTGCTCGATAAGGCACTCACAAATGATTAACAATAAAGTCAGGCCTCACTATCATATGGTTCATAGAATTCTCAACAAACTAAGACATATTTTATTGAAGTCTATTAGTAGGTACTAAAACTAAAGACGGGACGTTCATTGTAACAAGAGATTTAATGGATGGATCTAATATGGAGGTAGTATGTTGGAGACTAACAGAGAGTCTAATGGGAATTCAGAAGAATAATAAGCACTGCTCTGAAAGTGTAATCTCAAAAAGATATCTAATATTCTGCACAAATCACAATAAAGACTGAGCGGGTGGGGACTTTTGTTATTGAAAGCACAACAATGGTTGACACTAATGAAAAATGATTATGGTAGTAGAAAAAGGATCTACTGCACAAGACATGAGAAAGACTAATGGGACATTTTTCATTCAAGTATGTAAAAGAGACATACTTTATTGGGATGTTCATACGTTTTATCACAAACTAATGCTAAACTAAACTAATGGAGGTTCTAAATCCTGAATCCAAAATGAAAGGGTTTCCCCATGCATCTTGTAATCCCTGAGCTGAAACCTATTCTAAACTAGTCCTGACACTAATCTAAGTCCAACATCGCCTTATAGAAGTTGAATGATGAAGAAAAAAAAAGAAAGAGAATGAAAAAATAAACATTCACGTGGTCGGTATTTAAATTGTTTTTGTGCCGCTCTAGTGAGACTTGCGTTAAGAAACAGTTATGGTGGATGCATGAGAAAAAGGGATGAGCACATTGAAAAATAAGCAAGATGGGACAATAAAAATGAAATATTTGAAGCGCAATATACAGATTTGAGAAGAAATCACTTATTGAATTACAAGTGATCTACACCAGTTATTTTCACATACGATGCATATCGTCGTAGATAAAATGTCATTCCCTTATACAACGTTCTGAGCAAAACAAAATCAAAAATACAATGGAAAAGGGATTTGTGTCAAGCTGGATCAAACTAATTGAAATATAAACCTATGAGATGGTGAAGATACTATGTATATGATAGGGGGTAATTAAATACGTTAACAGGCAATCCATAACATAAACAAGTGAAGACAGAACGACGGTGACTACTGTGCAACTTTTTTATTTAACTTTTTAATTCAAGGTTAATATGTCATTTAACTAACTAATAAATCAGTTGAATCCCGCATTTCTTTCGGAATTTGGGAGTGCAAAGTGAGAGGTGTTCCAACTGTTGCTTGTGAAATGAGGGTGTCCCTTAAAACTGACCACATTGTTATATTACTGAATCTATCAAATCACGTATGCATATCACTATATTCGTATTTTTTGCTACCATATCCACTCCCATGTGCTCTTTTTTATTTTTATTTCTATCAATATAGCAACAAACAATTGAGCATCGTTCGAACATTCAAACCCATAAAACCATTGTCACTTTTACAAAATCATATAAAAAAGACTGAGCAGTGCTTTTGATTTTATTTCGTGTTATTGTTGAGGGGAAGGGGTATGTTACGTTAATACGTACATATTGTATATCATAAACTAAAAAGTAATGGGGGTGTGGGGTAAGGTGATGATAATTGGGCTAACTAATCTAATTGAAAAATTTTCTGTTGGGGGAGTGACCAAAGAGAATGACCCGAAGTTGAGGAAGCATCTACAAAGATAAAAAATAAAAAGAATTAACGCCTTGGCGGCCATTCATATTGGTGCTCTTAATATTCACATGACTTACGTCTTCCTTGACAATTTCCAAACGGGCTTCTAGGGTATTGTCAACAACAATTTTTCCTTTCAAGCCAGTCAAGATAACGCCACCAGCACTATAACAATAAAAATTAAAGCGATGTAAGTTTACTTTTATGTTATCAATGTCTTTTACACTTACTTTGATGATGGTAGGTAGTCATCACCAATAGTGATGTCTAAAGACATATTCAATGTTTTTTCAAATTGTTCCTTGGCATATCGAGTAGCTTCTTCAACTTTCTCCACGTCTTGTTGACGACAGCGGACAACCACGCCGGATTCCATCAAAGTGTACGCACCTTGAAGTACCAATTTGTTCAATAATTCACCATAACTTGAGTCATTGGACGATAATTTTTGAGTGCGTGTACGAGTTTCTTCAAACAATTGATCCAAAACTTGTTCACGTTGTTGCAATGTGCGAAGACGAGCTTTGTTGATATGGTTGGATTGAGAGCTGGATAGATGGGTGTCGTTGTTATATAAGAAGGACAATGGAGTAAGTACACTTTATAATCCTCCCGTTCCTCTCTCTCAGCATGGGTCATATGTATAGCCCATAACTTACATGCGCTTTTGTACTTCAGCTTGCTTGATCTTGCGTTCAAAAACGGCTTCAATATTGAGAGATTCTTGGCGGACGATCTTCGCCTAGAAAATGATTGGTAGGGACAGTGTTAGTTAGATACCATTGTTGAGTGAACAGCAAGAAAGAATAAGTTGGACTTACTTTTTCAATGTTGAATTCTTCGTCAGCCTATAGTTTCCGTACCAGGTATGTAATACAATAAAAAATAGTAATAACAGGGTTTAGTAAATACAAAAGACGATATATCAACGTAGTTCCTTACCTTGACTTTTATTTCACGAGCCTTTTCAAGGGCTTCTTGTTTGATGAAAGCAACCTAAATTAAATAAAACCATCCTTAACATACTGGTGATACGATATCACTCTTTGTTTGTTTATTACCATCTTCTTCATTTCATTGAAGACTTCATCATCATTGAGGGCTCGAACAGTTGTCATTTGAATAAGCTAAAATAACAAACCCAAGCGTGAGTTAGTATCAAATGACAAGAGAAAAGCTTAATGAAAATATACCTTGTGCGTTGGTCAAAGGGAATAAGAAAAATAAAAGATAAAAAAAGAAGGAAGAAGAAGAATAAAATAGGAAAGGGGGTAAAAGTGTTTGGGCCAAAAGACGCCCATTGCCATCGAAATCGTTTCGTATTCAAACACCGCGAGTCGTGAGTGAGTGAGCTGCCAGTGACGTACAACCTCAATTTCAGCCAAGTTCATGGCATAACAGTGATGATCATCAAAAATGATCATCAAAAAGGACCGAGAAAATAAATCAAATACTCCATTATCATTCGTAACAGCTATCCCACCCCTCCATTTTGAAGGAGAGGGAGGAAAAAATAGATAACAGTCGCATTTTACAGTATGCCGTACAATTTTTTTTTTCTTTTTGGCCTGAAAAAAAATTCGGACAAAAAAAAATCCTGCTATCATTTTTTGAAGCAGCGATCAAATTTTTTACATTTTCCTTCTTTTTCCCGTTCCTCGCTACTTTTCCCTCATCTTTCATCTTCTTACATTACAATGTCCCAAACTGGTATTTATCGCTTACAATGCAAAACGCAGTCTTATGATTGGGGCAAATTGGGCAATGAATCTAAAGTGGCGCAATTTGCAAGTCAATCTGGTGCCGTCGTTGACCCTACCAAACCTTATGCTGAACTCTGGATGGGTACCCACCCAAACGCGCCCTCGGTTGTTCTTGACGAATCCAACCCTGATCAACCTTCCTTGAAGTCTCTGATTGAAAACAACCCCAACCTTAGTACGCAAGCCATCTACGACGAATTCAACGGTGACCTTCCTTTTCTCTTCAAGATTCTCTCCATCCGGAAAGCTCTTTCTATTCAAGCTCATCCTGATAAGACACTTGGTGCGCGTCTTTTCAAGGAATTCCCAAATGTTTACAAGGTAAAAAACATTGACACGTATTATACACCACGGCGTAAAGCTTATTAACCATATCCCTATGTTTATTTTTTAATAGGATCCAAACCATAAGGTAATACAATATAATAGGATTATTTTTACTTTTGCAGGAAATATACTCAACTCTTCTATTTTATATATGTAAAGCCTGAAATGGCCATCGCGTTGACCCCTTTTGAAGCCTTATGTGGGTTCCGGCCGTTGAATGAAATTGCTCGCCATCTTGAAAAATATCCTGAACTTGCAGACTTGATCGGCCCTGAACTGACGAACGACTTTATTAGCACTGTTGGGGACAACAACAAGGACGATATCAACAAAAACAAACACGCCCTCAAGCAACTCTTCTCAGCAATGATGAACGGCTCTGAAACCAAGGTCACTGAATTACTGTCTATCCTGGTCTCTCGATTATCGGCATTGCCTGTTTCTGACCTGGACACACTTGATCAGCTGGTCATACGTCTGGACAAACAATACCCAGGTGGTGACGTTGGCGTCTTTTCCGCCTTGCTTTTGAACTATGTGGTAATGACTCCTGGACAAGCCATCTTTTTGGGTGCTAATGAACCTCATGCGTATTTATCTGGTGGTAAGGACAAAAAAGGCATTATGATAAAAATAAAATAGCACTGTTATCGTTGATTGAATATTCACCCCCTCTTTTTTTTTTTTTTTTATTAATATTTATTCTTTCTAAACAATAATAATAAATAGATTGTGTGGAATGTATGGCAGCTAGTGATAATGTGGTGCGTGCTGGATTGACACCCAAGTTCAAGGATGTCAAAGTGCTTGTGGATATGCTGAATTATCGCTATGGCTCTGCTGAATCACAAAAGATGACACCAGCACCTTATGGATCCCATTCTTTGCTCTATGATCCTCCCATTGATGAATTCTCGGTGATTCTTACCCGCCTTGAATCCAATCAGGACGAAAAACACCCACCTATTCAAGGACCAAGCATTTTGATTGTTACCGGTGGCTCGGGACGACTTACCGGTGAAGCTTTGAAGACGGAATCCAACTTCTCTCTCAAGGAAGGCTACGTGTACTTCGTTGGTGCTGGTACCCCTTTGAATATTCAAGCTAATGATCAAGGCGTAGAATTATATAGAGCTTATAAAGCTTGATGGTTATAGTTAAACGCTTAGCTTAGTTTAGTAGTGTCGCCCTATTTAGTTGATTATATTTTATATTTTGAAAAAATAAAAATAAAGAAAACTTCTGTTCATATGTTTTATACATACATAGTTGTGATGAATAGATTTATTATGCGTGTGATGTATATTGCAATGTATTCACAGCGAATGATTATACATGTGGTGTGTCAAACAAATTTGTTGGTTATGTGACTTGATGATCATTAATAATTGACGTGCTGAGTGTCAGGGAAGGGTAGGAGGATGTTGAAGTGTGGTTTTTTGATCAAATTAGACAACCCAGAGCATTTTGCTTCTTAATAAGACGCTGTCTGTAGTCAAATGACTTCAGTTTGGACTTTTTATTTGATTTTATTACACCACAAGCAAAAAAATAAAATAAAATAATAGCGAGCTAAATATATATAGTATGTGCAGTCCAGTGGAGGCTACGAAGTGCGTACGATCTAGATTAATTAATATGGTTGATGAAGCTGCAATAGGGCCACGTTTGATATGAATTGACCTAGAACTGTCAACTAGTTGCATGGCCTCAGGCGGTATGGGAAAGATAGTCATATTTAAGCTAGAAAGCTGGTCAAAATGGTCAAGAGCAGTAGCTACACGCTCAACGCGACTGACATTGCATGACTGGTCGAGCAGAAATATTACCATCTTTAATAGTATATGATCTAAAAGTGCCAATTAATTTCTCTGTCTTTAGAGTGCGAAGTGATTATGGTTGATGAACTAGAAAGAAAATGTTTATAGGATACTCACAAAACAATTACAATGGCATCATTGTCTATCATCCGATGTGTCATACTTAATAAAAAGCTATTTTATTGAAACATATTGGTAGTTACTAAACTAAAGACGATGGGCTCATTGTAGCAAGAGATTTAGTGTAAGGGATCTAATGAGATAGCATGAGTGAGACTGAGAAGAGTTGAAGAATGGTCAATCCCATCAAAGGAGGCGTGGTATAAAAAAAGGAACTCATTGCACAACACATGAGAGAGACTAATGTAGTATTCTTAGTGAAGCAAGTAAAAAGAGACATATTTTATTTAAATACATATTCAACCCATGGACAAATCAGTACTATATACTAAGCTAATGGAGGCTCCAAAAAAGCCAACTAACAGTGGTCCTAAATCCTAGATCCAAAAGGAAAGGGTTTCCCCATGCATGTTGAAACCCCTTTTCTGAAAACCCTACTAAACTAGTCCTGACACTAATCTAAGATCACCATAACCTCAAAAAAGCTGAACGATGAAGAAAAAAAAAGGAAGAGAATGGAAAAATAAAAACAGGCGAAAATAAATATTCACGTGGTCGGGATTTGAAATGTTTCTGTGGCAGTGCGTAAGCGATCTTTTTTATCGTCCAATGGTGAATGTCAAGGGTTACATAAAAGAACACATGGTTACTGACTATGATGCAAGTTGGTAATCCTTTTTAATTGAAGACATATGAATAAATGAATATGCAATATATTATTTGAGTTTGTACAAAGCAAAATGGTATAGTCAGGAAGACACGGAGAAAAAGATGACTTTATCATAGATTTTTATTTGGCTGAAGATACATGAATAAATAATATAACGGAAGTATTAATACGGTTGTAAATTGTAAATCTATATATGTAATATAAGTGTAAAATGTCGAGGAGGAGAAGGTCTAATAAATATTGCGAATATAAAATAGGGATATATTATATATAAATACAAAAGGGATAGGACTATTTCGTAGTTGACCAAGAAAAGATGGGGTTGGATCGCCATTTGTAGCCATACTTCATCAACAAAGGGAAGCAAATCAAACTGATACCCAATGAAATCAACGCCGCCATGGTACTATAATATAAAAAAAGTCAGTATGACGCATTTTCGCTTTAAATAGATCCTTGGTTGTTGTATCCACATTTAATTACTTACTATGTCCATCCATATCCAAGAGATTGATTAATTGTTGATGATAGCAGAGAGAACATCATACCAAAAACACAACCTACGATCATAAAAAAAGGAGTTAAAAATCAAGACAACAAAGGCCAGAACGCATATATATCTTACGTAAAAAGTTGCATACGGAAGTCACTATAAAGTAAACAAAATTTATCAGTAACATCATTCACATAAATAGTGTGTTTTCTTCTTCTTTTTCCTTACTTGCAGCGGCCTGAGGGACATATCCTTCAATAACATAATTAGTCGACATACTGATCAATGAAAAGAGGCCAAATCCCACTATGTGTCAAAATAAATAACAAGCAAGTTAAAGTCTATATTTTCTACCCGCTGCCCTCTCGACTAAAAAAATAAAATAGCCTGTAACTTACAAATACCCATTCCGATCAAAGGAGCAATCCAGATAAATTTAGCTTGTAAGAACCAGCCATAAAAGATGAATCCGACGACAATAAAGAAGATGGCAATTGGTGAAGGTACCAAGCGCTGTTCCGAAAACATCCCATGTTTATATTCACCGCCGTTTCTTTCCAATTCAGCTCGCTTAGCACCGATAAGTCGCATATGGACACGATCCAAAGTCAACGCACATATAAGTGCACCAAGAAGATTACCAATGCCACCGCCAAGGAATGCAAGACCAACCGATCCAGATGTGAATCCGTAGAGAGGGGCAAATGTTGGTTCCAACACGGTCACTAAGCAGTAAAATAATCCAAAAGAGATAGACATCGGGAGGCATCCAAGTAAAACATCAATATGAGTAAGAAGAAGAAGACTTGTGAACTATCAAAGGTGTCGATTGATTGAAAAGGTTAATACTGTGTTTAAATTCGTTTCTCTATTTCGCATTGCTTACAGGATTGAATTTGAAGTTGGCCCACCAATTTGATAATTTCGATTTTGATTCATCACGAATAGGGTTGTGGTTAGGTTGGTACAAAGATTCGCTCAAAATGAAGATATTCAATAAGGAGATAACACCACCAATAATGGCCATGAGATAAAAGGACCATTGCCAGTTCAGTCGTTCGTTGATATACCCACCTATTATTATAATATATACAAAAGGAGTAAGTTTAATTGAGTGTATGTGTTAAGAAAATTGCCTTCATCAATACCAGTACTTACCTACGATAGGACCAAGAACAGGACCTATCACAAAGATAAAATAAACAGTTAGTATTAATTTATTTACATGATTCAAAATACGTCATGGATCGCTATAATTCTTCTTACCAAACACAGTTCCCAGTAAAAAGATGGACATCATTTTTCCTCTTGACTGGAAGTTATACATATCGGCCACACTACCTCCTCCAATAGCTTGAGCCGCTGATGCTGCAACACCTTGGAGTAGACGGAAGGCAAAAAATAAGCCAATGTTTTTCGATACACCACAGACAACCGAAAATATAACATATAATAGCATAGCGATAATATATGTAGGCTTTCGCCCTATCCTTTGAGATAAAGGAGCCCAAAATAGAGGCTAAGCAGAATATATGATTAGTGAGTGACCTTATACATTCGTATAAAACAAGGGATACTTACGGCTATACCACTGATCATCAAATAAAGAGCAATCGTAGCGTTTATTACCACTATATTTGTGTCAAAGAATTCTTGAATGGATAAAATGGCAGGTACATATATAGAGCTACTGAAGAAGGACACAAAAGCATTGATAAAGATAACGATAAAATTGAAGAGTTTCTTTTTTGAAGACCAATTCTGAGGAAAAAGAAAACGAAGAAAGAAGGGCAAAAAAACGTATCAGTGAGCGGATTCTAAATATGGGCATGAGATATTCTATTTTTACCTGAGGATTGAGTAGATCAACAAATACTTCTTGAGGCATTTCAGTTTTCTGATGCTGTTGCTCTTCTTGTCCTTGATGTTGCTTGGTGTCTTCGATCGCAGTATGTAACGATGATTCTTCGTCTGTTTTATTGGAAGTCATTTGTTTGAGTGTGAGAAATAAAAATGATTTTTTGAAAATCTGGATCACACAAAATCAATTTATATAGTAGATCACAAAACTCTGAAAACTCGGTGTTGGATAAAAAATTCTTCCCCCCGTGATTCGCTATTTTTTGTGAATAGACTTCTGTGTGGGTCGGTCACGGATAAATTCATCCGAATAGTTAAAAATTCACGGCCAATAAGATAAACGTTTTAGCTTCCGCCCACTGCATTTACCAATCGTCAACCTTAATCATCAGCATTTCTGACATTGAGGCGCGCACTAACGGAACACGTTTGTAAATCTTTATCATTCGAGGACTTGATTTGTAAAAAATGATCAACACTATATTATCTAATGATTACCGGGGTTTTGTTCGTTTCTGTTTAATTCACATCCAACCGTGCTCTTAGAAGATAGGAGAATACTCACCATACCCTCCTTTATCATTGACACTTTTATCACATACTATTCACTGGCATTGTATAAAAAAGATCCCAGCTTAGAAGATATATGTACAAATTTCAAACTTTAAAAATAAGGATATTTTTTTTTCTTTTGACATATCTTACTAACCAAATATACACAATACAAAATCTTTGATGTGAAAATATCATAATATTTCCTGCAACTGATCTACTGCAGCACTTCATCATAACGGGGTTTGAAATGCTTGAGTCCTGCACTTGTATCCTTAATCTGCCCAAGTCCTAGACACATTTTACCCAGTTATTGAGATCTTTTGTCCACCAAATTGCCCGCCCATTGGACCCCTTTTTGGACCAATGTCTACCCCTTTTTGAAGTGCCGTCAAATATCCTCTTATGTAAATGACGAAAGTATTATCCTATCACACAGTCAATAATATCATGATCATCTATATTTGAGACAATAAAGAATAGTTTGAAGTGATAAAGTCATATTTTATTGGTTTTTGATGGGAGATGATGAAAACAAAGCGCAAAAAAGAAGAATAATAAAAATAGAGAAATAAACAAAAATAATTCATAATACAAGGGATAATCGATAAACGATCGATTCATCCATCATGTGATACAACAATATTCAACCACCAACCCCATCTAAAACTACAAATAAACAAACACAAGAAATATATATATATATATAAAAGTCGTATATACAGAGGTGAGAATGATGATAAAAGAGGAAAAATAATGTGCTAGAAGAGAGGGAGGGGGAGGGGATCATAAGCTACAGGTTGAAAAAAAGGAAATAATAAGTGGAAGCAAAACATCAGGTAAGATACAAAATGAGTAATGTTGGATTCTACTGATAATTGATACTGCTTGTTGGGAACCCGGCAGCAGCAGCAGCAGCGGCAGCGGCAGCAGTAGCTTGATTGTGTTGTTGTGGATGAATCATATTTGAGTGAGCAGCAGGATGAGGAGGAGTAGGAGAGACGGCTGCCATCCAGTTATTTGATTGAGGTGGATATAATAATGTTGGCAAGGGCGGTGGTGGCGGTAAAGGATGATGAATCAATGGTTGCATAGAATGTGATGGCATGAGTGACTGTTGGTGACCTTGTACAGGATGAGGTTGATAATTGTGCTGTTGCTGTTGTTGCTGCTGTTGATGCTGTTGCTGTTCTGATTGAGATTGGGATTGAGAGTGTTGTGATTTTTCTGATTGCTGTTGCTGCTGTGTTTGTTTTGATGGCGTGGTATTCATCGATTCGTTTTTTTTCTTGTTCCCTTGACTTTCCCGTTTCTGTTTTCGCCACATTTTACGTAATTCTTTAAATTCAGATGGATAACGTTTTGGTCCCTATGTACATACAAAAAAGAAGAAGACAGAACGACGACCAGTTAGAGTCTAACTCAAGGTTTTAATCCTATTTTTTTTTCTTACATGATCTTGCATTTGCACGTGAGCATTGAGATGATTGAGAGTACCATAAGACTTTGTACAGCCCATATAGTTGCAATGGTATAGTCGCTCCACTTCATGATATTTCCGTCGAGGCCGTTTTTTCTGATTCACGCCGGGTAGAGAAACAAATGAGAAGACCTTTTGACTTTGTTGATGTTCCATTGGGTAATGATCAAATGAATTCGGTGGGGAAGGTAAATGGTGACCAGTTTGGTGAGAATGACCAAGCCCTGCTGAAGGTACGTGGCGCATTTGTTGTGGGTAAGAGGGGTGAGCGAACATGGTTGATGAAGGTGTCGTTGACGGAGGCATACTACCAGGTGGAAAAGCAAGAGAGTTCACAGAGTTGACATTACTGCCAGTAGTTGATGGCATCATATCATTTGTGGACGGAGGATATCCTGGCACTGACGTCATGTAATAAGGATCTCCAGTTGTAGCAGTTTGTGATGGGGGTGTCACTGTGGTGCTTGAAGGGCGATAATACATATCTGGATGATTGGAAGGGACCTTTGGGTGTGATCGTACTGTCGGTGAAGCTTGGTAGACGTTTGACGGGCGAGTGGTAATACTAGGAGTACTCGTCATTGTGGCGGTGTTAACCGTGTCACTGTCGTTTGTTTGTGTGGTTGGGTTTGTATCTGGCGCGTTGGTGTCATTGGTGGTAGAAGAACTCAGTGAAGACGATCGTTGAGCTGTCGATTTTGAAGAAGGAAGAAGTTGTGACAATGGTGGCAGCGAAGTTGTAGAAAAAGCAGCAACAGCGTCTGCCATTTCTTGTTCAACGTTGGAATGTGGTGGTAAGGTCATTGGCTGGTCACAATATACAGAAGTGGAAGTCGCAGGCATAAGTGGCTTTGTTTCAGCAAAGTACCCAGTTGAAGGATAAAATCCTGCAGCAGCAGCGGCAGCAGCAGCGGCAGCATGTTGATGGTTTTGTTGCTGCGATTGACCTGACATGTAAAGGGAAGATGGGTAATAACAAAAAAAAAAAAAAAAAAAAAAGATTGAGAAAGAGGAAAAGAAAAAAGAAAGGCAGAATACTATTTTTTCAACACTCCTTATTCGTTCGTCAAATAAAAAAAAATCAGGTTAACCTAAAATTGGTTTGGCGTGGGCTCCAAACAATTTACTTCTGGCCAATCAAAAACGATCTTCGTTTTCCAGTCTCCAACTTCCGCAGATCTTTTTTTCATATAAAACGCAGTCATCGATGATCGATTTCAACAGAAGAAGACGTTGAAGTTTCCATCTTGATTTTACAAGATAGATTTACATTCAACCATGATTATCGTTACAAACTATTTATATACAATTGACTATATTTTATCAAGTCAATCATTAAACTCGAACCGAACAAAATTATGTCGTCGATCCTCTTATTCAATTACCCCCACTCCTCACCTCAAAAAATCCATTTTTTTTTTTTTTGTGAAGTGATTGCCTTCCATATACTGCTTAGCGTAAATGTAACTTTAGAAACGTCTGTGTGAAACAGCTTTTCTTTTCTTGGCATTTGACTACAAAACTTCGATATTAACCATGCCCATTTTTCATCTACTCCTTTTAAAAGGATGGATGGGCTTTTTATTTGAATATTTATATTTCCAATGATCGTCCCTCTTTCCAGAAAATCATTTTTCTGAATGGCTGTAGAATATTTCCTCCCCCAAAAAATATAAGCGGAGAGTGAAATAAAAACCTTGTCTCCTTTTGCCACTCCCAGCCCGTATACAATAAGTACAGTAAACCAGGATAATTCTCTTTATAAAGGACAGAAGAAGACATGCTGTTTATGAAATACGTCTTCAAAATTTCTTCCCTTGTAATTTTTGTCATACCTTCTCTTGGGTTTAAGTATTCGTTAATACATCCACCCCTAGATAATATGGAACGTATCGTGAGTGAATTAGCGATAATATTAACGTTGAGTTCTTGACACACCACAAAGTTGATAAACAATTCATAGTCATATATCCTTGTTCAGTTTTCCAAACTTCACAGGTAATTCTACTCCTATACAATCATCCAGAATACAAACACATCAATACTTCCTGTATCATCCGATAGGAGTAATTATCATAAGCCATAATAATTTTAGAAAATAGAAGTAAAAATAGTTTATTGAATGAATAAAATGAATTATACGCATCTATCACTAAAACACGACTATTGTATCTAGCTAATCACTATCACTATCATCATCACTTTCATCGTCATTGTCATCACTATCGTTCCTAGTTTCTAATCCTTCAATTTGGTCTAATCCATGATCTCTGTCTTCATCTTCTTCAGCTTGACTTTGTTTTATTCGTTCCTTCTTTAATCGAAGCTTTTCCAGTATATTCTTGGCCG
Source organism: Absidia repens (assembly GCA_002105175.1). Classification (NCBI taxonomy): domain Eukaryota; kingdom Fungi; phylum Mucoromycota; class Mucoromycetes; order Mucorales; family Cunninghamellaceae; genus Absidia; species Absidia repens. The sequence goes on along the minus strand of MCGE01000042.1, from coordinate 316,891 downwards.
TGTTGAAGACACCACTGGTAGGAGCGCCGCATGCAAAGCATTTGGAAGATGACTTGTAATGATCGATAGCACATGATTCGCAAAAATAGTGTTGGCATTTGGTGACCACTGGGTTGGTGAATTCATTTCGGCAGATTAAGCATGCAAATGGCACTTCCTCGTCATCAGAATCATCATCAGATATCGCATATTGGTCCTTTTTTCCGCCATTTCGACCACCTTTGCTCTTTTGCGCTTCTTCCCATTCCTTGTCCAGTTCCCATCCAGATTTGTAATCGCCACGATCGTGCAAAAAGATACATGAATCCCCATATCCACAAAATCCAGTTTCTATTGATATCACAATATCAAATCAAACAGAAAGAAAAAAAAAAAAAAGGAGAGGAGTGTTAGTTAGAATATGATTAGAGACGAACCAGTAAGTTCTTTTCATTTACCTTTGTAATCTTTACAAATATCAGGCTGATAATCAAAACGAGCTGTGACACGCAAGTTGGCAGGCGCTTTCTGAGGACCTACTTGCATTTTACTGTTCTTCACTTGCTTTTTCTCTGGACCTTGTGTTCCACCAGCAGCAGCCTTCTTCGCCTTTCCAGCGTTGATAGCACTTGTCATAGCATCCATTGCTTCAGCATCCAATTCAAATTCAGTGGTATATCTAGTGGCATCATCCTTTTTAAGACTGGTGGATCGATCTGCTTGGTATTGATCTCCAAATGCTGTTTGATCGTCATCGTCATCCTCTTCATCGTTCATGTCGGTGTCTGTACGTCGTCGTTGTCTTCGTCGTGTGCTTTGAATAAACGGCGTTTTGGCTGTCTTTCGTTCCTTGGTAACCACTTCAGATACAATATCGTCATCGCTATCATCAGTTGGTCGAGTAAGTGTGGTATTGTTCCCGCTGCTTCGATCAGGCGATTTTTGTCGTTTACGAATGTTCTTGGTGGATCTCTTTTTGAAAAACGGCACTTTGTCCGTACTTGAGGTGATTAGATCCGTTGTTGGTTGATCAGACATGGTGATGATTATAAATATGAGTAAAGATTAATAGAGGTCAACAAAAAGAAAAGAAAAAATTAAGAGAAGGGGAAAGAATTGGCAATGAATAAACATGCGAATGTATATGTAAGCGGTGATCGAAAATTTTCAGTCACTGGAGAAGTTTCAATTTTGCTAAAAAGGTAATATGATACTTGACCAAAGATAAATACCAATTTATTAATCAAGTGCTACTGAAAAGTATGTGCTAGAAAAGTACATGTATTTGTCAGATTCGGAATCAACACTATGAGGTAGGAACCCACAATAACGATACTAATGGAAAAACGAAATTACATCGCTATTGTGAGTAATGTTGTTACTCTAGTGTGAGCCATACTATATCTAGCAAGACAGCGGTTTTCTGGAACCGTCTTTTGTGATTTTTTCATCGAAATAAACATGGCTATCGAAAAAAAAAATCAGGGGAATGATCAGAACCGCAGTTCAGCAAGAGACTACAGAAAACATTTCAAATTCCGCACATGTGATTTTTATTTTCTCCCAGTTTTTCTTGTTTTGCTCTCTTCCTTTTCTTTTTTTTGTCTTTCTTTCTTTATTATTCAACTTCTAAGGCTTATGTTGAACTTCGAATAATGTCAGAAATAGTTTAGAAGTGTTTTCCGATCAGGGATTACAAGATACATGGGGAACCCTTTCATGTTGAATCTAGGCTTTGGGACGTCCGTCGGTTGGCTTTTTGGAGTCTCCATTGGCTTAGGTTAGTTTTAGCTTGTACAGAGTTTGAATCTATACTGAATAAAATATGTATATTTTACTTTACTTTGATGAAAAATGTCCCATTAGTCTTTCTCATGTCTTGTGCATTGGATTTCTTTTTTATTACTATGTATCACCCACCTTGATTAGTGTTGCTGGTGTGGGTTACGCCTGTGGGGGTTATTTTATGAGGATATTTTATTGCTTTTAATGTGTATTTCCAGTATTTTAACTTTTCCCTTGCAACGGTATTGGGAAAAATGGGAACTTTGGTCAATATTTTTATAATTATGGCGAGTTAGATGACTTATTTGGCAATATACCAAAAATGAGAGGAGGTTGTCAAAAATGCATTGTGGATGCTGTAGAATGGTTGTGTATACCTTCTAGACCCTATTGAACCCCAATTCGCCTCTTGAAAGATTATTGAAACGTTTAGTTTATTTACGTTTAGTCCTTTACAGCTTCACATATCAATCACAACTTTCTGGACCCAATATGCGATGCTTTCCTGTATCTACTCTTTCTTTTATATTAATAACCCAAAGCGCTCTCTCTCTCACTTTTTATTCACAGTAAGGATGTAATTTTGTTCTCCCGTTGATAAGGGTATCGCGGGTCCCTACGGTAAATAAACCAATGATTAAACATTACAGTATGAATACTATATCGTTAGATAATAATTTAGGTTTTCTCTGAGCACGTTGACCATGCTTACATATCACTCGTCCGATTTGGCTATTGGGCGAAAAATGTAACCAAGATAAATATTAATTTGAATGATGGAATATATCCTTTAGTTATGCTTGCGAAAAGAATAATAACAATATTAATAATAGTTCAATGTAAATGTGTGGTCAGTATTGAAGCATATTTCGACAGGGCTCAAAGGCCATTGACCAATTTTACAATCTCCGACGATGGCTGTGGATTTTTTTTTTTTTACTATTCAAAAAATAAAAAGCTCTGAAAACGCGGCTTTTTGTTCTTCTTTCCTTCCCTCTTTTTACAATTATAATGTCGGCTGACAATTTCAAGACAAACATCTATGAATATCTTGAAACGTTACCAAAGTATACCTTCCTGCGGCTGTTTCAAAAACCAGCCACCTGCTTGGCTATTTTTAGGTAATCCGATTTATGATGATTGACGTTTAAAGGATTGGATTTAACACAGTTGTCCTTATATTATTCTGGGATCTTCTGGGTCGGATAACATAGATTACTACCTACAATTGGGCGCCAAATAGTGATGTCTTTACTGTATGTTGAGACACCAATATCAACACAAGATCTACACTATTGGGTGAATAAAGATGGACAACGGTAAAGTGAAAAGGCATACGGGCGAATAGGGCAAATCACAATAATACTCATCGTTCGTGTGAGATCTTTATAGTAAATTGTCAGAGGCCTCACAGAAGCTTTCAAGGCTGCATATATTGGAACAAAAAGGTGACTTGCTAGTGATGAACGAAGTCTTTCGGTTGGAATTTAGAAACGCGCTGACCGGAGGGTAAGGACATACATACCTAAATAATCAACACACTGGAATACTAAAACGCAATAACTAACAAGGAACTATGTTTATGATTTTGTCGTAGTGGAACACAACAATCATTTGGGCAACCATGCTTAACGCCAGATAAACATAGCGTAGATATTGGATTTCTGGATCAGTACGCAACGCAACAATGGGAAGCTATTTTACATTATATGGTCGGTACCTCGTTAACAAAAAAACCCAGTGGTGGTGTCTTGAATCTATTGGAACGAAGTAAACTTATGCAAGCCAGGTACGTAATAGGATGTAGAAAACAGGACAAATCATGTTGAAGAACAGTACGCTCACAATTTATGATGTAGTAGCCAAGAATCACATCTACAGATCACGAACAAAGGTTTTCAATTCTTGCTTCAAGACGTAAACACACAAGTTTGGGCATTCTTATTGCAATATTTAGATATGGCTGAGGTAGGCATTACGAAAACGTGGGTTTGTCGAACACCAATATTAATTATCAAATTTTTACTACTATTATTACAGGTGCTGCAAATGGATCTAGTAGAGGTATTGAACTTTCTATTCCAACTGGGATCATCAGAATTGGGTGAAGTAAGTACAGAAAAAAGGACAAGGTGAAAAACGGTACCCAAGTGCCTCAGCATTTTATTAACGTCCAAAAAGAATTATTCTGTAGAGCCTTTGACTCAAACACAACAGCAAATGCTGGAAGATCTGCGGGATTATGGGATTGTTTATCAACGAAAGGTAATGTATGACACGGCAAAACAATTGGTTATACTGATAGGATTGATTGTTATACTTATTAGCGTGGATCTCGACGATACTACCCGACACGATTGGCAACTACTCTTACTTCTGGCAATGCTGCTGTTGCTGGCTCCGCCCTAAAAAACAAACAGACCAAAGAACATGGTGTAGCTGTAGCTTCAGCTGCTACAGTAGGAAAAACGGATATGGAAGAAGAAGAGGAACAAGGCTTTGTGATTTTGGAAACAAATTATCGTGTTTATGCGTATACAGGTAAATAATCCATCCCTCCCTCTCCCTCATCCGATTCCTTACCACGTTACATTTTACACTGAACACGGCATTGTATTCATGCCACTCGATTTTATTTTTTATCGTAGACTCTCCACTTCAAATTGCAGTATTGAATCTTTTTGTCCAACTACAATCTCGTTTTAGAAATATGGTATATGGTGTGGTTACTCGGGAAAGCGTCCGAAATGCACTGATCAAAGGAATTACGGCGGAGCAGGTAAGAAAATATCAAAAATTTTAGTGTGTCTTTTATTCATTTCATTAATTTCTGTTTGTTATTAGATTATATCCTATTTGCAATCACATGCGCATCCACAGATGCGGAAAAGGGTAGGCACACTTCAATTCATTAAAATGTAAAGTTGCGTATGCTAATACTGAAGTGTTTTATTCATGATCTTTTAGGTGCCTATATTACCTCTCACAGTGGTCGATCAAATACGGCTATGGGAAATGGAAAGAAACCGACTCAAAAGTACTTCAGGTATGACTACAAAAGAGAAAAAGAAGAAAAAGAAACGGAAAGATTCTTACGTACTCGTTCATCATTTCTAAATGTAGCTTATTTATACCACGAATTTAACGTCCAAACCGATTTCGATGCTGCGGAGCGACATGCTAAGGATATTGGGGTTTTGCTATGGTCAAATCCTAGGAAACGGTCTATGGTGATCACACAAACGTAAGCTAAACGGATATTAATATCGGTTTGATTCGTGGTTTTATTGACTTCTCCTTTTATATATATGTATTGATAGTGGTCATGACAGTGTTAAAGGCTATGTCAAAAGAAGGCTCCAATCGAATGGTAGATAGTTATTTTAGCTAGATAGAATTTTTTTTTTGTTTACCCTATGCTTCGGGTTTGAATGAATAAAATGTAAATAGAAATTTCAAAGTGTCATGATTTGAGATTTGTGATGGGTTCGTTATTGCGGCGAAGAAGCTCTCGGTGTGGTGGCGAAATACATCTCGGTGTGGTGGCGAAATACATCTCGGTGTGGTGGCGAAATACATAGGCGTTGGCGAAATGGTATATGTCTAGGCGCACATTCGGCATTAAGGCACTGCGGCATTGCGGCATTGCGGCATAGACAGGGCGGGAATTCGGAGTTACAATGATGCGGATTCTCGGCTGAAGATCTGCTTTTTATCCTTTTTTTTTTTTTTATCTTTTTCTTGACCTATGCCAAGGCCAAGATCTTCAAAACAAGAAAATGTCTGGGACAGCAAAGGTATAAAAAGGACTCAAATTCTGTATAATATTTTTTTTCTTCGTTATTTACTATTTTTGTTATTTTATCAATACTTATCAAAGAATTATGCCTTCAGCAATTACTTTCAAAATCATGTCCAACGACAATGATTATCAACTTCAACTCACCAACGAACTATGCAACTGGGAAAACTTCAGCGGCTCACTGATGGAATTATCTACTGAAGCTTTGGAAACACCTCTTTATTACTTTGACAGCAATAACACCAAACAAGCGATTGCGAATGACTCCAGTTTTGAAGCTATGATACTGGATTCTGGTAGCACCGAGGACAACATCATTCATCTCTACGGCGGCAACAATGCACAGGGCGCAACCACAGCTACTACTTCGGAATGGGTATTCGCTCCTGAAGAAGGAACATTTGATGAAGATAAACAAGATAAACGGTCTACGCATCCTGACACTGGTACAGCTTTTTCTGATCTATACTCTTCTTGTTTCCGACAACTTGGTGAGGTGATCGACAAACATGGACGTTTGATTGAATCTAGTCCCCATCTTCGTATTTTGGTTAGCCGGTTTGCATCCACCATTGCTGCGACACCTAATGCTGATATGACACATCGATTGGATGAATGGCTGACCTCTTTTAACAACAACAACAACAACAACAACAACAGCAACAACAACAACAACAACTCAGCAACACGAAATGATGACAAGCACAACAAGAAACAACACAAACATCGCCATTGCGGTCGCCGTGCTCACAAAGGTGCTCAACAATGTGACGAACGACGCGAAATGATTGCTTCTCTTCCTGACGACATTGCGAAATTTCTTCTGACGAATCGACCTGGTCGTCGTCATCATCATCATCATCATCATGGCCATCATCAACATCCTTGGATGGATCATCCTCATCCAGCTCATCCTATGCACCCTGATTTTGCGTCCTCTATTTGGGGTGGTGGTATGCATAAGCACAAACATCATCATCGTCATTATCACAACGAACAACAACCTCATTGCTCTATCTTAGGCGGTGGTCCCATTGGGGCTTTCAATCCTCTATCAACTGGTCCCTTTGGTGGCCATCCTCTATTTGGTGGCAAAAGACATGGAAAACACTCTATGATGTGCTCGAAATCTGATCGACATTTTGAAAAAGCAATGAAGCACCGTCATCGTCGCCATCCTTTCTTCTTCGATGCTCCAGCCGATTTCTCTTCATCTTCTTCAAATGACAGCAGCAGCAGTAGCAGCAGTAGCAGCAGCAGCAACAGCGAAAACGAAGACAACAATGTGGGACAGAAAGAAGCTCAGTCGAAACGTCAGCAAAAGAAGCTCTGGAAAGCAATTGCAAAAGAACAGTATCATCGTGGTCATTTTGGCCGTGGTGGTCGTGGTCGCCATGGTCATCATGAAATGCATGGGCTTTATGGAATGCATGTTAATGAAGGTTTCTGTGGTCAAGGTAGATACAACGGTCCCGGGTCTATTTTTGCTGGTTCTCCTTCTCATGACGGTCAAGCTTCTCATCCTCATCCCCATCCTCATCCTCACCCTCACCCTCCTCCTGGCTACATTGAACAATCCTTTGGCGAAATGCATCTCAATGATTTGAAAAAACACTAATTTAGTTATATAGTTTAGTTATCATATATGTGTATATATTTTATCCATTAGTATCTTTTATAGTTTTATAGTTATTTATTTATCTTTTTATTTCATCTATTACACTTCAATAAAACAAAAACCAAAAAAAAAAGGTTGGGTTATTATATCAACCAAATTTATCATTGTTATCTTTTTTAGCTTACTATTTTTTAAAATGAAAGCCGTTCGCAGTTAAAATTAGTCTATATTCTACTATTCTATTATTTTTCAATATATATATTCAAGGTTCTTTTCTGACTGTGCCTGAAAAGTATGATGAAATGTTGGCAATTTGTTTATCAGACGCTGGTCCTACCATTTTGGCCTCGCAGTTGTCTATCAGACTTTTTTCAAGGGACATGCGATTTGTAATAGCTTTTATAAAGTATTGGATTTAGTGAAAGATGGGTGGATCTACAGTATTATTTCTAGGTTATTATTCGTATTGCTGTATATCATTATATTTTTTATTGCAAAAATTATTAAGTGCTTGATTGGCGGATTTTGAATATGTTGACACTTCTTGATCTCTTTTAGGTTAACTCTGTTGTTGACACCCTGATTCCTCTCATTTTACTCAAGCATGCCTCAGTATATCAACCATTACAGACTGTGGCTCAGGTATACTACAACGATATTAAGGTAATAAAATTAAAATAGTGAGTGGTTTTGAAGTTGACAGAAGCATGATTTATTTGTAGTAACATTGGACGATTTAGATATTGAGCGGAAATTATAAAACCATTGCGGAAGGAGCAGACTCAAATATGTGGAACAACTAGGTTAGTTAACTTTCCTCTTCTCAAAGAAAGCCAAATGCCGTTACCTTTATTTGATATAAACTACTTAATTATTTTATATGGTTTAGGTAAAGAAACATTCTTATACGGCTGATAGAAAGAAAGGATATACTGCCAAGTCAATGATACTGTTCGATGCTTTTTTATTCTTCTTTTTAGTCACAACGGTCCTTCCTTCCGACGAACGACAAGAAAATGTTGGATGTCCGCCAAGTCCCTTCCTTTTTTTTCCCTTTTTTTTTTCTTTTTTTTTTTTTTCTTTTTTATTTCTTCCTCTTCCTATTTATTATTTTACCGTTGTTATTATCCCCTTCCCTTTATCTATCGTTTATTATTTATTTAGTTGTGCTTTTTGCTTCTATTAGGGAATAATGATAAATGACGAAGAAGTACTGAACTCTGGTGGATTTCTAGACTCTGGCTCATCGTCGAAATATTTGATGAATACCTCGGTGCCTCGGTCGTATTCCTCACCGCTTTATAGCTCTCAATACGATGTGGACGAAGAGGATCCTTGGGGAAGCATTGCTACTTTTGATCCTGTGGCCGATATCAGGCAACATCTAACAACCAACAATAGTGCTGCTGCTGTGGATGAAGATATCCTCGAGGAAGGTGTCAATGCTGCCAGCGTTTTGGGTAAGTCAGCTTTCGAGTATGGAACATTATAATATGATATGTTCTTTGTATTAACTATATCTCTCTAAAGTGGGTGTAGATCTACCTGAAATATTTGACACTGCTTATATCCGAGCCACTCCTGTAGGTGACAGAGTAGCCTTGGAGAACTTGGAAAAAATCATTCACTTGGCAAGTCTGACTCCGCGAACAACTGAACAGGTAAGTAAGAGCGGACAAGCACCTCAGGTTATTATACTCATTTTTCAATTCTATCTAGATTATATCGTTGGTGGTACCTTCGAACGCTTTATATGTCACACGGAACGAGTTCAACACTGCTCTTGCTTTGGTTGCATGTGCTCAGAAGAATATGGGTAAGCTCAGAAATACAAAACGATTGTCAGGGTCTGAAACTCACTTTTTATCGTACTTTTTTTTTTTTCCTTTCTTTCTAGAACTCTCCCTATTGAATGTTTACCAGCATAGAAATGGTAAAAAAAAGTCACCCTAAAAAAATCCCAACTCAATATCAACATACTAACCCGATTATCTTTCTTTCTGTAGATTTACCGCTTCCTATGATATCCAACCTTGATCTATTGACTATTCCGAAAAGCACATCATCTTCATCAATCATCAATGACAAGAAACCAACAAATAAGGTCAACAACAATGCAGTGGTGGATGATCCATGGCGCACAACATCCTCGACAACACAAGCTGCTATGAATGGCAAACCAATGGTTCAAGTAAATGGCTCTACTGTTATAGAAGAAATCAATCATCATCCATCAACAACCACTTCATCATCTACCAAATCAGCAGACACGCCAGCAGTGACGGCACCAATTTCTTTATCGGAACCCAAAATGACGACAAAAATCGACACAAGCGATTGGTTTACTAATGTGGATAATATCAAGGTGAATGTGGCCCCTGAAAAGGAAGGATTCATCTTCAAGCATATCAATTATATTGTGGAAAGCCAACATCGATCAAGTCTGGTGCTACGGCGATTCAGTGATTTCTTCTGGCTTTGGGAAGTATTGCTAAAACGTTATCCATGTCGACTGATACCCAATCTACCACCCAAGAAAATCGGCGGACGTAATGTTTTAGAAATGAAAAAAAAAGACAAGAAAAACAAACAACACATCATCGACGTGTTTTATCTTATGCACTCACTAACTTGTTGATTTTTATCGTGCTATATAGGTGACGATGCATTTTTGGAATCTAGACGACAAGGACTGTCATTGTTTATTAACTTTATTGCAAGACACCCTGTGCTGAAAAAGGATGCCATTTTCATCACGTTTATGACCGAACCTTCTGTAAGTAGTATCAAATAATAATAGTACAAGAATGGAGGTGGTGCTATATATTTATATTTATATTTGTATTTGTATTTATATGTTATTGTTACTATTATCTATAGGAATTTCTTGCTTGGCGTCGAGGCAATCCCCCTCTGGTTGATGAAGAATTTGTGAGGATCAACGACAATCTGAATCCAGATGACATTTCCTCATGTATCCCTCGTGACTTGGACGATCGATTGGAAAAGCTCGAAAAGTCGCTCCCGGATTTATTGAACTATTACCAAACTTTATATGATGTGATGGAAACCTTGGCTCGACTGGGACAATCTCAAACGTCAGAACTAGAACATTATGGCACGACACTGAAGTAAGGCACATGTTTTAAACTTTAGTTTGTCACTTGCTTTTCTTTTTTTTTTTTTTTTTTTGAAAAATGTTCATGACACGTTTTTTTTTTTTATTTTCATTTTCATAATAGTGCAATGGGAATGGTCGAAAAACACTGCTATATACCTGGCTGCCATGCTTGTGGAGAAGTGACTCGAGGGTATGATGCGGTGGCAAAGTATATGAGACAGGCAGGATCGATTTTAGACCAAGAAGCAAGTGCTACTGTATCAGGCATTATGAATCAATTGAAGCGACATCATGATACATTATTGGCTTTTAAGGTAAGAAAAAAAAAAAGAAATAGGTGTTTACTTCACTGACGATGGTCATGTTATAGGATATTCTGGAACGCCGAAAAAAGTTTGCAGCTCACCAAATCGATACCCTTGCCAAAAGAATTGCATCCAACAAAGCAAAAGTGAATCAACATCGTGGTGTACCTGGTTTAGAGGCAGATGTGGCAAGACTGGACGAAATGATTCAAATTGTAAGTAACCAATTTATCTCCGGAGAAATATCATATTGATGATCTGATATATTGTAGGACCAAGAACGACTGACATTCCAGCAACGCCGAATCTTATTCATTCGCTACTGCTTGGCCAGCGAATTGACCTTTGTACACAAACAGCAAGCCTTTGTCTCAGTTTTATATCAAGATTACGTCCATGAAAAGCTACAATATTCCCGACGCATTGTGGATAACTGGAAAGCATTGGAAGTCTTGACCTGCAGCATGCCTGAACTTGAAGAATTCGAATGATTGTGGAACCTCTTCCCTGTAGTAAAATCAATCCTTTCAATTTATTTTAGTTATATATCCCCCCATCATGACTTTATTTTTTATTTGGCTCCTTATGAACCATCTTCCAGCTCTCCTACCTCACTCCATACAATAGTATCCCTATATTTTTTTTTATCTTTTTTTTTATCACACACTATGTACACAAGGCACTTTCCCGTTAGGATCCCCATACCACTTTTTATTATATATGCTCCACATTTTTTTTTATTGAATACCCAAATAAACAAAACATGGACATATTGTTCACTGTATCAAATGAATTTTGTATACTGTTTTTCGTTACGTATCTATTGTATGTATCATATAATATTTTGATTTTTATCTGTGCATTATTCCATCGAAAATCATCAGTCCCTTCGTCCAATTCACATACACACACACACACTATATATATATATATATATATATATATATATACCATTGACACACCAGTTTTGAAGGCAATACAATCAATTAATAAAATAAGATAAATGTTTATTGGGCGAAAAAAAAAAAAAAAAATGAGTGTACATATAATGCTATAATATATAAAACTATCCCCTCCCCATCGAAACAACCGCAAATAAGGTAGACCACAAACGAAGATATATTGAAGGAGTCTTTTTTTTTTTTTTTGTAATCTATCCAGTGATGGGTTCGAATATCCAAATTCTTGCACGGTTATCCCCAGATCCAGTAGCAAACAAAGGTCGTCGTCCAGGACTAGCCGCCACAGATATAACTATATAATATATAAGTAAAATAAAAACGTCAATACCTAATAACGGGCCAGGCAGTGTAATATACAAAATTGAAAGAAACAGGATGATACCTACCAGAGTTCTTATGACCTTGTAACATGAATTGTGTTTGACCGGTGCGAGGATCCCAGAATTGAACACCACGATCTTTTGAACCAGAAACAATCCAATTGCCATCTGGCGTTGTAGCCACCGATAAAACAAAGTCCTTGTGCCCAGTAAATACCTGACGGAAAGCATTGTTGTTGGTCCCCAATTGCCATAAACGTAAAGTTTTGTCCAAACTGCCACTGACTAGCGTTTTCCCATCGGGCATAAAGGCAACGGAATAGACGCTGTCCTTGTGTCCTTCCAAACGTTCTAATTGGTGTCCCGTTTTGGCATCCCATACCCGCACAATCTTGTCCAAACTACCGGCCGCCACAAATCGTCCATCAGGTGAAATCGCAACACTTGTCACGCCAGGGTCCTTTTGATCTTGTTCCTTGATTTGAAGTGTATGTAAACATCGGCCAGTTTCATTCCATTCCCAAATCTTCACTGTGCGATCCCCAGAACCTGAAACAAGAATACCACCATCACGGCTAAATTCCAAGGAGTAAATGTCTTGTTCATGTCCCTGCAAGACACGCCGGATGCGATTCTTGCCAATATCCCAGATCTACATAACAAAACATCAGCGTACACGAGTCAGCCATCAATGAAGAGCGATATCATCTCTACTGGTTCCTTTTTTTTTTTTTTTTTTTTTTTTTTTGCTATTTACCCTGATTTGCTTGTCTTCAGCACCAGTCGCTAAATATTTTCCATCTGGACTAAAGCTGACGGATCGAATGTATAAATCGGTATCACGGCCTGTGCTTTCGTCTTGAAGTACACTATAGCAGAGTCAAAAGAATGGTAATATGTCAGAACGAATGATTGACTGGCATTTTCCTCGTCTTCCTGTCCCCTCCGTCACTTACGCAACACGAGCAGCATTGGATGTATCGTAAATATAAGTAGCTTGGTTGCATCCAGCAGCAAGATATCGGCCATCAGCACTGAATTTGACACAACAGACAACACTGCCATGATCAAATGTGTGTAAAAGATCCACCTTCAAATAGCGCTGAGCCTTTGGGTTAAACCTTGATGTAAAAAATCGCAATACATGGTTTGTCATTAATTGTTCAGTTCTCTCTCATATCGATGGTTCTTTTTTCAAACGAGACTTACAAAGCAAACCAATCTTGACCTTCTACTTTCATATTGGCGGGAATACTTTCAGGGTCCATTTCAGAGAAGCCACCCGAAGAAACATCAGGATGCTGCATGGGAGGGCCAGCCCCAGGCTTCACTACAGCATTGGAAGGAGCTCCTATAAATGTATATAAAAAGCTAAATCAGTACGATTTCTTTTTGAGGATGGTGAGGGAGGTGGGTGGTCAATGAACTCACTTTGAGCGGTAGAGGGAGGAGGAGGAGGGGGAGCGACGCCGGTTTGTGGGGACGTCATTTGGTGAGCTGGGCTACCATTGGCATAAGGGGACCCAGTCAAAGGAGGAGGAGGACCATGGGGCCCAGATGGGGGAGGAGGGGGAGGAGGACCGCTAGTATACATGGGATGATGCTGAGGAGGATGGTTGGAATCGAGCATTGGTGGAGGTGGTTGTGTATAGCCATTGGGTGCTAATTTGACCAAAAAGAAAAGAAAAACAATGATGGAAGTGAGATGCCCTGGATTCTAGTCATCATATGTATATATCTTAATACAATCTATTTTTTTTTACCTCCGCTGGCATAACCTGGACTACCGCTCGGCAAATGCTGTCCATGCTAATAATAATAGGAATAAAACACCCAATATGATGGAAGAATTAGTGACACCAGCTCTCATTATAGTTGATTTCCAGTTTTACCTGATCCAGTTGTTGGCGCAACCGCGTGATTTCTTCCTCATATCTAATAGAATAAACCAATACAATAAATAGTGTTAACAAGCGGTGTCTTTGCGTTCACAACAATATGAAGCTGGCTTACTGTTTCTTCATGACTTGCTGTGCACGTTCCAGATCCATCAAACTTTGTTGGATGTGACCCATTTCTTGTACTTGACTTGTCACTACATATGCAGTATAAAAAAATCGAGTAGCATTATGAGAAGATGCATATATATTATATTGGTTTATAGGCGGGTGGGTGTGTTTTCAGGTATTCTTACTTTTCAGTTCAAATTCGTCACGTTGATTTTTACAGACGATGGCATCTTGCGTCAACTGTTCGAATTCAGTCCGGACATTGTCCAAAAGCTCCAGTAGTCGATTTTGAGTTGTTGGCACCATAGGTCGATGATTGTAAACAGACATAATCTATATAACAATATAAAAAAATAGTTGCTAAGTAAAATGATTGTTTTGTTGCTGTTGTTTGTATGACGTTGTTGTCTAAAGAAGGGGGAAGACTTTACCAATGAGTTGCCTCACTAGTTAGATGAATATAGAAAAGATGAGGTATAATAAAAATAAATGAAAGAAAAAGAGAGAGTGAGAAAGTGAGAAAGGGAGAAGAAAAAGAAAAAACAAAATACAGAAGAAAGGAAGAGATAGAGGAAAGAAAAAAAAAAAAGTTTAGTGCTTTTTTTGCTTTTTGGGGGGAGGGACAGAGGAGACAGAATAAAAAAAAAGGGGGGAGAAAAGTGAATCCCGATAGGTCACACACAGCCAATGTTGAGATATGTTTGAATACCAACTGTGAAGATGAAGACGAAAACAGATCATCCTTAAGGGACACGTGTTTTTATTTACAGCAGATAAAATTAAGGTATACATAAAAAAATAAAAAATAAAAAAGTTCTATTCTAGTTTGTCTAAATGGTCCAATCTAGTCAGAACAATGTTCTTACTTGTTTCTTCGACTTCACCTGCCAAGAAGACTTCATCTAGTATTGCATAAACCTACACAAACAAAAAACAATGTGAGTATCAGTTGGGAAAGGACGATGTCGGCGGAGGTTACCTTGTAAAAGTTGAAGACCAAATCCAGTTCGCACACATTACCAAAGAAAGCATCCAGCACTTCCACGAAAAAGTGAATAGCCTCCAAGTATGACAGTTCATTATCATTAGCATCCACACACACACAAAAGAATAATCCAGCATATCGCCGATATACCATCTTGTAGTTCCGGAACTATGTTAAGTGTATAATATAATATATATGAATATTTGAGCATATTACTGACATTTGCTAATTTCTGATTCTCCCTCTAAAATTAAGTATTCGTTTCCTGACTTACCTCAACAAAGTTGCTTTGATGTCTTTGATCTCTCGGTGCAATCAACCTATGGACTTCACCTTTTAACTTGGTTTTTTCGTCATCTTCGTAAGGAACGTACCACTTTGCCAACCTTGTTTTCCCTTGGCGATTTTGCACCAAAATAAATCTAAGCTGTAAATTCGAAGAAGGGTTAACAGAATCTATCGTAAGTTCATACAAGATCTTTCTCCATCAACTGTTACTTACCATGATGACAAAAAAAGGAGAAAAAAAAAAAAAGAAACTTCAAAATCATCGAGCTCAAATTTTTTGAGTTCCGACGATAACACCCTTCCCCCATTTTGCACTCCCAAATTCCGAAAGAAACGCTGGAGCAAGCTGATATTTTAGTTAGACAACATGCACCACTTTTAAATAAATTGATATGTGAAATAAAAACGGTGTACCATAGTCACCATCTTATTGTCTTGACTTGTAGTACATCATGAAATGTATGTGTGAAAATCTGGTCTAAGTCGAATGATTGAGCAAGTGCTTAATCATCAAAACTCTCAACTATTACAATTTTAAATTCTCGTCACTGTTTTTTATTTTTTCAATGTGTTCATGCCCTCTTAATTTCTTATGATCCACCATGGCGGTTTATTAAAAAATTCACAACCCCCCAATTTAAAAAGAACCAGCACCAGAAAAGATATTTCACGTCCCGCTCACGTGAATATATATTTTCCATTTCTTTTTCCTTTTTTTTTTTTTTCTTCACCATTCAACTACCTTGAAGTTGTAGCGATCTTATATTAGTATTTGGACTAGTTCAGAAGGGATTTCATAACAGGGATTACAACACGCATGGGGAAACCCTTTCATTTTGGATCCAGGATTTAGTACTAACCGACAGGTGGCTTATTAGAATCTTCATTAGCTTAGCTTATTATTAGTTTGTCAATAGTTTGAACCAACCTATAAATAAAACATGTCTCTGTTTCCGTCCTTCAATGAATTATGTCCCATTAGTCTTTTTTATGTCTTGTACAAGAGATCTTTTTTTTTCTTTTCGCAATCGCACTTCGAGATTAGTGCTGATCGTTCTTTTGAACACCCATTGGCCTCCCTGTTAGTCTCTCTGTTAGTTTCCCATATACTACCTCTTTTAGATCCTTCCATTAGATCTCTTGTGACAATGAACCTCTCGCCTTTAGTTTAGTACCTATCATTATTCTTCAATAAAATATTCCTTTTTATTAATTGACCATCCTATGACACATATGATGGTGAGAAATATCTTTATTGTTGATCGTTTGTGAGTGTCTTATTGAGAGCACCTGCTTTCAAGTTCACCCACCTTGTCCACTTTTGTTCACCCCTCCCCCTTCAAAGCCTAAGCGACTGATTGGCTGTCCTGAATCATTTAATATCAATATTAATGGACCTTGGCCATGTCACCAGTGTAACCCTCCTTTACAAAATACTATAGTTTTCCCTTGACTAGATATAATGTATACATCTGTTCATTGTTTTATTTATGTATGGCATAATAACGATAATACCCCCTCCCCTTTCCTATAAAAACCCAAACGAAAATCAGTGGAGTTCTTAGAAATGGCGGCGCAGGTATCCAATACGCACACTAAATTTTCTTGGTCCTCCTCCCACCCATCAAAGGATAAATCCCGTACAGTCCATTCATTCTTGAATTTGGGAAAGTAAAATGAGAGTGTCCCAAGCCTCTGTCCATTTTGAGACACCTGCGACCCACACATACACACACCACACACACATACATACGATCATACAGATACATCCACTAATGCATAATGCAAAAACAACAATTTTTCAAGGCAATGATAAGGCAAATAAGTAGATATATTGTTGTTGATTTATGTAAGCATGTAGATAAACGAGTGAATGATAAAATAATAATAGTAACAATAATAATAATAATAACAAATAAATAGGCTATCTAAATAAAATATCTAAACTAAACTTGTCCAGTCATATCACATGAGTCAATTTCAAGGAGCAAAATTGGGATCACCTTGGCCTTCCATAAACATATTTTCCCAAGACACTATCGAATAAAAAAAAAAAAAAAAAAAAAAAAAAAAAAGGTACATTGTCAATGATTTTTGTTTGTCTAAATGTTATTTGATTGAATTTTCACCTTGAAACTCTGATCCACTGCTTGCATTGTTCGTAAACGGTGTTCCAGCTGAAGTCAAAAGTAGTTTCCACGTGTCTTGAGTTAACTGATTGGATTGACCTTCCAAAAGAGAGTCTTGAGTCAATGCAAGGTTAATCAGATCCATTGGGTTTGATGCGTAGTCATTGTTGGTGCTAGTTGATGTCCTACCATTGTTGATCGGAGGAGGCGCGTTTATTGTTGATGGAATAGGTACCGATGGTTGATTCATGCCTGTGACAATTTGGTGTACACTCATAGGAGACGCAGATTGTTGCATTTGTTGTTGATCTGCCGTTGATGTCGGCCGAGGGTAAGATCCTGTATCAGTTAATATGGAATTAGGAATATACTGAGAAGTTTCTGATGGATATGGAGGACGTTGTGCTACGTGCTTCGTATTTCTCGATGCTGATGTCGAAGTTGTTGCTGTGTCACCTGGCGTAGATTGTTGATTGGATGGTTCTGACGTCGAGTGATGTGTCGCGGAAGAAGTGTTTTCGTTTGGCGAGTCGGTACGCATGAATGACGGATCTGCTTTCATCAGGTGTAATAAATTTTCCAAAAACTGAACTGCTGGTGGTCCGAAGGGAATATCTTTTGTCATGGGGGCCATACATTCGTCAATACTGATCCGGATATAATCACGAGAGCTTTGCGCAACCACTGGATCGCTGCTGGTACAGTTGTATACATGGATCAACGATGCTTGGAATACAGAATATGCTATATTTCAATAACAACATAAAACAATTAAGCCTTTTCGTTTAAAAAATGTGACCCATGTCTGCTCTCTTTTCTTTTCTTCCAGTCTTTACCTGCAAAATTCCATCCATAACGAGGTATTTCACCTTCAGGTATATATCTAGCCACATCGATTGCATTCCTTGCTGCCTCCATACATCGTTTAGGAGCATCCTTGAAGAGTTTGCTGCTGTGATGATTGTTGCATTCAAAGACAATAAAAGGTCGAAAAAGGAGCACCACTACCGCGTAAAAACACACCGTCAAAGGTCCGCCAGCCCTGAATTTAGCTTCTTGAGTACGTTCGATCCCCTTCATGTCAGACAGTTGTTGTTGAGTAATAAGACATTCCGATGGAACATGATCAAACCATTCTTTCAACATCTTGTCCAGACTCCATACAGTTTGTTCCATAATATGCGTTGCATAACCCATTGCTTTGGCTTTAGGAGAGTAAATCCGTCGGAGTATTTCTCCAAGAATACCTGAGAGTTTCACCAGATTCACAAACATCGTATATTTCCCCGGTTGATCCACAGCATCGACATTAGGTAGGTCCACATCGCAGTCCGAGTCAGCAATTGCAAGCGGTCGTCCCATCACAGAGCAGCACCAACGATCCGTCACATACACCGAGTACCATAGTCGCCTCCGTTTTTCAATAATTTCATTGGCCGTCCCAGCGGTGGATACAGAGCGATGAAGTCCAAGATCTTGTGCCATACGTACCGCCATTCCCGCCAAAAGCCAATTTCTGTAAGACTTCGATGAGTAAGTTGGATGTGCACACAAAAGTACCAGCGCCTGGATTGTCTGTATTCGGGGAATCAGATACTCTGAGCGAATAAAAATCCCAGCACGATCAATCAAAGCATGGAATATTTGGTTGCGCTCCAGACCAGATTCAGTAAATAGAGGATGATCAGAAGGCACCAAGAAGCAAGCATAGGAGCATATCGCGTAAGTCAATAATGGAGCAGGTGGTGGTAATGTCTTGCCTTCAAATGAGCTGATGAATTCCTCTTCGTCTAAAATCGGCAATGTCGTACATCGGGCATCAAAGTAAATCTTGACTAGACTGGCAAGCATGCTGCGAGGTATAATGGAGTCCATGGTTTCTTGTTCTGTTGCTGCTGCTAGTTGGGTCCTAGTTTCATCTTCCGTTTCATCTCGTACAAGCACCAAATCGTCATCGAATCCGTTCATACGCCGTAACCGGTAAGTCCCTTGCTTCGTTTCAAGTGATGTGAAGTTGCCGTCAAAATCCTTAGATGCTGCTGATAAAGACGATGGTGATCCCGCCACATTACTACTTGCCGTTGTTGTTTGATGATTAGAAGGAGGAGGTGGTGGTGGTAGATGATGTCGATTAGAAGAAAGTGGTTCATGGGAAGATAAAGATGTTGAATGTGTAGTATTACCACCAGGAACATTGCTGCCGGAAGTTCCGAGTTTCCCATTGCTGTTCGATGTCGGTGATGGTGCTGAGGTAGATGGTTCATTGGTATCCTGATCCTTGTTCTTCAAAATGTCGTTCACCAAGTACAAACCAGATGAGCTTCCAAGATATCGGACAACCTTTCCCTTGGTTGGTAAATATGATTCCCCAGATAATTCGCCATCTCCAGATTCATGAATCGACTGAGGACTATTCTGACCAGAGTGAGCAGGTGAAGAAGCTGAGTATGATGGTGATCCGCCAAGGTTCGTTCCAGTTTCGTTAGAATGATAAGCAGTTGAAGAGGGAGGGGCAGCCATGTTCGTTGGATTTCTGTCGTTGGTTTCATCACTTTGTATTTTGCCCAAAAGTTGTTCCATCCGCTTTAATCGCGCCTCTAACCCTTCAATGTACCTATATATAATATATGACAGTATCTTTAGTTGCCATGTCGTTTTTCGATGATGTGTGTATGCTTACCCTTTTGGTGGCCCACGTTTACGAGCTGTCTATTGGATAACAAAATGAACAAAAGTCAGTCGCCAGCGTACTGTAGCCAGCCCCTAGACTATAGTAATAACTTACGTCGTTAAAGGTACATTCCCAGTCATATTGCTTGCACGTAGTACATGGATGGCAATTGTCTACGTCGCACCTGTATGAAAAATTGGTTAGTAAAATTCAAAGAAGCATTTGACCTTGAGGGTTGTTATATAACTTACTTGATTTTTTTCTTTCGACAAGTGTCACCTATAAATATAGTGTTATTAGTAAAACGATCCATGTCACCGCTGTTATACGATAAGTAATATAAAGAGATACTTACAAGCTCTTGATATTCGGCTCCGTTTATTTTGGGAAGCCGATGGTGGTGGTAAGGTTTCGGGAGAGTGGTAAGCTTGCTGCTGTTGCTGTTGTTGTTGTTGGAGGTGGTGCTGCTGTTGGGATTGTGGTTGCTGCTGCTGCTGCTGCTGCTGCTGCTGCTGATATATGTACTGAGAAGAAGTATTGTTCAAAGCGGACGAAGAAGAAGCGGAAGGAGAAGTTGAAGATTGAGATATCCATGGCGAGGCATATTGTGAATTCGATTGAGTTGGATCCATGTTAAAATTTTCGACTACTGAAAATCGAAGAGGGAAAAAAATGGACATCCAAATGTGAAATAAGGAAAAATAAAACATCCGATATTTAATCACCGCTTTGAGTTGGTAGTGAAGATCTGACTTTTTAACCACTACAGAGACATTCCAATTACCCAAACTGTAAATTGATTTTTTCTAGTCTGCGTTGATTAGTGACCAGCATCCTAAATTCATTATTATCAATATAAACTTTTAGTTACAGTTCCTAATAATGTCAATATGAAAGCGAGTACCAAAAACTAGTTCTGCGGTTTTATGTCGAAGAGACTTCAGTGCCAATCTCTACATCCGTAACATGAGGATAAAAAAAAAGATAGTTGAAGTTGTAGCAAGATTCATTTTCTTAGCATGATTGATTACAGCTCTCTCAATGCATAACTGAAGAGACATCATGCTGTTTATTTAGATCATATATCCTTGGCGGGGCTGCAAATCATCAAGTTTGTTATTGCTCTAATGCATGTAGTAACTATGTCTCTCGATCATAATGGCCGCCTTGCTTATTAATTAATTGAGCCAGCAGAACATTGTATCGCACAGTTGCTGATAAATCCTGTCGAAGGAACTTGATCAAACACGAAGGAGCTCGATTTGTAATATGTACCTACTTCACTGCAAAACACCGTCGAGAAAAGAATTGCTGACTTCAAAACATTTGTATATGTAATGACAAATGGTTTTTTCACCGCTGTTGTATGTTAAGCGATGAGGATATGATTTTTTAAACCCCCGACGGCGATGCATTTCAAATAATTACCGTCTTCTTAAGTATCTGCTTGTGTGATCCTGCACTTGCTATTTAATCGTTGTCCATCACAAGTGATGAGCCTGGATATATACATTATATTACTGTATCAAACATACCGTTAATATGATAAAAAAACACGGTGCGAAAGACTTTTTTTTTTTTTTTTTTGAATGATTAGTAAAAGCATAAAACACGTATTACTAATACACACCATTTCGATTTCTTCGAAAAAAATAAAAAAAAGGGTAGTAATTAAATATAATAATATATTATTGGAATAAAGGTCGACTGAGTAGTATGATACAATGCCTTGGGAAAAGAATATTATCGAGGAAGTAGACTACATGCTGTTTCATGTAGTGCAGGGGAAGCAATTATATAACCACCGAACTCTATTAGGCGGGTGTTTAAATTAGAAAGGTATAAAACGTGATTTTTTTTTTTGCTATTCTTTCCATTTTCTTCATTATTTTTTATAATAAATATCTAACATAAATTATCATGGTCGCCAACACTCAAATTATCTTCTCCAAGGTTCCTACTGGATATCCCGTTATTGGCGAAGACATCACTGTCAAGAAGACTGAATTCGATCTTGATGCTCCTCTCAATGATGGTGAATTCATTGTCAAGAATTTGGTTCTTAGGTATGGCCTTACAAATATGAATGTCATTTTCTCCAATGCAGCATTCGTGTATCTCTTTTGACTTTACTGTATATTTATTAATAATGATTTATATATTATTCTTTCCATAGTGTGGATCCTTATATGCGTGGTCGTATGCGCGATGCCTCTGTCAAGAGCTATTCTCCTCCCTTCGATATGAACCAACCTATGACTGGTCACACTATGAGATTAGTTATCAAATCCAAGAGCTCTCTTTATCCAGAACAAAGTTACGTTTATGGATTAGGTGCATTTGAAGAATACACCAAGCTCAACGATCAAGTGGCCAAGGCTTATGGTTTAGTAGTACGAAACGACCCCAAAACCAACGGTATCCCTCTTTCCAACTACGTTGGTGTCCTCGGAATGCCCGGTATGACTGCGTAAGTAACAAAAGATGTGCCTTGATAGATACTGACTCATTCATATTAATTGTTCTATGTTATTTCTTTCAATATAGATATGCCGGTTTGTACAAGATCGGTGAAATCAAGAAGGGTGAAACCATCTACGTCTCCGCTGGTAAGGAAATCAACAAGAGCAAAAAGGCAATGGAAGAGGTGACTTACGCATCTTTTTATTTTTTATTTGGTACACTGTAGCCTCTGGTGCTGTCGGTCAACTCGCTGGACAAATTGCTAAGGCTCAAGGATTACGAGTTGTTGGATCTGCTGGTTCTGATGAAAAAGTTGCTCACCTGAAGGAAATTGGTTTCGACGGTGCATTCAACTACAAGACCGAAGACACTGATGCCAAACTTACTGAATTATGCCCCAATGGTATTGATGTTTACTTTGAAGTAAGTCTGAGCGTTTACAAAACCCCCCCCAAAAAAAAAAACTGTTTTCTCTAAACTCACTTGTCCGTCATGTTTTAATTTTTATCAGAACGTTGGTGGTAAAATGTTGGAAATTGTTCTCACACACCTCAATACATTTGGCAGGTAAAAACAAAAACAAAAAACAAGAACAAAAAAAAAAAGAAATATGTTAGAAGACTATATCTAATTTGACATTTAATTGAGTAGAATCATTGCATGTGGAATGATCAGCCAGTATAATTTGACCAAGGCCGAAAAGGTTGGTAATTTGATGAACATTGTCGCCAAGCGCATCAAATTCCAAGGTTTTATCGTATCCGATTATGCTGACTTGGAACCCCAATTTCTGGCCGACGTTACGCAAATGATCTTGGACAAGAAGATCAAGTATCAAGAATCTCATGCCGAAGGTATCGAAAAGACCCTGAAGCTTTCTTGGATGTCTTACATGGCAGAAACTTCGGAAAGCAAGTCGTGGATGTCGCCACCCCATAAATTAATATTTATCATATAGTGTATAGTTATTTTACAATTTATTTATTTTTTACCTGAAATAAAACTTTTTTATTTTTATTTGTTTAAAACCTGTGCTACACAACACGAAGAATCGCAAACCAAACCGTCATGAGAACAAAAAAAAAAAAGTATTTTAAGTCCCGCCCACGTGAAGTTTTATTTACTCTCAAATTGTTTTTTCGTCCCGCTCGCTCTCTTTCTTTCTTTTCTTCCAATTCATATTTTATTCATCATTCAACTTCAATGGGATTGGTTTGGACTTAGATTAGCGTTAGGACTAGTTTAGAAGGTTTTTAGTTCAGAGATTACAACATGCATGGGGAAGCCTTCCATTTTGGATTCAAGATTTAGGACTCCCATTAGCTGGCTTTTTGAAGTCTCCATTAGCTTAGTTTAGTGTTAGTTGCTCCATAGTTTGTTTCTCTATCGAATAAAATATGTCTATTCTTACTTGCTTTGATGATAAATGCCCCATTAGTTATTCTCATGTCGTGTGCAATAGATCTCTTTTTTACTACTATCCACTTTTATGTTTCAGTCAAAGATATCCCTTTTGTCTTTCTCATGGCATGTATAATATTATTAACTCTCAATTTACATCCATCCCTTTAGATTTGTGCTGTCCTTTATTCAAATCATACTTTAGACTTCCTCATGCTTAGTCCAATAGATTCTTTCATTGAATCACATGTTACGATGAACCCCTCGTCCTTAGCTTTAGTATCCTCCAATGTCTTTCAATAAAATGTGCCTTTAGATCAGCGTTAACTACCCTTCGAATTACACGTTGGACTTCCTCATACTTCGTCCAATAGATTCTTCCATTAAACTCCGTACTACAATGAACTCCTCATCTTTATTTCTAGTATATACCAATATCCTTCAGTAAAGTATGCCTTTAGATTAATGTTGACTACCCTAAAGTGTTATTTATGCTTTGTCGAATAGGTCTTCCATTAAATACTTTGCTGATTCGAACCTTTTCTCTTGTCTTTATTTTTAGTATCCACTCATGTTCTTCAATAAAGTATGCCTTTTTCTTAACCATCCTCTGACCCATCCTATAATCAGGTGTCACTATTGGAACTATTTATTTTTTGTTGTTGTTGTTTTTTTTTTTTTTTTTTTTTTTTTTTTTTTTTTTGTGTCCTCATCCACATTCACATACACGTACACACATGTACTGTACACACCAAAATTAATAAGAGACGGAGGCATTATATAGCTTTAAAAGATTTTTATTGAGACAAATGTAATAAATGGATAATGATGTCAAATAAAAGTCATTGGTTTGTTTTTTCTTGTATAGAATAATTGATTGAATAAATGTTTTCTATATCTAAAGGGTGTAGTGTATTCTACGGTGATAAATTGAATAATGTTGGGGTGTGTTTTGATATGAAGGACACATTCATAAGTACTTGATTTGAGATGAGTCAGGAGAAATCGATTTGATTCAGATGGTGACTTGAAATGCGGGCCATATAGAGATAAAACTTGACCATCATCTACCACCAAGGAGATACAGTAAATCTTGATTGGCTTCCACGGCTAGAAGAGGAAGAAGATTGTTCAGTATTCATGTTTTAAGAAGTGTATTTTCCTTTTTTTTCATACCTTGCATCCATTCAGAGTAAAAAAAAAAAAAAAAAAAAAAAGGTCCAATAACAAATGGCAGACAAAAAAAGCAATTGACTACACCAACTGCGTTCAATTTAGTCTTTTGAGAGATCAGCACAGTAATCTTACTACGTAGGCATCATAGGTCACCCGTATAGAGATCACCACGAGACTAAGGCCCTTTATGGTTTTGATAGCTCCGATAACCAAAGGAGAGGAATTCAAACGAACCCCCCACCTGAACAATAACGGTTTCCAATTTGCATGCCGCTAGAGAAGTTAACTGCACACAAAGAAGCAGAGAAAGCCAAGAAAGGCAAACCATAAAGATTAGGCCTCCATTTGACCAACTCCGTAATGGTCCTGTCAATGCCAACTCTTGTCTACCAAGTGCTGTTCGGTGTCCACCGTGATAAAAAGGCGATCTTATACCGTAAAATAAAGAAGAAGGTTAGTATTGAAGCTAAAACATGCTGTATAGATTTTGTTTTTAAAAGAACTGACCTTGGTATTTCGCAAACTGGCAACAATACTGTATATTTTTGTTTGATTTGTCTTGAGAAAGGATGAGAAAAAAAATGACAAAAATGAAAAAAAAACCTGGGGATTTATATGAAATAATTCCAAAACCTATGCAAACCTTAATGCCAAGCACATTTCTATCGCAATAAGAGCATGTGTCCCAAAAAAGAAATGAATTCTTTCCACCCTTGTATTTAAACCGGTCGTTGCTCGATATTGAAAGATATTGTCACTTTGATAATCCACTTTTTCAATAGCTTTCCAACGACACCAATATCGCCTCATAAGATTGATTATTTCCCGGGATATTGAAACTGGGATTGTTTACTATGATATGCTCTTCGAGCAGTATGTGCTTGATGCGACATTTAAGGATTTATTTCAATGCAAACCAATGTGCATAGAAAAGCGGAGTTTGGTTTGCCTTTTTTTTTTATCAGGTATTTCTTTTGTTTCAGGTTAAGATATATTTTATTCGGATGCATGTATGAATTATAATAGCTAACACTGTATGATATACATATTGTAATTGACAGTATGATGCCAAGACATCTATTTCAAGATGAAGCTATCATATTAAGGGAAGGTGAGTGCGGAGAATGTAGAGGAAGACGATCGAAGATATTAAAACGGGAGCGTCTTGTTGTATCATACAGTAAGTATAACGTAGGATAAAGTAGTCAAATCAAAGAGTATAAGTCGCGTAGTCTACGGAAAGTGCCAAACCATTCTAACGTACAATTCAATATAACGGTTTACGGAACTAAATCGAATTTGTTCCATCTTATCTGCAAAGGCATCAAAAGAAGAAAGAGCAACTATGTTGTCCATGTTAAATAGTGTCGGTTATCATATAAGCTTGAGATGAGAGCCATCATGTTGATAATTTTATATACTGTATTGATTTGTGGTAAAATATGAAAATGGAAAAGGGACCACTTTCCTTTTTTGTATCAGCCCAAACCGAATCCTTCATAAGAGACCAAAATAATTTTTCATGTCCCGACCACATGAATTTTTATTTACTCTCAATTTGTTTTTTCGTCCAGCTCTCTCTCTTTCTCTCATTTTCTTTTCTTCCCATTCATTTTTTCATCATCAATCAACTTCCATGGGATTGTTTTGGACTTAGATTAGCGTCAGGACTAGTTTAGAAGAGTTTTCTGTTCAGAGATTACAAGATGCATGGGGAAACCCTTTCATTTTGGATATAGGATCTGAAAAGCACCATTAGCTGACAATTGTGAGCCTTCATTAGCTTAGTTTAGTGTTAGTTTCGTCATAATTTAAATATATATCGAATAAAATATGTCTCTTCTTACATTCTTCAATGAAAAATGTCCCAATAGTTTGTCTCATGTATTCTTCAATAGATCCCACTGTATATCCATCCCTTTAGATTAGTGTTGAATATTCATCAGTACTCTCATTACTCTTCTTCATGCTTCCTCCCATAGATCCTTTCCTTAAAGCACATGCTAAAATGAACACTTCGCCTTTAGTTTTAATACATACCAATATGCTTCACTTCAATAAAATATTCCTTTTTGTTAACCATTCGCTGACCCATCGAATAGTATACAATGCTGCGATTGTCCTTTTTTTGTGTGTGTACCTGTTAGACGCTGCCTTCTGGCTTGTATATGACTACTTATCTCATTTCCCGGGAACTAACCTTTGTTGACAGTTCCAGGTCAGTTGATATAAATGGAAACCTTATTCCCACTCCACCATTCATATTAATCAACCGAAGTTATGCCGCCAACCTAACTTCCGCTAGGTTGGATATACAGTATAGATTCTGGTCGTTATTTTTGCTCATGATTCTATATTTTTTTTTATTGTCTTTGCGTATGATACTTCAAAATAATAGAAACCAATTCCAAATCAAAGTCAGTTTATTCCAAATTACTGACTACTACAGTGTCAACTGCCGGAAATGTCTAATTTCATCAAAACTCACATTTCAACAAGCTTCCTCCTTCCTGATACCCATCATTCATCGTCACATATTCAGTTTCACTGCACCACATATCATAAATATTGAATATATATACAACAACAGCAATTACGTTTTTTATTTACAAGAGTGTTACATAAAAGAAGAAAGGGAAAGAATAATAGTTATGCACTACTATAGACAAACGGGCAAGAATAACGACAATGTAACACTACAAAGTAGATTGGTAAAATTTCAATAATATACCAGTACAAAAAAAAAAAAAAAAAAAAAAAAAAAAAAGATACGTTCTGCGTATTTAGGGAAGGGGATAGATTATCGATTGACCAATAGTTGTCGACAATGTCAGTTGAGTGATATTTCGAGTCAGCTTGAGCAATTCCCATTGAAGGTTTTGACAGGGCATGCCGGTCCATCCACTTCAGTTGCTATCATTTAGATTATTGGGTTCAACGGTCATGCAATGATATTGTCCTACTACTAAAGAGAGCGTGTTTAAGAAGATACGGTAAGATATCTGTCATCAGCAAATCTATCATGAAAACAAGTAAGGCCGAGGAAAAATAAATATTTGATACATTTATTTATTTTTTTGTAAAAAAAAAAATTCTAAATAAGCAATCCCATTCTATACTATACAATACTATGCTGTTACTAATGCTTGACTATACTATATAACAACTAATCTACACTGGCACTTCTTGAGATCGCGCCTTTTTCTTCATATGGCCATCAGGTGAGTCGCCCTCTTCTTCCGAATAGTCCCGCTTTGTAGCTAGCACTTGTACTGTCTTTTCACTAGTATTATCGTCAGATGGTGAAGGAAAATGTAAAGAAGTTGTCGTCTGTTGCCGTCCTTGCTGTTCTTCGATTGCATGATGGTAATATGGTGCCAAATCAAACAATTCACTTTCATAAAGAGCAAAAGAAGAGAAGACAATGGTTGAGTAAGGCAAAGTAACTTGTCCATTGCAAATATTTTTCAACTTACCACATGGCCAGCATTGATTTCGCTCGTGTCATTTGTTGATATAGTTGCGATTTTGTATGTTTTGATGTGGTATTCATGTTGAGCAAAACAAACTTGGTGTTGACAAAGACGTTGTTCATATCTACGCACTATAAAAAAATCCATTAGGTACGTTATACACAAGATATCGCCCTATCTTGTTTTCTCTTACTGTTTTCAAATATTCCTTGGCAACTACATCAAAAGGTACCAGACCGTCTTTTCTAAATGCAGATGGATTAAATTGAGCACCTCTAGCGATCATTACGGAACTCGCTCCTAGTAAAATAGGTTTCTGATTAGCTCATTGGTCCTTAATCATATACAATTTCTCTTTACCTGTCACTTGTTTTGCTTTTGCGATATCATCCCAACACATAACATCGCCATTGATTACTACAGGAATTGACTTCACTGCTTCGACTACAGGTTTCAATGCATCCCATTGCGCTGGAGTAGATGAACGTTGATTCTTGGTTCTAAAAAAAAAATCAAAAAATCAATCAAATCTAGTATCGTCATCGCAATTATTTTTACCTGCAATGAACAGTGAGCGCCTTAACACCTGTGGATTCAATCATTTTCGCCAATTTTACAGTACTTTCTGCATCATCCAAAATCCTATTATAAGTTCAAAAATAAAATATAAAGTTAGCATGAATGAAATCAATACCGAGAGGGCAAAAGGGACAGACTTACCTAATTTTACATGTGACAGGTACATCCAGATTTTGCACCAAATTAAGAAGAATGGCCTTCAATTTATCCGGATTTGTGAGCAAGGCAGCACCCATTCCACCATGAATCGAGAATTTTTTTGGGCAGCCACAATTCAGATCCACACCAGCAATTTCGTCTTTCCTATTGTATTCAAGGAAACAAAAAGCAAAAAGTTAGGTATAATAAAAAGCATAAAAATATATCACTTACAACACAAGAGCAGCTTGAAGAGCAAGATCAGGATCGGCAGTACCAAGCTGTAGAATGACTTTGCCTTTTTCCAAAGGATGAGTAGCAAAGCACATCGCTTGTCCTTTCCAATATTCCGTAACACCAGTACTCGCTAAAATAACAGGAAGTCATATCAATGGTTAGATCGTAAAATATATTCTAAGGGGAGAAGGTTTGAGTTATTACCATTGTATTTACGCACAGAGCCAATTATTCGTTTATCGACCAGTTCCTCGGTCCATACAAGATCTATAAAGGTAAAGTAGAATGAGTAACATAAAGAAGATGGTTACATGACATCAACTTACCAGCACCGTATCTAAGTGATAAAAGTCGCATGGGAAGTGTCCCTACTCTAACCTTTGAATTCAAAATACAGCCAAATAATAGGTAATTAATACAAATAAAATGCTTTATGAACACGAGCTCTTACCATTGGAGCAAGGAAAACCTTGTCGGCATAATCAAGGGACATGACCAAAAGAATAATAAGAAATAAAATTAAAAAAAAAAAAAAAAGGTAGCAGAGGAAATAAAAGACGGAGTCAAAACAAGAAAGTGCGGCAAAAAAAAAAAAAAAAAGGTTTTGAATTTTTTCATCCAACCAATCAGCATCGTTACTTAGTTCAGACCCAAAATGGCACACAATGAATAGTCTTCAATGGCACTCTACCTCAGTGGACATACATGCATTCACATTCTGCATATACTGCGCTAATAAAAAAAGTGTGTAGTGATGACATGACTGCATTTGACACTTCACATCACATGTTATTTCATTTTTTTTTTTAAAAAAAAGGGGTAAACATTATCACTGCCGACAAAAACAGGAAATCAAGCCAAAACAAATCAAATATGGAAAAAGCACGCAAAGTGATACTCGTTTTTATTGACTACTTCTACAAAGAGTAAAAAAACAAAACAAAAAACAAGAATACTAAGTTTATAAAGGGGCTGAAAATATAAAATCACAAATAAAGAAATAAATAGAGTGAGGATGGGTGAGTGAAGGGGGAAATAACTACAGAGATAGCAAAGTACCGAAGATAACCATAGTAGCGACAAATACGGATGAATAAGTCAAAGGAACAGATCCACTGCTGCCGCTGCTACCATTTCCATTGTTGGCACCGCTAGAAGAAGGACCACCAGGAGTGACGCTGCTACCATCATTAGGCACCACATTACCTTGACTGTCTAAGCGAGAGCCTTGCTTGTAAGGTCCAAGAGCGGGAAGATCATCAGTATCAGTGAATTGAAGCTGTTGAGTTAAGGCTTTGGCACGATTGGTAACCCATTGGTTGATTCCTTCCATGCTGCTATCGGTAGTGTTGAGATTGGTCAAGAAGTTTTGCACGGTGAAGGAGTTTTGAGTACCAGGAGAGTGACCAGGAATAGAATAATCCCATTCAATGTCTTCCTTCAACAGTGTAGCCCAAGCTTCGAGACGAGCGCCCATGACACGAGGGTTGAAGAAGCGCTTAACTAAAGTTTTGAGGATAGTTTCGAATTGGCCCTTGTAGTAAGGTGATTTGAGGAATAGGTCGACCAAAGGACGAACAGAACCGGGACGGGAATAGTTTCCATAAGCCACAGAGTCGCGACCTTGTTCAGCACCATTACCAAAGGTTTCATCAAAGTCATAGGAAATCACCACCCATTGATTGGTCTTGGTGTCTTGGTTCAGATAGTAGTTACTGGCTTGGTACCACACTGTATATTTAAGAAAGCATTATATTTAAAAAAAAAAAAAGTCAGTCAGTCAAGTCATACCACATGCGATAAAATAAATACAACTTACATCCATCCCAGGAGTCGGCCAAGAAGTTCATAGCCAGGGCAACCATTGTGTTTTGAGGGTCGACTAATGCAGGAACATCTTTGTTGTTACCATCAGTGATTTGAGAGGGGTTGATTTGAGAAAGGCGCTTGGTGAAATCAATCAAAGGACCAACAGAGTTATTCTTTTTGCTGATAGTTTTGTCTTCACCTTCGTCCGCCAATTTGTAAAGATCAGCAGAGTACTTGGTTTGATCGTCTCCAAGGTAAGCAAGATTGCCTTCTTCTGTAGGAGTCAGAGCATTACCCTTATATGTAGCACCTAATATTTATTACATATTCAATTAGTTTGGTGTTTTCGTATGGTAAGAGTTCGTCTTTTTTTTTTTTTCTTACCAGTAGAAGCATAGTTCCAGTCACCACCATGAACAGTGTTATCAATCAAGTGAGTGGAAGCATCATCCATCAGAGTATAAAGGCCATAAGGTTGGTTGTTGATAAAAACACGGACAAAACTACCAGACAGAGTAGTGGCTCCAGCTGCGGCAAGACAATCAAGATAGAGCTTTTCCCGTCTATTATTTGAAAGAAAGAAAAAATGGTGAGTACATGGTATTACTATTATATTGCTCTTGTTGAGTTGGTCTTGAGAAGGGAGGTGACTTACACTTGAGTGGGATCAGTAGCTTCAGCGCGTAACTTGATAGCAGTGCGACCATAGAATAAAGTCTTCTTGGCACCTTTGGCAGTAAGGTCGTTAAAATCGATAGCATAAGATTGTTTGGCAAAATCTTTCGTTGATTGACCAGAGGTTTCAATGCTGGGGGTGTTTTCGAAAGTATATACTTCTTGGCTGCTGACATAGGCAAAAGAAGTGACTTGAGCCTTTGTCTTCAACTTGGGATCCTTGATCATGGCGTCAAAAGCACTTCCATTGACTTGTAAGATAATGGTGGCAACTTCATTTGACTTGTTGAATGCAGTAAAGAGAGCTACGGTGATAATCGAATAGGAGGAGTTACAAATAAGATAAGAGAAAAAGAGAAGGAAAAAAAAAAGAGACGGGATGCAAGAATTAGTTTCGGGATTTAAATTTCAATGATTCGAATTACTTACGAGGATAGACAGGGTTGAAGGCCTGGGGCAAGGCAGGCACATCATAAGTTGTGTAGGTACGATTGAAGAATTCATTACCAGTAGAGGTAGCACCATCAGCTAATTTACGTTTGGGGATTTCAGGAGTGTTATTTTGTCCGTTAGTCAAAACATATTGATAATCGCCACCAGGCGCTGACCCTTTGAAAAGGTTAGGTACTTTAGAATCAGCAGTAAGAGCATGGTTTTGTCCACCAACTGATACAGCGACACCACCACCATTGGGAGGGAAAGCAACCACGGCGTATTGAACGTCAGCATTCACAGCAGCTGTTGCGAGTGCGACCAAAGAGCTAATGGCCAACCACTTCATAATCGAATCGTTAGAAAAGGGAAAGGAAAGGAAAATAAGGAAGTGACGATAAGGATGGAAGGGGAGAAAAGGAAAGGAAAGAGAGAGCGAAAATAAAAATAAAATGGGAAATTGAAAAGGTGATTTTATGGCAAAAGGTGTCAATAAGAAAAAAAATCTTAAATCATTATGAGGCGAATAAAGGGGAGATTGGAGCGGTGCCCGAAAAATAGTGGGGCGATTGCCCTGAAAAAATAGGAAGAAGGAGAAAGTCAGTGGGGCAAAGGCTTTCATTTTTCTCCGGACAGGACGTCGTGTGAGGTCTTGTCATACTTTATTGATAATGTACTACCGAGAATCAACAAAGAGATCGACACCCATTTGTAATTGACGGTATACGCCAAACACATGTATTATAGGTGTAATAAAAATAATTCATTGATATATTGATAATAATCTATTATACCTTTTATATGAACTCCTCTCTTTTTTTTTTTTTTTTTTTTTTTTCCTGTTTATGTATTTATGTTTCATTGCTCAGTACAAAGACAACTTTACCAAAACCACCAATCATTTGTGTGAGTTGCGCTATATGAAATTCCAAAATGGGAGGTGACACAAGGCAAAAATAGGATGGATCGATGGTTCACACAGGCTTTGGGATCCACATAACACTGATTGGTGAGGAATATAAATCCAATGTTTGACAGAGGGAAATTATTAGTATCAGGTTTCTAAATTATGCTCAGCAAAGATACTTGTACCATCATCATGAAAATTGGTGTGTGTCAGCAGCACTGTTAGCAGTATGACCAAAACAAAAAAACCCATAAGAAGATTCGACTAATAGCAACCAACATGCTTTTTCTCATGTAGATGCGTTTTTTAGTCGGAAGAAAATAAAAATAAACAAACCCAACTTGGCAGTAGCTCGCGATTGCTATGATTCAAAGCCCATTTCATTATCCTTTTCCTGGTCATTTTATCCTTCAAAAGTTGATTTATCGAAAGATAATTTTAAGAAACCGAAAAATATGCTGTTACTGGACTTCTTCATCGAAGGAGCAGAAGCATTGGAAGATCCTTTAAAGATGTATGTAAAAATAGACATTGTTTAATCATGTTTCCAAAACGAATGAGCTTTAAATATCTCCCTATTCTTATATACAATATGTGTATCAGGTGAATCCTTTTTTAATATCCAGCCACTGAATGTAAATCAATTCCCTTGGGAAAAGGGGAACTCCTTGGAAACTTTTATTGTCTATAGTCCGACGACCAAGCCATTTTGACGCGCCTCCAAATTGATTTTTGAAAATCGGTGTTCAAAAAAGCGAATTTTTGGACACGAAAAGCGGGCAACTGATCAATCGTCTCTTTTGCGTGTCACTCATCTCCACCCTTCCGAAGTATGCATCTACCCGAAGGAAAAACACTGTACGATCTTCTTGAAATAGAAAAGAAACAAGTAGACGAAGACGAAAACATTATTAAAAAAGCTTATCGGAGGCTGGCACTTCAATATCATCCTGACAAACAATCATCAAAAACTTCAACAGCACAAGATTTAGAAAACGCGACTCAACGTTTCCAACTTGTCGGCTTTGCTTACACTATTCTCAGCGATCCACGTAAACGAAAACATTATGACCTAACTGGAAGCTTAGATGGAGAAGACTCATTCTTATCTGGTGATAAAGACTGGACTGATTTCTTCAAGGAGTTATGGCAAGGGGTGGTTAGCTCTGAAACAATCGACGCCCACTCACTGAAATATAAAGGTAAGCTAATTTATTACTATTATATTGTTTGTTAATAATAGTAACAAAATTCTTTTATTAACCCCTCCTTTTTTACTTTTTTTGTGCATTTGCGGATTATAATCAGGGTCAAAGGAGGAGGAAGACGATCTATTGAAATACTATACTCAGTTGAACGGTGACATGAATCATATTCTGGCACACGTGGAACACAGCAAAGCATCAGATGTACCGAGGTTTATGGAAATGATCAACACGGCAATACAAAACGGCAAGGTCACTTCATACCCATCTTACGACAAGACAACCACGAAGGCTGCCCAACTGCGCCGCATCAAACGGGAAGAAAGGGAAACTGCGGCGGCTGAAAAGGAAGCTGCCAACAAACGGGAAAAAAAGAGTGCCACCGCCAAGAATAACGATAAGGGAAAGCATCGACTGGATGAATCTGAAAACAACAATGGCAGTGATAATAAAGACGATGATTTGGACTCTCTCAGGGAAATGATGAAGGCTAGGCAAGAACAACGCAAGGGCCAAATGGATGCAATGCTTGCCTCTATGGAAGAAAAAGCAACAAAAACATCACCTCGCAGCAAAAGCACAAAACGCACCAGCGGTACAAGTAGAATGGCTCAACGGAAGCGGAAACGAGGTGGTGATGATGATGATGATGATGAAAAGGATACTACGCAACGCTCTAATGGTTCGACATAGTCAACCCAATCAACACCACATTACATATATCAGCATAAGGACAACAACAATGGCGAGAAAAGATTGGTCTTTGTGGATTTAGTTTAGTGTAGAAAGTAGTCATGATGATCGGTATACCATAGCATAATTTAGTTATAGTCACCTTTTACTTTTTGTATCGCAATGGTTCTCTTTTTTTATTTTTTATTTTTTTTTGCTATGAGGATAAACACTGAAATAAAAATATTCAAATTGTACAATCTTTTGTTTGTTTTATGTTTTTTGAAGACAATGGTGTGTACATGGGAGGAATGGCATGATGTAGTTCATGAAGAACATGAAGTAAATTTTTGTTGGTTGCGATTTATTTTACAGTAGGTCTTCGCATTAAGAATTATTTCCCAAAATGTATTCATCGACGTATGAAATATATGATATTCTTATGATATCGTATGTATGGCTCCGCATTAAATCTGGCGACAGTTATTATTCCTCTGAACATAATATGAATCTCTTTCAAGTACATGATTAAATGGTTATTGAAGAAGAAGAGTCCATCAAACTTGACATGACATTATTGAATATTGCTAAACATTACCGGAAAAGTTCATGTTTATCTTCTCAATGAAAACACCAGTGGCGAGACCTACAGTAGAGGGCAACAATAAAATTTGGCTATTATGATAATAGCCAAACTCTTAAAACGTCAGTACAAAAATATCATATAGTATGATAGAATAAAAGGACAGTTTTATTTTTACCATATTTAGAATTAAGTTGCTTGAATTAAACATCTTCGTGGTTTGGCTAACGCAGGAAGATACGGTATAAATTTATATTTAATGGATGTTTCCTATAAATATGTGCTACAAAAAGAAAATAGATGGTCAAGATAAAGATGCTAGAAAAGTGTATACAATACTGTAGGTAATGGGAAGGTGAAAACCAGAAAAAAAAACATATGTATGAACTAGAAAGCAGGTGCTCGATAAGTCACTCACAAGGTCAATATTTACGACATTTCTCACTATCATATCATATGAGTCATAGCATAGTTATCTAATGAAAAAGGAATATTTTATTGAAGTTTACTAAACTAAGACAAAAGAAGTTCATTGTCACCAGAAATCTAATGAGAGGATCTAATGGAGGTAGTATGTCGGAGACTAACAGGGAGGTTAGTGGAAATTTAGAGGAATGGCCAGCTCTAATATAAAAGCGCGTTCGCAAAGAAGGTACCTAATATACTACACAAAGAGTAGCAAATTCTAGAGGGATATTTGTTATTAACGTACAACAATGGACTTTACTAATTGAAATGGGTGATTTTAGTAAAAAAACAAAAAAAAAACAAAAAAAACAAAAAAAAGAACCAATTGTACAAGACTTGAGAGAAACTTTTGGGGGATTTTCATTGAAGCAAGCAAAAAAAAAAGGACATATTTTATTGAGATGTTGATGCAAACTATGACACAATAACACCAAACTAAGCTAATGAAGGATCCAAAAATCCAACTACTGGTATCTTCAAATCCTAGATCCAAAATGAAAGGGGTTTCCCATGATGTTGTAATCCCTGAGCTGACAATGCTTCAAACTAGTCCTGACACTATTCTAAGTCGAACATAACCCCATAGAAGTTGAATGGTGAAGATTTTTTTGTAAAAATTTTGAATTTCAAGGATACGCTTCCTAAGGAGTGGCGGACTCCCCAAAAATTACGATGGTTGAATGGTGAAAAAAAA
Organism: Absidia repens; assembly: GCA_002105175.1. NCBI lineage: Eukaryota > Fungi > Mucoromycota > Mucoromycetes > Mucorales > Cunninghamellaceae > Absidia > Absidia repens. The sequence continues at coordinate 280,005 of MCGE01000042.1, read as the reverse complement.
TGAAGGAAAAAAAAAATCAAAAAAGAAAGAGAGAGCCAAAAAATTAAAGAAAGGCGGAGAGGGAACATTTTTCACGTGGGCGGCATTTGAAATGTTTTATTTTTTTCGCGAAGCTTCGGGATATGGAAGGGAAACCACATTTTTTCTTTGCCACTCAACTTCATCGACATGATGGTACCCCTTTCTTGAACACTTCGCAGACAAGATGAAGCAATTTGGCTCCGCTCAGTTAGACCTTCAATGTAGAGTAGTTTGTCGCTCACCTTAGGATAGCTTATCTTCTTTGATTAGACTAGCTATGTTTAGTCGAAAGAAAGATAGCCCATCCTCACACACTCCTAATCGGCTCCTGTAGATAGTTGTCATGCTACTATCATTAGACCAGTTTAGTTACTGTCCTAGTTTATATGTATCTGCATCTCAATAAAATCTGTCATGTGTTTTTGTTTTCATGTACTTCTCTCTCATACATTTAGTTTATTTTGTTGAATTGGTATAACCATACCATACATACAGTACAGCAAACATGCGAATAGAAAAAAAACTGATGTATGTGCAAAAAAAAAAGAAAAAAACAAAAAGAAAAATAGGTTATTGTAGGTATGAGGCGATCAATTGCACTGGACTTCAAATATAAACAGGCGCAGTCCATTGAACGATATATAACACATTCTTTGATGACGGGAAATGCTTTACAAACAAAAGAAAAACATATCAATGTTTAAGGTTTAAAATTTTATACAGTCAAAATTCATTTGATGTATTTGCTCAAAGAATATAACGCCACGCCTATTATTGCCTGCTTTATCATTATAAACCTAGAACCCCGCCCAGATACAAAATCAAAATTGAGCGTCTCTCATCTTTACTACATGGTCATTTCAAGATCACAGGTGACTGATTGTGGCGATGCTCTTTTTTGTCAACAACCACTCCACATGAATAAAACCGCCCCATGTTCATTCCTTATGAACCCAGTACAAAATTTATCACAATTTCGATCGCACGGATTACAAGCCTAGCAAACACCGCTGCACCCCTAAAAATTAACAACAATTACGCATAAGGCTAGAAGAGATAGTTTCTCAAAAAAATTTCTCAGAAAAAAACAAAAAAAAAAAACAAAAAAAAAAAAAAAAAAAAAAAAACGAAGCGCAAAGCATAGGCGAAGAGATTATTTATTATGATCTATCACTATTTCTACACATGGTTGATAAATACTATACTATAAAGAGTGTCAAACTTCAATGGATAGATTTCTATAACTAAGATATGTGAAGGGAGTACACTACAGACTGAGTTGTCGTTTCAATTCCAAATACCATCCAACAGCTTCCACCTTGCGCATATCAGAAATACCAGACCCGCTGATGGTTTCGTATACTATCTTGAGTGTCGATTGTCGCATTCCTTTTGTTTCCTGTTTCTTGATCAATTTTTCCACAATAACCAATGCTTTGCTGAAGAAAGGTCCAAGGGACAATGGTTTCAACAAGTCAATAAGGAGAACCAAGTATTCCGACCTTAATGTAGTTGCTGTTTCATCATCTTGCAATTGATTGATCTTCTCCAACACATGCTGCACTGTCAACCAAGCTACAGAATCGTCCAATTCACACAAAGATTGTACCATTGTGACATAAGCAAGACGGATTTGATGATGGGTTAATGGTTCCGGGAAGTTCTAAGTAACAAAAAAAAAAAAAAAAGAGAGGGCGGGGTTAGAGTAAATCATCTGCATACTTATTTTTTTCTTCTTCTGGGATGATCTACTTACATTGATCAAAATTGATGCATAACCACCAGCAAGTTCACGGGAAACAGGTTTTTGTGCGGAGAATATACTGAGTGTTGCAGCATGGGCACTTTCGTATAGGTCTTTATCAATAATCGTCTTCCACTTCAAGATAGGGTAAATCACCGGTAATATGTCTTGTTCGAGCACTTGTTCGTCTAGCTCCGGCATTACTTGTTCGGCTAAATTCATAAAGAATAGAAGTCGGCATCGTTGAATGTGGGATATTATGTTTGTTGAAGGTGTTTGGTCAGATGTGTATGAATTCGATCCTATTAGAAGAAATAAACGATCCGCTGTGGTCAGTATCCGAGGGGTGATTTTTCTGAGAGATCTTCTAATCCTTTTTTTTTTTACCATATTCTCGGAATGCCAAAGACATGAGCTTGTTTAATTGGCATTTATTATCATCATGCTTCAAGTAGGCCACAGAATTAGTGAGAGTTTCTTGATATGCTTGGAATCCATTTGCAGAGCCCAATTTTTCATTGATAAAGTTCAAGTTGGCGTAAATAGATAAAATGCCTTGCACTAGAAGACCCCCCCAAAAAAAAACGCAAGAATGGTCAATTTACTATGGAAGTTCGTTTCATGAATCATCTTTCATTGAATCTTACCAGCATGTGGGACTTGAATGAGACCTTGTCCATCTGCTACATCCACTGCCACCGATTTCAAAATAGCCGTATAAGCAAATACCATAGTTTTGAAAATCGCCCACATGTTGGATTCTACGTTGTTGTACAATTTTTGTTCATCTAGTATTTCACATACAACCAGAGAAAAGATAAGACATATATTCTGATATTAAAGTTTTCTTATAATAATTACCGCCTGTCTTGGTGGTTCCTTCGTGCTCGGCTGTGTATTGATCCCAATCAATAAAGACGTTGTATGATAGTCCATCGAGTCTAAATAAGAGAAAGAATATAGGTAAATGATAAAATGATGATATATACCCTCTTTTTTCTTTGTACCTATCAATTGAAGACTGGATTGCTTCGGGCCCACCTTGAACGTCCTGCTCCAGCAGTACTTGGATCACCTTGCCAATAGCTCGAGATATCCGTCCAATTTCTTTGTAAAGAGTATTCTTTTGCAATTCCACCAATACTGTGTCATCCTTTAATCCTCGTATAATTTGTCCTTCTTTCCATAAACGATCACTTGTCGAATAGAATGAGATAAGGACTTGCAGTAGAGCCTACAAAAAATAAGAATCATTTTTAAATATCTCCACTAATACTGTTCCGTTTTTAGTATTTTGCCGGTTTTTACCTTCGAATCGAGAGACTTCATTATTTTCACTGGCATGTTGGGCAAACACTGACCACTAAAGTAAGCCAAAGTATCTTGATTCAGAGAAAATGATGCCGTTTGATGACGATCCATTGATTGTTGTAATAAATTGTTAAAGTGAGTGATGAATAATTCTTGTGCCTTCTGGGATATTTCTTGAATTTTCGTCGTCTTTTGACCTTGGTTGAATTGAAGCATTCGCCTAGATTCCCAATGAGTATCAAAAAAGTGAGTAAAATGAATACTGATATATCATATGTAGTAACTTACACAATCCCAGCAATAACAGCGACCTTACTAAAGTAAGCAGGCAAATCATCCGGAGACTCCTTCTGCTTTTCCAAGATATTTTCAGCCAAAGAGTACAGGGTATCAATATCAGCTTCAGCGCGAGTAGTAGGTTCCAGTTTAGATCGAATGTCAACAGCATGTTCCAAAAGTAAAGCAATAGACCACGATCCTTCGGGGAAGCGATGGGTTTCCAATCGTATCAAAGACTCCAATAATTGTTGACAGTGATCCATTTCAAAAACGTTCAAAGAGGTTGATCCAGCCAATGCATGAGCAACACCAGCTTCCAATGTTTCCACCATAGATGTATCACCATTTTGTTGTTTTTGCGTATAAAATTGGACAACCTTGGTCATAGCCGTCAAAAGATGTTCTTCGTCAAAGGACTTCGGAGAGCACCCCACAAACGCTACCAAGCCCAACCATGCATTCTTTCGAATAGGTAGAGTTGCCACATCAAACACATCCAAGGACAATAATTTTTCAGAGAATAGCGTCAATACAGTGGTTAAGAGCGATGCCTTTTCAGTCACATCAGGAGTCGCCGCACCAGACAACCGACGTGTCCATACCGATAAGAGGTTGAATATTGGATCCAATCCTTTAACATCGTTGTCCTGTTCAAACTGAGCTTCGAGGACCAACAAGGTGCCTAATAGAGCATCAGTAAACCAAGTAAGTGGAGGTGGCTACTGTAAGTAGAGAGCTGATCAAGATGGTGAATGACCTATGAAAGAAGGGAAGTAGCGCTTAGTCACTTTTTTTAAGTTTAACACCTAGGTTGTCAACTTACCTGTTCTTTGGTGAGAGAAGTATGTTGTAATAAAGAGGAGTAGCTATTTGACAAGGATCCACTTAAGGCCTTCAAGTCAACCTGTTGCTCGGAGGCCATGTTTAAGTAAAAAGTTGAGGTGTAAAAAGAAAAAAAAAAAAAAAGAGCTGGTATCTTTGTCATCCCAATTGACTCGAATGAGATGTGAAAAAAATGCGCGGCGATTAAAATGTTCCCCATCATTTTAGGCATCTTGTCAATTTTGTTTCCCCCTTAATTTTTTTTTTTTTTTTTTTGCAGCCTTTTTATTTCTCTCCCTCCCTCTTTATATTCCTTTACCATCTCTCCCTTCTTCCTTTGTCTTCACCAACCTCAACACTGTACAGAGGCATCCGTTAACAAAAGACTATGCAACCTTCTTTGATAACGTTAAACGATGCTATCACTGATTCCCCAGTTTATCGTGCTAATGTCCACCACTTTGACGAACAGCTCGACCAACTTGAAAAATGGCTTGATACTCTCTCGAAACACCTCAGACTTTATTGTGATAGGCTAAACAGTAGGTTGAAATATTTGCTATATATATTATATATTACTGACGACTTTTTTGTTACTTTAGAATTCAACCTGGAAACTAACTTGGTGTGTAAGAAAGCTATCCCTGTTGGTATTGACAATGCGTTAATAGGTAAGGTTAACAAAGGAATCTTTGTAATAGAATGGTTTCATTGACTGCTTTGCTTTCTTGTCTCTCACCCCCTCCTTTTTTTTTTTTTTTTTTTTTGTAGATCCTCACTTTACTGGAGCTGTTATCAAAAGCTTCTCTGACGCTTTGCAGACTAGTCTAGCGTTTAAAACGAAATTGGTATGTATCATGCTGGTGGGAAGACTTGGGATTATTATAGTTTACTAATGATCGCTTTTTTAGGTATCTGACCTTGAAGATAATTTTATTCAGCCCCTTCAACAATTTGTCAAGGTACAACTCAAAGAATTTAAAGACTTTCGCAAGCAACATGAAAAGGCCCTGGAACGATACGAAGCTCAACTCACCAAATACTCAGCACAAAGTCGGTCCAAAGAAGTATCGGCATTACGTGAAGAAGCATTTAGATTACATGAAGCGCGAAAATACTATGTGCATATGTCTGGTCAACACGTCGTACGTCTCCTCCAATTCCGATCGGCTCTTGAACATACTCTGGTGGAACAATTCTCAGCGGCTACCTTAGCCCATTTGAATGATTTTGACGGTGGAATAAATGTTTGGCAGAAATTGGACAACCATTTGGCATCTTGGAAGCAATGGCTAGTGGACGTAAGTTGGGTTGATTACGTTGATATTGTATATTACAAACATTGAATTAATGACCATATTCATTAGGACAAAGGTACATGTAACTACCAATTGCATAAACTTCAAAATACCCGCAAGGAATTGGAAAACGAATTCATCAACCAAGCTCAGCCTCCTCGTGATCTTGACAAATACGCCCCTTCAGCATTCAATACTATACTTCAATCACCTATGGCGAAGCAATTTTCGATGGATTATTTGGAAAAGACATCTCCTGATCAACACCAAAAAAAACATCAAAAATGGGGCTATTTGTTTACTCGTGGTCCTCGTGGTTATTGGACTCGTAGATGGTTCTTTTTGTATGATGGTTTTTTTGGATCTTGCCTTATCAATGCATCTCCCAAGCTGAAAGGTGCCATCAGCTTGGACGAACGAGTCTCGGTTCTCTTATCCGAAATAAAGCCAGTCGGTGATATTGATCGTCGGTATTGCTTTGAGGTGGTTTGTGTCCAGAAGTAAGTTTTAAAAAAATGTGTATTTATTTATAGCAACCAATTCAATACTCAATTATATTTTTTGATTTTTTCAACCTGATAGATCTCCTATTGTTATGCAAGCGGAAACTGAAGATGAAATGAAGGATTGGATCGCAGCTTTTGACAAGGCCAAACGATTAGCAATTCAAAACGAACAAGTACCTTCACGTTTAGTTTCAAACCCAACAACTGATGATAACAACAACAACAGCAACAACAACAACAACAGCAATTTGCACGAGCCTCATGATAATCATTCGAAGCGATCATATAGCCATGTAGATGCATCCAAATCTTTCATCACTGATACTATTTCGACTTCACAAGAATTATATACAACATCGCCGAACAACTCTGAAATACCAAATGACAGTAAAGGTCATGATTCCCAACCAACAATTGTACTTTTATCAACATCCGCTGACAATGACCGCGTCTCCCTAGCCAACTCTACTTCATTGACACCAATGCTCGTTTGGGAAGCTGCCCGTGCGCCAACATCATCTCAAACCGGTGCATCCCTTTTCAGTCCACCAAATACTGCATCACAACTCCCAGCAATAGATCAATCTACCAAGGACGGAAACAACAATGATATGGAAGTGAATTCCCAAGACAACAGCAACACATTTATTAAAAGTAATGACAACAATATCAGCATCAACGGTAGTAGATCTCACCTTACTCCCAAACGTCCTTTGAGTCTGTCACTGGCATCCGAAAAACCATCAATCACGGCAAGTAATACAAGCTGGGGTATACCTTGGACTCTAGTGCCCAGCATGTTCCAATCTTCCGGTGAAAGCAATGAACCACCTCCTACCTCTGCTGTTGCCCCGGCAAGTCCTATGTTTGGTGAAGTTGATGGACATCAAGTAATCTGGCCCGCGAATATGGATAATTGCAACGTTCCCAAAGTTGACTTGACAGACTACTCCTTCGAATTGGAAAATCGGAATAAGGAACTTCGAACTTTATTTGGTGGTGTAGCGACTCACGAAGTTGTGCTAGATGGTAATAAAAGAAAAAGCGAGTGAAAGAAAGGAGAAGAAGACACATGTATATATTTGTATAGTTTGCTAACATATTTACCTTTTGTCTAGCCTTCATCTGCTCTCTCAAGAAGACACCTAATTCATCCAGCTCTGATACAACGATTGCTAAAGACGATGATGACCTTGACTGGCCAAGCTCCCCAATTGGATCTGGAAGCCCACTGGAACAAATGGAACAAGATCTTCAAGTGCAACTGACTCAAAATGTAAAACCTCCAACCTCTGAATTTGGCTACTCTTATACTGGTCGTGCATTTGTGACTCAAGAAACATTCTGGTTGTATAGTTGCGTGATGATGACCTGCGTACATACAGTGGCAGTGCGTTTGAAAGATATCACCAACATTCGATTGGTTCGGGATCCCTCTATCACCAACATTGGCAAACAATCCAATATTGCTCTCGCTATTGATCTCAAGCAAGATGATGTATCTCCTCGGCGTGAACCTTTGATGCTAGTGACTCTGATGGATGATATTGAAGTGGTAGCAGAAAAATTACGAATTGCGGTGGATAATGCAAAAAGCAATGAGGTAAGAAAAAAAAAGCCAAGAAAACATTACCAGGGTTGAATGCAACGACTTTGATTAATATAATTTCGTTTTTAGCCTAGTCCATTACAAACTATGTACGATATTCTCCATCATATGTCAGCGGCCATGTCCAAGAAAAAGAACAACGCTACAACCACCATCATTAAATCGGAACCGGTAAAAGCACGATCTTCTCCCGACCTTACACAACGTCCTAGGGCTCATAGTAGCGAAGATATTTCCGGTTTGGAACCAGTATCGTCACCTATACCGTCAACATCGACGTCATCGCGGCTGGAGCGTATACGAAAGAAGAAGGGGGGAAAGCATTCTACCGCGAATGGCGACAACAAGCATCAACCAAAATCAGGGGCAATAGCAGCAGCGATGATGGCGGCAACAGTCGCCGGCAGTGGAAGCTTCTTCGATGTCAGTAGGATGGGAGAAGTAGAGTCGGTCACCAGCCATGGCAACACATCTCGAAAACACAACAACTCTGATCCCCCACACCCAACTGGGTCAATTGGAAAACATGCCAAGGATACACCAACGAAAACCAGTGATGATGGAAAAGGAACGAGGAAAGATGAAGGGTCAACCCCTTTCAACATTGTTGGTAGGAAGGAAAAAAAAGTTGACAACTATATTCCCACTGGACTATCCATCGATCTCACGTTCCTTTTTTTTTTTTATTAGATGAACTGCCCTCCCATATTCAAGCACCAACTGGTCCTATCAATTGCGGTTGTACTGATCACCTTGAAAAAATGGAATACGAAATGGATCTATCAATACCAGCGAAACAATTATATGACATTCTGTTTTCTGAAGAAAAGACTGGCGCAGCTTCTAATGGTGGTATCTGGGATCAGAAAACAACAGCGAGTGGTAGTCGTGGTATGTAGAAGAAAAGCCAGAAGCTGGTGAAAGCGGCTGTCAAATTATTTACCTTTTTCTTTTTTAGATTTAAATGTTGGAGCCTGGTGCGATGTGAATGGGAAGCAACAGCGGTTATTGAAATATGTGATGCCTGTCAACAATCCAATGAGTAAATTAGAAATTAATTCAAAACAGGGAATTAGATGCCTGGTTTAGCTAACTTCCTATTTTTTTTCTGTGATATATGAAATATTAGTCAAAGTCAAGGAAGCTGAAGTGGTCGAAACTCAAATACTTCTTAACAAAGAGGACTATCTGTATGTGATTGAATGAAATGTATGTTGAAAAGTATGGCCACTATTAGTAACTACTGTATATTATAGGCGATATGTTATACAAATCTCCACCAAAAGTGCACAACTACCATATGCCGATGCTTTTGTCCCCTCAATCCGATACTGTATTAGCTGGGTATCTCCATCACAATCTCGCTTATCAATTTGTATGGGCGTCAAATTTGTCAAGAATATTCTGGTCAAAAGTAAGTAATTATAATGATACCTTTCTTGAAAAATTCTAGCATATTCATTCATTTAAACTGGATAGGCATGGTCATGAAAGCGGCATTGAAAGGGATGGGGAAAGCATCACACAATTCACGCCGATGATAGTAGAGCAATGCAATAAAATCAATGGTGGATCTGGAAAAACTGGGACGACTGGTTGTGCTTCTGAAGGTCAAATCAACAATGTGGTGACAATGAAGAATACTGCGACAAGCATTCAAAATGGTATAAGCAACAAACCATCAGGCATGGATAATCAAAAAACCAGTGGGTGGCATAGTCAATTACTCGATATCTGGGAAATGATTCACGACCTTTTACCATTCCCGGTTGGTAGTGTCCTTGTAGGTTTGCTGGTGCTGTGGGTGCTCTGGGTATGGTCAAGTGCGGGTACAAGTCGACAGCATGGACTCTATGAGTCACCAGCGGAACACCAAGTAATATCCAGGGCAGTTTACTTGCGTGACGTTGAGGAAGGACTATTCAATACAACACAGCAAGTCTCTTATATGGATCCATATTGGTAAGCGATGAAACATGGCGATAAAGTCAATTCTGATATTTTTATTTATTATCATTTTAGCTATCAACTCTATCTATCATCGAAAAAGAACAGTATTAACAACAACTCTACAGATACAATGGATCTCTGGTTTAGTCCAAAACATTACACTTTTTCGGTTGAACTCCTCTTCAGCCGAGAAAGGTTGGCGATTCTCCGACATGACACGATACTGATTTTCCAATTGCTGAACCAAGTGGACGCGCAACTATCTGAAAACGAATATGTTAATTGGCTGCTGGATGGGAGACTTGAATGCCATGCCCATGTGACGTTGGAAAATGCTGCCAAATGCGAAGCCATTCACCATCAATTACAATCCATCACCTCGTTGTCCTAGTCATAGAAATCTAGTTGTAGTTTTAGTCTTGGCTGTAGCCTAGCGAAGTGTATATTATATTATATTATTGACAGCATAGCAATAAAATCAATAAAATATTCTCTTATATTTACCCCTGTATACCTTTTTTTCTTCTTCTTCAGCAATGTCATCCAATTGACCACAATTTTAACCCCCTGACACATCCCATTCAAATATTCACCATGACCATACGTATGATATACCATCATATCCTTCATGCCCACATTTATCCATCATACCCTCGTGCCATCTACATAGATATGAACACGTATCATCTTTATAGCCACATAGTACTTCTCATGTATATTGCCATACCCACAAATCCACATAGCACTTTCATGCCCTATTTTTTTTTTTTTCCCGTGAAGCCGTCATATCATAACAATCGCATAATAATACACAATTACTATAGGCAATGCATATGAATAAAAACTGATCATACACAAGAACGTAAATAAAGTTTACTAGACACCCTGAGACCACCTTTAAAACGAATCATTAAAATAAAACCAATGTAAACGTATTATCATATCAACAATCAAAGTTTTTTTTTATTGAATCAAAATCATTCATTCCTCTACAATATAATAAAATAAACTAACTACGTATATACGTTTGGCAGTTATATACATGCTATTTCCATCATTCTATACAGGTCCAGTACCTCCAGGGATGAGCTACAATAAGAAGACATAAAAGAAGAAGGGGATGAGTAAATATGCTATACTACCAGTTGTTCCTCTTTGATAACGTACCGCACAGATGTTGTTGCCATTCAATAAGATTTGATCGAGTTTGTGAGTCTTGTAGCCATCTTGTGTGTTTTCACTATCAAATATACGCCAAAGAAAGCAGTCAGTACACTGATCTCAAAAGCACCTCCACCATTTGTCGGTCTGCTTTTATGAATTGGGAATCGTGTCGTTTTGCGTGCCAAACTTACTACTCAGTCACATCTTCCAAAACCATGTCTATAGAACAAAATTGAGTCATTAGGTCAAGTAATCCGTGATATATATACGTGTGTGTGGGCGTGTTTGTATGCATGAGTGTTGTTGCGTCACTTACTAACAAAGTCGTCGAAGCCTAGTAATTTGCCCGTGAATTCCTTTTCATTTTTCATAACCACCCAAATCTTGGATCCGATACATTTGTCAATAAGTTCTACAAGTAAATGAAAAATGAAAAATGAAAAATAGAAAATGAAAAATAGAAAATGAAAAAAAAACCAGCGCAATTAGTATTTTATCTTTATATGTTTGTTTATTTAGTATAGCTTACCTAAAGGCAGAAGTTGTGAGGTGGCCATTTTTAGAGATATTCCAGACAAAAAGAAGGAAGAGAGAAATCGAAATGTCTGAAGCAAAAGGCGCACAATTTTTTATTTTTTTGAAGTGGTCGAGCGGGGATTGAACATGATTTAAAAAGAAAATGAACAGACTGTAGAATCCCCTATCAAATATAACAATAGACTTATTTTATGAATGGCTATTATCAATAAGGGAAGTAAGAATTAGTTTAAATTCATCAATGACAAAGATTAAATGAGATAATTATCCAAATTTTCCAATCCCAGTCCCAAGCAAGTTAAAAAGTTTCGGTGTGATTGCACTCGGTCAAGACAGGCTTGGGCTAGTATCGAAATCTTCTGTGACCTTGTGTATCGTTGTTAATTTCAGTATTTCAATAACAATAAACATCAGGATTATGTTGACAATTGAAAACAAGTGGACGATAATTGGTGGAATACTTATTAGCATTATACACCACTGTAAAATATGGGTGCAACCATTCAACCCCGTCCTCAAAGCTGTGTGGTTACACTTATTACCTTTCAGTGCACTGTTCGTCGTTCACAATCCTTTTTTCATGCGCCCGTCGCGACCGTTGATTAAAACCATTTGTGAGATCTTTCTCACCTCTATAGTTGGAAGCCCCGTAGAATGCAGTAGATGCAGAGCTGAGCACGGTAATTGATTGATGTTGCCTCAGGTCTGATCTTTTTTTTTTTTTTTACACAAACATCTGATTTCTATTTATTTCTACACGCACAAACGCTTTGCTATACTGTACAGTAAAATACAGTTCAGTACAGTGCAGTCTGTGTATACTCATCCTACAAGACAAACTAAACTAAACCGATGGGAGACGCGGTAAAGCCAAAAAGGCGAGATATATTTTATTCAGATGTACATACAAACTATGGCAATCGAACTAAACTAGTCTAATGATCATACTCTGATACTTATTTAAAGGTGATATAATTGGGAGAGTGTATGAGTGTTAGTGTGATGGTTTTCGGAGTAATATTGTAAGTGATCTGAGACCTCCAAATAGTTCCTGGGGCACGGGGGCACAGAATATGTCATAATGGAGAAGCTAGAAAAGCAAGTGTTTGGTAGGACACTGGCAGAACAGCTTCAATATCAGTATTGTTTTGTATCTGGGTCAGAGTATGTTTAATAAATGACTGATTTTATTTGGGTATATTGATAGATCCTAAAACTAAAAACGAGAGGTTCTATCTGACAGGAATCTAATGGAAGGATCTGTTGGACGAAGCTTGAGTAAATCTCAAGTGTGATTTGAAGGATAACCAACAGTAATCTAAAGTCGCAATTTTAAAATGGGATCTAACATAATGGTACTGTACAAGTCATGAGAAAGACAAAAGGAATATCGTTTACTGAAACACAAAAGCGGTTCACATTAACTAAAAGGGTTGACGACAGCAAGAAAAAGGATCTATTGCACAAGACATGAAGAAGTTTAATGGGATATTTTTCACTGAAGCAAGTAAAAAGATGGCATATTTTATTTAGTTGCAGATACAAACTATGGACAAAATAAAACTAAACCAAGCTAATGAAGGCTCCAAAAGCTAACTAATAGTGGTTCTAAATCATGAATCCTAAATGAAAGGGTTTCCCCATGCATCTTGTAATCCCTGATCTAAAAACCCTTTTAAACTTGTCCTGACACTAATCTAAGATCACCATAATCTTATACAAGTTGAATGGTGAAGAAAAAAAAAAAAGAAAAGCAAGAGAGAGAGAGAGGACGAAGGAAAAAAAAAAAATTGGGAGTAATAAAAATTCACGTGGTCGGGATTGGAAATATTTTCTGTAGTGGCAAATTTTCTTTCGAATACAAAACAGGCACCAGTCCTTTTTTTTTTTAAAAAAAAATAATCAACATCGTACAACATCATAAAATTGTGGTTATCTATTCGTTTCAATAGCCACTATCATTCAATACCAGCAGCATGAATGTTCTCGTTTTTGGATACCAGTATCGATAAGATGGAGCAATTTGAGAGGGCTACAAGGAACGATATGACGAAGAAGTTGTGTATATCAAGAATGGTCACTGGATTCAGCACTTTTACTTTGCTTTTAACTATATTATATCTTTGCGCGTTGGATTTATACTTTATAGTGAGCATTTCAAGCAACATGGCATCTCTGGGCAAAAACAATAGTCGTGTTCAATTTACTGCCTTATGTAATATAAAATATTCACCCATATTGTTATAATAAATCAATATACAAATAGTATACATATTTAACCTCGTATCTTTATCATTCATTCATCTCCACCTTGTATTATTATCATTACTATTATTTATATGGTACTACTTTTCTAATTATCAATTTTATTTACGTGAATAAAATATTTATTGTTTGTCTGATGTTGTCAGTTTGAAAAGTATGTCTTGTGATTGCCTCTCTTTCTGTGTGTGTGCATACGTGCTTCTATATATCGTAATGTTGTCAATTTGATGATATAAAAATCTGCGACTGAAACTGTTAGTATTTTTTTTTTTTGTCTTCTTTTTTTTTTTTTTATTTCTTATCGAAATTTATTCTACAATCATGAATGGGGAACATGGTATTAGTAATATTACTGAGGTTGCTGGCATAGTCAATCAACCTGATTTTGTTCCATCAAGGAAATCATGTATGGAAAATTCTGCTCACAATGAATATATACTTTGGGGCTATAAAGTCATCGAAAATGGAGATCAACCTAGACAACCTGTGTTAATACCGATATATCGTGTCGTACCGTCTGAATACTCGGATACTAAATTATCTATTGTTCGTTCAACCATCGCCGATCACCAGTGCCAAAGCGCACCGACTCCTTCGTTATCATCAATTTCACCACCTGCGCAACATCAAGCTATATCAACTCCAATGTCTCCGTCGCCATCTTCTGTAAACTCGCCATCAATTTCAATGCAACCACCTTCTTTATCTCGGCAGTCGTCCATTTCCGCACTTTCAACTGGCGGCAATGACTCTACTGGTGTGCAAAAAAATCAAATCGATGACCGTCAGCCCCGAAAAATTAATCGACAGCAATACAGTCCCGAGGTGACAAAGCATCTGAAGCAAGCTTTTGTGGATACCGTAGGACATGATCGAAAATTAACCAAGGCATTGCGAAAAAAGATTATGCACGAGACGGGTTTGAATTCTCGTAACTTGACGTATTGGTTCTCGAATCGAAAACGACGACCACCATTTCTTGGACAACAATATAAAGAAGCAGTTATTCAAAGCCGAGGTCAAGTAAAAACATATGAAGATTTTGAACTTTGGTGGGCCTTGTCGAAAAAGAAAAAATAATAAATGTTATTTTCTTTAGCTGATATAGAAGTGTTTACATAATTTTATGATTTCAAATTCCAATAAAGGAAATCGATTTCAAGTTGCTTTATACACATCTGTCATATTGCGAGGTTCACCCTAAATTAGTCTTTTTTGCACGTTACCGTCTTAAAAATCAGTGAGGTTCTTTCATTATTTATCAATTAACCATGTATATCATTTTATGAAAAATGTCTGGTGATCGAATTCTGGCATTGTGTGGTTTATGAACTGGCAACATTATTGGAGGACGCAGAATAAAATTTTAGCGTATTTTAAATGCCGCGTGTCGATTTGATTTTAAAAAAGGGGTGCAGAGCTTTGCTCGTCTCTTCATTCCTTTTTTTATTTTCTATATCCTTATAAATATATACAAATATATATTATATATATATGTATATGTATATATAATATATTATATTTACCATCATACTTTCTTTATTTCTTGCTCCTTGACCCTCCTTTCTTTTTATTTCTATTCTTTGCAGTAGCTGTAAAACATCAACCGCTCAGCTATTGCGGACCACCTACCTTGTCCTTCATTTACCCCACCTTTTTTCTTCTTCCTTTCTTTTCTCTCGTTTATACAACCCCAAAATTTATTCCTCTTTTATAAAATGAACGACAGCCCTATCCCTACATCGATTATTGGCTCGCCTAAGCCAAACGACGTCATTACTGTTGATGGTAAACGAATCCTGTGCATAGCTGATATCAAAGGTAAGCAGTCATAACAAAGGAAACGGTATAGCATATTACCGTGGTAGAGTCGACTGGTGACATTTAGCTGCTATTATCTGAACAGCCGCTTTTCTATATATTCACTGTTATAGGTAATCTCTCTCAATTGAATCAACTTGCGCGTGATGCCAATGCTCAGTGCATTATTCACACGGGTGATTTTGGCTTTTATGGTAAACTACAAAAGCATATAACGAATAAGATGAGGACGGTTACTTATTAGTGGTGTGTTTGTTTTGCTTTTATTCAATTACAGAACGCTCAAGTTTGGAACGTATCACCGACAGGTAAGAATCATATATGATGGCATAATAGCATATACTAATACCTTATTTTACTTTTTATAGAACATTGAAACATTTGATTCAATACAGCACGCTGATTCCCCCTTACATACGAAGTCGGCTCAACAACTCGCATACTGAACAAGTCCGCCGCACAATTGAAACTGCACCTCAGCAACCTTATCTCTCTGAATTTCCTGACTTTCTCTCTGGTGAAAAGCACCTCCATGTGCCTGTATATACTGTCTGGGGTGTATGCGAAGATGTGATTATTTTGGAAAAGTTTCGATCTGGTGAATACTCTATCCCAAACCTTCATATTTTAGATGAAGCTACGTCTTACTTACTGGATATTGGTGGAATCAAGCTACGTTTATTTGGTCTTGGTGGAGCGGTTATCCATCATAAATTATTCGACAATGGCGAAGGTAGGATTTTTTGCTTGATGCTTTTATTTTTTATTTTTTAAAAAAAGCATATTTACATATAGATATATACTCATCAACTTCTCTTTGTGTATTTATAGGTACTGATACTATAGCCGGCGGATCAGGAATGATGTGGACGACTGCTTTACAAATCGGTGAACTAGTGGAAACTGCTCAGAAGGTAAAATTAAGTATTGGCAAGGATTACGAAAACTGTCTTCTGATTTGGTTGTGTTTATCGAAAAGGTATACGATCCATCTGAAACCAGAATCTTGGTAACTCATGCAAGTCCTGGACGCGAAGGTTTATTGGCTCAATTGTCGCTTTATTTGAAGGTAAGTTTGATTTACAAAACAGGACCTCCTGAAAAAAAGTCTGTGTGTTTTGATTGAATAACAAACACTTCGCTTTCTAGGCCGATTTTACCATATCTGCTGGTCTCCATTTTAGATATGGCATTGTCTATAACGAATTTTCCTGTCAATCAAATCAAGACCATTACCGGGATCGACTGGTCGAATCACAGCAAAAGTTTTTACATCTCTGGAATGCTATCAAGGATCAAGTGGAAAGTTATGTAGAGTAAGTGATACAAATCAGGGATATTGACAAGACATATGACATTGACAAGAGTGGCGTTTTTATCTTGAAAATCTAGTGATAACCAGGCTCTCTTACTGCAAAATACACTGGAAGTTGTGAATCGTTTGCCACCTTCTTTACATGACTCTGACGACGACGCTTCTGAGCACAACAACATTAGTAATCGGGATGAAATCGCCTTCAAAAATTTATGGAACTTCAATTTGCCTGATGCCGCTGTAGGTTGGATTATACTTGATGTCAACAATGGCCGCGTAGAAGCTGAAATGAAATCTCAAGGACTTAATTTTTCCCAGCGTCGTACCACACCATCTACACCAAACAACAACAGCAGCCATACCAATGCACCATTCACTGGTTCCTCTCCCGCTTTATCGACATCTACAACACCTCCCAAACCCAGTACTATTTTCGATAAATACAAACCCTCTGAATTGCAACAACAAGGACCTCAAAATTTATCCCGGAATAACAGTAGTAGTGGCGGAAACGACAACAGCCCGGACATCAATGACTATACTGCTTCAAAAGAGGATCAAAACAGTTTTCGACAGTCAAGACGACAAAGCAGCATGGTAAGAGCCATCTAAAAAGACACATACATGAATTCATGTTCTAGATTCTTTTACTCAACCACCCTTATGGTCATCAATGTTTTTTTTTTTTTTTTATGTTTGCAGCAACGAAATCCTTATGCTATATTTGTTGGTGGCCTAAAGAATGATCAAGTGACTGAAAATGATATCCGAGAATTTTTTGATCCTAAAGCGGTAAGTGGATAGGACATGAAACCTTCGACTTTTAGTTACCTCCTAAAAAAAAGACACCGACTTGTTTTACTTTTTGGTTTTTAGGTGACTGATGTACGCATTCCTATCGATCCGGAAACCAAATTACACAAATCACACTGTTATGTTGACTTTGCGGATCCTATTTCCCTTGAAGCAGCATTGGCCAAAAATGGACAGGTAAGGAAAAATAACAACAACAACAACAACATGGATTAAATGACCATATGATATTTGTACTCAACAATTGATAGATTTTGAAGGACAATAAGCTCAATATCAATCGATCAACATCACAGCAATTAAGCGACAATCGACGTGGACACAGTGGAAGAGGACGTAGCCTTCGGCCGTGAACAAAATGAATGTTTTTTTAGTGACTTTATTGTTAATCCTAATACTGTTAAAACCCTTAGCTTCATTCCCCTACCATTTTTATACCTATATACACCCTTTTCACTTTATAGCTATGTTTTTTTTTCTATCCTTATTTGTACATGTATATCTCTTATCGAAAATAAAACAAAACTTGGCTTTTTTTTATTTTTTATTGTTATCGATGATGTTATTATTGAATATGCTATTACTGACAACGTCTTTATTGGGGACGATGGTGATGATGATGATGATGATGATGATGATGATGTTGATAATGATTACCAGACTTGGATTTTATAGCGTATGACGTGTTTAATGGGAACCGCATGAATTGTTTTCAGGAGGGCTGTGTGGATGCTCCGACGCTTTTTGGTCAACTGATATAAATAAAATTTATAAAGTGCGCTTCGGTTTTTTTTTCTTTCCCCCTTATCTTTCTTTTTTTTTTCTTTTTCTTCTTTTTATTATTATCATTATATTTACAATGAAACTGTTCACATTAACAACAGCAATAGCTGCCTTGGTAGCTGTGGAAGCTGCTTTCACTAGGTAAGTCACTCACCCCTTTGAACGAACCATCCACCTGAACATCGTCATTGCACTATGCCGAATGCTACCCCCCTGACTTCAACATGAAACACACCGTCTCTACTTCCTTTTTTTTTTTTTTTGGTTTTCAAAACTAAGCAGCACTGACATTTTTCTTCATGTATCTATATCATTGTAGAGTACCTATCAAGAAGGCGCATGAAACTCCTTTTGAAAAGCTCAACCGCCATTCTCATACTCAGGACTATTTAAGTCAAAAGTACTTTGGAAGCCAAGCTCCGCAAACAAATATGATGGATGCCTATCGATTGGACTCGGATGGAAACGTTGAGCATGGTGTCCCGTTATCCAATTATATGAATGCCCAAGTAAGTTTTGACAGTGCTGGACGGCAAGTTGATAGATTATGCTTGGCATGATTTTTCATTTGAAAAAAAAAAAAAATAGCGTATCCGTGGTTCGGAGCTAATACTCATTCCCACGTTTTTTTTTTTTTTTTAGTACTATGGTGTAATTGAATTGGGTACTCCTCCTCAACCATTTACTGTTGTCTTTGATACAGGATCTTCCAACCTTTGGGTTCCTTCCACCCGCTGTTCGTCGATTGCCTGTTTCTTGCACAAGCGCTATGACTCTGAAAAATCCAACAGTTACGTTGAAAATGGTACGGAATTCGCTATCCAATACGGTACAGGCTCATTGGAAGGCTTTATCAGTCAAGATACTCTCAATGTTGGGGGCATTGCACTTCCTCATCAAGGCTTTGCTGAATCTACTAAGGAACCTGGATTTACTTTTGCTTTGGCCCGGTTTGACGGTATTCTGGGTCTTGGATACGATACCATTGCTGTCCAACATGTGGTGCCTCCCTTTTTCAATATGGTGAATCGTGAATTGGTGGATGAACCTGTGTTTTCATTCTGGCTCAATGATGCTGGTGATGAATCGGATGGTGGTGAGCTCGTTTTCGGTGGTACTGATCCTGCTCATTATCAAGGTGACATCACCTGGGCCCCAGTGACCCGCAAAGGCTACTGGCAAATCGAAATGCAAGATATCAAATTTGATGGGGAATACGTTGAACTCGATCCCATTGGTGCTGCCATTGATACCGGCTCCTCCTTACTAGTGGCTCCCACTACTGTCGCTGAATTGATCAACAAACAACTGGGTGCTGAAAAGAACTGGGCTGGTCAATACACTATTGACTGTGATAAGGTTCCTGATTTGCCAGAATTTTGCTTTGTGTTTGCAGGAAAGGACTTTTGCTTGGATGGCGAAGATTATATCTTGAACGTACAAAATCAATGTATCTCTGGATTTATGGGGTAAGCATCTTTTTTTTTTTTTTTTTTTTTTTTTTTTTTAAAAAAAAATGTTTTACGTTGTTTTGATCATCAACATTATGAAACACAAAATGCTCATTGTCATGTTTTCTTTACTAGAATGGACATTCCTGCTCCAGCTGGCCCATTGTGGATTGGTAAGTTAACCCTATTCTACTTTTGTTTCCATTGCTTTCTGTACTCGTGACGTGTTTGCTAACTATTTCCCTGCATCCTTTTTAATTTTAATTTATAGTTGGTGATGTATTCCTCCGCAAGTACTACAGTGTATATGATCTTGGAAACGATAGAGTTGGCCTGGCCAAGGCTACGTAATCAATGTTCAATTTGTATGTGTACATCCACCTTGTAGTTTATTCAATAGTTTAGGGGGTTATCTTTTATGTATTTATCAATGTAGTCTAGTTTTACCCCAACCCTTCACCGCCCCCATTTCTCAATTTTTGTCTTTTTATATATTATTTTATGAAATAAACCTTTTTTTATTTTTTGACTGCTCAGTCTTTATTATCATCATCAACTTATACAAGGTAAAGGCATCATCAAAACACATGACGAAATATTGTCCACATCATCTTTTGTGCACCATTACCATAACCTTGTATTATTCTAATCCACAGAAACAAGGCATCATTTGATAGGAATGAATGATTTATTGAATTTGGATGAGAATGTTGACCTTCACCATTCCCCAAGATTCAAGGTGGGGAGATATTGTAAGTGGTAGGTTTTTGTTTTGATTTTGAATAGGGTAAATCTCAGTCGGACTCTTTTCCCACATTTCAATCACCGCTCGGAGGAGGGTGTTGCTGAAAACCACCATTGAATTTCCAAAGTGAGCAAGTTCTTCCTTTCACTTTTACATATCCAATATGGTAATGACATACAGACGAAAACAAAAGATTAGAGGATGGATACATGGATAGAGAATATTATGATGGTATCTATGGATGGAAAGGATAGATATGTATATGTAGTTAGATGGATGAATAGATGAATGGGATGGATGGATGGGGTGGAAAAAAAAGGATATAAACACAATTAGCAAACTCATTACACTAAATGTAATTGATATGTTGGCGGGATGGTTACATGGGGAGGAAGTGGAACTATATAGACTTGCGGCTGTTTGAATCAAATACTGACCTATCTTGCATACTTGTTTTTTTCATTCTCGACAAATAGACTAAGGGTACCTCTTCGTTTGGTAAACGCCACACCAAGTCCCACACTTTGTGCCGTCGTTGCGGTGATCGCTCTTACCACAAGCAAAAGAAGACTTGTGCCCAATGTGGCTACCCCGCTGCCAAGATTCGATCCTGTAAGTCCTTTAAATAATATCAATATATAATGGTTTTCAGTTATATGCTCACAATTTTTTTTTAAATTTTCTACTGTATAGTCAACTGGTCCGAAAAAGGCAAGAGAAGAAAGACCACCGGTACTGGTCGTATGCGTTACTTGAAGGTTGTCCACAGCCGTTTCAAGAACGGTTTCCGTGAAGGTAAGTGGGAAATGATTCTTCCAAGGGACAACACGGTAGAGCGTGTAACTGATTTTTTTTATTGAATTAATTAGGTACTCAAGCCAAGAAGGCTGCCACTGCTTAAGTGCAACTCTATTCAGAACCTCCCTATTACATTTTAGTGTAGTCTTCAATATCTATTTATTTTATCATGTTGTTATCTTTCACAAAACTTAAAATAAAATGAATTTGATTTCACAGTATATGCTGTATCGTTTTTTTTTTGTTTTTATTGCTTGCTTGTATCTGTTGATTTTGTACACTGGTCTTACCATTGATTTTTTGTAGGCAAATAATTCAACTCCGCTCATATAAGCGTATTTTTTTTTTTTTTCACTTTCCTATTCTTTGCCTCCTGTTCCCAACAAACGATACGTTTTTTTTTTTTTTTTACCTCTACTCTTCCCCTTCTTTTTCTCTTGACTTGATCTTCAATAAGTATTTTTATATTTATATTTGATCTATCCTGCTCTCGACTTTGATACAAGGAAGCTTACAAGGTAAAGCATTATATGTTGTATGGGCTTTTTTTTTGCCTGGCTAAATCACTGTATGGTCGCGTTTTTTAAGCCACTTTTATGTTTCTCCTTTGTTTTCGAATCTACCTCTCATTCTCATCATATCTTTCTTGTTTTCTTCATTTTATTCTAGATGCCTCTTTTGAAAAGAAAACCGTTCCCTCTGATCGATCCTCCTCCCCTTGATCTGAAAGACAAAGCATCCAAAGCCTGCACAGTTTGGTATTCTCAATTGACACATGAAATCTTCGATGACTATCCGTATCCTTTTTTATTATTATTCTTATCATCATACTGCTTGTTACTAGTATGTTCCTTTTATTATGTACCTGTATGCTACCTTGACTTTTTTTTTTTTTTTTTTCTATCGTAGAACCTACTTGGAACGCATCACTCTTTACAAACGCCCCATTTGGCAATGCGAATTCACTGGACGATCCAACATCACATACGCGAAAGCTCTTGAAAGTGAACAGGTCGAAAAACGCAAAGTACAAACCAAGCTCCCGGAAGAACTTCAGAAAGTCGTCTTACAACGTACCCAGTTCCGTAAGTGAATCGAAAGTTGCAATAACGGTAGCCTCTCTTACACCGTCCTTTTCAATTATTGATTTTGTAGAGAAGGCTCGACTTGACGCAGTAGTGGAAGATGTGCACAGTTACTTTGTCGATCGATTCGTATCTGGTGAGCAGGTGGATTGTATATGGGACGATGGCGTATTGTAAGTGGTGATTCGTGATTTGAGATGCCTTTTAGTTTTCTCGACTTTAAATTGAAGTTAACCTTTTTTTTTTATGCTATTTCACTAGGTACTCTGCCCGCATTCTGGAAGTGCCTCCCCTTACGGACCAAACATCGGACGAAGTCAAGTACAAAGTGCAGCTTCTGGATGAAGATTTTGAAGGCATGGACGACTACATCGGTATGGTCGAACGCAAGGATATCAAGTAAGGACTGGATTATTAGAGGTCGGCTATACAGCAATCGTTTTATTCACTTATTTATTATCATTGTAGACGTGATCGATTAGCATTTTCCAAAAACCTACTCAAGAAATTTTTACGTGAAGCAACTACCAAAGAAACTTATATGGGGGCTCCATGGATTGTCAATGTAAGTTAAAAGGAAGAATCAGGGCAAACAGCAAGGAAAATGGCCTGTTGTATTGATCCCCCCCTTTTTTTTCTTATAGGATCAACTAGCTAAACGATTCGATATTGATACGACTTTACCTCAAGATCTGGAAGCAGCAAAGACATTAGCCTACAGCAAATCAAGAAAAATGCGTGCATTAGCAGCAGCTGAAAGACGGAAGGAACTGGAAACGGGAACAATAACATCGGCACCGGCTCAAGTGACAGAAAAAAGCAGACTGGAGGAATTTAGAAAACTGGAAGCATCATTGAAATATCCCATGGAAGATTTGGACCTGCCTGCATACCGACGAAACCCACCTATCATCGACTCTACTGTTCTCTTGGATATGTCTCCTGGTACTGGCAATGAATCCAAGACGGTGCCGAATCCTACAGGTGATTTACCAACACGTCCTCAACCTTCACACGAAACCGTGGCTTCTGATTGTTTCGGTCCCTTTTTGATGGTGTGGAGCTTTCTCAATGTCTTCTCTCGACCTTTGTGCCTTTCTCCCTTCAACCTCAATGATTTTGAGTTGGCCCTCCGTCATACTTCTGTGAATCAAAAAGGCGAAATGGTTTATGAATCTATTGTGGCATTGTTGAACTGTATTATCCGATACCGATTGAA
This sequence comes from Absidia repens, assembly GCA_002105175.1. Taxonomy (NCBI): domain Eukaryota; kingdom Fungi; phylum Mucoromycota; class Mucoromycetes; order Mucorales; family Cunninghamellaceae; genus Absidia; species Absidia repens. The sequence continues at coordinate 256,469 of MCGE01000042.1, read as the reverse complement.
GCCTGGTCAGCAACCCCCTCCATTACCTCTACCAAGCACCATTGCATTTTCTACTGGTTTTCCTCGTGCTCCCTTATTGGCTTCTCACCAACATCGCGAAGTATTACACCTCAATGGGGAAGACGATCAATCATCAACTAGTGACAATGACAATGAAGACGGTAGTAGTAGTAACGATGAAAGCGACATGCATAGTACGAAAATCCAGCAAAACGGAAACAAGGCAACTTTGAATGGTCGCAAACATACACCCAAGGAAACAACACGAAAACAACAACATCAACACCAACAAGGCAAGGACGTATGTTTAGATCGTGGTTGTGCAAGTGCAGAAGTGATCAGGATCGGCGAAGATTGGGATGCCAGACCTATTCCGGTGGGCAATGAACGCAAAGGCTGGGAAGATGTATTGATTGGATGTATTAATGATGTAAGTCAGAAGTAATAACAACATGATGAAACTTTGTATTGACCCTTTTTTTCATGGGGTTATGATGCTGTCTCTATTTATTTAGTTGGCTATTGATATGGATGAAAACATCACTACATTTGATGCTATCCTATGCCGTTTGGTACCTCGTATGAAATCTACCTTGGAAGACAGGGAACAAGCTTATCTACACCTTGGTTTGAAAGACAAGTTGACGATTTTACAACTATTGGTTCACGCTGCTAATGAGACCACTGATATCAAGTAAGTCCACAGAATACGATCAACTGGAAAGGTACTGGTGTTAGTGTATTCAATACTTATCTCTGTTACCTGTTACTATTTAGGAACTATATGGAGGATTGTCAAGAGCAATTGACGGAACTACGGAAACAAAAAATCGAAATCAATCGTGAACGGAAACGAATGTACGTAGCAAGCATGAAGAATCAAACTATTATTGACCGTTGCTGATGTTGTTTATTTTTTATTTATTTTTTATTTTGTAGTAATGCCGATCGAAATGAACTTGAAAAGCAATTTGAAGACAATTCAAATGCGGAGCCTGATGCTGAAGAAAGTGAAACCGGCGATGATTCTGATGATGACAGCGAAGATGAAGAAAGCATGTAAGTAAATTGTAGAAATTAAGAAAAACAAGGATTTGGACTCGTTTTCTTTTTATTCAATTGATCTGTTATCATATATGATAGTACCCGGATACAAAAGGAAGCAGCTCATGTGTCAAGGCACGAATCTCGACAAGCTATATTGAAACGAAAGCAAATGGAACGTGACGAACGGGAAGCCAAACGCAAAAAATTATATCACCAACAGCGACAAGAAGCACGTGAAAGAAGTCAAGAATTGAAGGCTAGATCTCTTGCGCGCAAGAAATTGGAAAATGAAGAGCGTCTGGTTCAAAAGAAGGTAATAAATTAAAGACAGGCATAGGATGAAAAAAGAATACTGTATTAAAGATAATCACTTTAAATAGCATGAGCAAGTGGAACGGGATATGCGAAAGTATAGTACACTGCGATTCAAACCATTGGGTCGAGACAGGTTTTACAACCGATACTACTATTTGGACAATATTGGTGGTGGACACTCACATGGATCTGGAAAACTATTTGTGCAAAGTCCTAGTATTGCAGATCTATCAATGTTATTGTCCGATTCCGCCGTGGAAAGTGATTCAACAACTTCTTTATGCGGGCATGGAGGGGGGTTGTCCTTTATGTGTCAATTGATGGAACACCAAGGTTTGTCCGATAAGGCGATTATATTAGAGAAAGAAATCAACCGTATGGTCGGTGATGATCATTTAGAATGGTGGGAATCCTTTGATGATCCGGATATCGTAAGTCTGAAAAAAAACAACCCACAAAGAACATGAAATCAAGTTACCAACTTACTGTTATCATTGTTATTATGTATTAGTTGAATGATTTATTGGCATGGTTAAATCCAAAAGGTGTGCGTGAATATGTTTTGAAAAGAGAACTACAGAAACACTTACCTGGACTTGTGGCTGGCATGAAGAAACATTTATCAGTAAGAGTTAAAAAAGGGGGGGGGTGACTACAGTATGGAAAAGCAGAATTGATCATTCATCATGTTTATTTAATTCAACTAGGAACGACAAACACCAACTGTTGAAGTGACCCGTCGTAGCACAAGAACAAAAACGACTCCACAGTACTCTGCTGGCTCATGGTTCTCGTACACAAACAAGCTAGCGAAATAGAATAGAATTATTAGACATAGATTTATTTAATCTCTTTATTAGTTTACGTATTCAACTCCCTCCCCCTCCAATTTACATATTATTATTTTTAATAAAGAATTCAAAAATACGCATTGACTATTTTGTGACTATGATTATGATATAATAATACTGTAGTGATGGTGAATTTAGTTGGACCGATGTTGATAATAGAGCTGGGGAATGCTTTTTTTTTTTAGTAATAGGATGATATTTGCTCTGCCTAAAATCATTGCCGGATGATTTTTCACTGATGATCGCTCCCCGCACTCTCACGAAAAAAAAGCGCCTTCAAATCAAAATTACACCAAAAAAGGAGTCTGGATTTCAAACCATAATACGGCTGAAGGCAGATTATTGCAATGCCTTGATTGTTTTTATTATCAAAGTGATAAAGTAGTTGCTTACTCTATTTCAATAAGAAATGAATTGGGTGGGGATTTTGAGAACTGAAAGGTGAATATGTTCGAATGTGGTACGTACGTCCGGATTCATTATTCTCCTTCCAACAGAAATAATTCCCACGGGGTACTTATTTAAGTTGCGGGGCGAGCGGAGCGCACACCCTTTTTATTTTATTTTAGACCTCTTTTTCCTCTTTTTTTCCTCTTTTTTCTTCTTCTTTTACATTACTTTACCCCTCTCTATTTATTCATCTTTTCAGCCATGGCTGCCGCCGCTTCTCGTTCTAAAGTTGTCAACCTATTAGGTCTTTTACAAGCAGGATCTAACAGTTGTCCATGTCACTCTCACGCTCATTCTCACTTTGCCCCTACTGCTGCTTCCTTCAGTAACATGCTCAAGTACGGTCGCAATTACGCTTCTGCCCAAGACAACAACACCGATTATGCTTTTGAAATGGCTGCTAGTAATATTCGTTTTGGTCCTGGTGTCACTGCGTAAGTACATTTCACAATGGCCATGGACCGCGCGGCTGAAAGTAAGAACTCGCCTTCGCTCATCCTATTTCGTTCTTTCTCTTCTTTTCTTACGCAAAATATAGTGAAGTTGGTAAAGATCTCAACAATCTCAAGGCGAAGAAAGTTGCTGTTTACACTGACTCAAACGTAAGTTATTGGATAATGCTATGCCTCTATGATAACAGCTAATTTTTTTTTTTTATTTCTCTACCCTTTTGAAACGAACATTGTAGATTGCCAAATTACATCCTCTCAAGGCGGTGATCCAATCCTTGGAACAAAACAATGTGAACTATGTATTGTATGATACTGTTCGTGTGGAACCTACTGATGGTAGTTTCAAGAGTGCTATCGATTTTGCTCGTCACAACAACCCTGACGCCTTTGTTGCTGTTGGTGGTGGTTCGGTGATGGATACCGCCAAGGCTGCTAGTCTTTACAGTGCTCACCCCGAGGCGGACCTTTTGGACTTTGTCAATGCTCCTATTGGTAAAGGTCTCCCTATCCGTAAATCGCTCAAGCCTTTGATTGCCATTCCCACCACTGCTGGTACTGGCTCTGAAACCACCGGTACCGCTATTTTCGATTATGAACCATTGAAGACCAAGACCGGTATTGCCCATCGTGCTCTCAAGCCTTTGTTGGGTATTGTGGATCCTTTGAATACTCGCTCCATGCCTTCTCAAGTCCACGCTGCCTCCGGTTTGGATGTGTTATGTCACTCATTGGAATCTTACACCGCCTTACCTTACAACCAACGTTCGCCTCGTCCAGCGGACCCTATTTTACGTCCTGCTTACCAAGGTTCAAACCCCATCAGTGATGTCTGGTCACTCCATGCTCTCCGTATGGTCGTCAAATACCTCCCTCGCGCTGTGAAGGATCCTAGTGATTTTGAAGCTCAAAGTCAAATGTTGTTGGCTGCCACTTTTGCCGGTATTGGATTCGGAAATGCTGTAAGTAGTAAATGAAGAAATGAAAGGGGGGATGATAGTACTGATTTGTGTGGTTATAATAAATCTTTGTACTGACTTTTTTTTTTTTTTTTTATGATAAGGGTGTCCATCTTTGCCACGGTTTGAGTTACCCTATTTCTGGTTTGAACAAGACCTACAAGCATCCCGGTTACAATGTTGATCATGCCATTGTTGTAAGTTAAGGATGACTAAGAGAAAAGATTGTGGGAATCGTATGTGTATCTCCTATTTAAGACTATTTATTTGTGTGCTTACTTTTTTTTTTTTAATTTTTGTAGCCTCACGGTGTATCCGTTGCCTTGACTGCTCCTTCCGTCTTCCGATTCACTGCCGACGCCTGTCCTGATCGCCATGTTGATGCTGCTGCTGCCTTCGGAGCTGATCCCGCCAACATCAAGGAAAGCATGGCTGGTGAAGTATTGGCCGAAAAATTGACTCGCTTCTTGGAAGATTTGGGCGTCCCTAACGGTTTGGGTGCTCTGGGTTATGACAGTTCTTACATTCCCGCTTTGGTGGAAGGTGCTTTACCTCAACATCGTGTGACAAAATTGGCCCCTGCTGGTGAACCAGCGGCGGAACAATTGGCCACTATCTTTGAAAAATCCATGTCCAACTACTAGAGCAAATTAGAAGTAGCGTAGTGTAGCATAATTTAGTTAGTCTACTTTCAAAATCAAAATAAAATAAAAAAAGCGATTACAGAAATGTCAAAACGGAAATGATTTACTTTTTGTTTCAGTAGACATAGTTGAGGTGACGGGTGGTCATATTTTGGGATTATATGGCGATTAACTGAGGAGGATTTATTCCTAATGAGGATTAAGAATATACAATGATGACAAAGGCAGGCTGGTTAGTTTTATTTTAGCAGGGTATCAAGAGTTTGTATTACAGTAGGAGTTTTTGACAAGTGTCGCCTATGATAAAGGGCATGATGCGTGTGAGCTATGCGTGAAAAATCATCCAAATCAATTATTGGGATTGATTTTCTAGGGTACGTTTCGTAGTTAGCTGGCAAAACTGTTAGTATAGTCCATTCAAGAAGAAGGTTGGCCTTATTTGTTGCAAATCATTTATATTCTCCACTGTAATGGAGGACATGTCTCTGAACACTCCCTCTTTGCAATCTCAAATTCAAAAAGGATTCTGCGCGGGATTTAAACAAGAATAATGTACTAGATAGGTATCAGGAGACAGTTGAAGTGTGAATTTTGAAGGAATCAATCCCTTGGAGTCAACTTCAGTCAGTTCAGTAACTTTTTTTATTATAACACATGCAAGCTCAAAAAAAAAAAAAAGAAAAAAAAGCAAGCTGGAGATATACAGTATGTTCAGTTTCGTTGGATTTTTTTTATGGCACTCTGCTAGCAAGAAAGCAGAGAAATATGCATAATAGTACATCATTAGCTACACCCATGACTTGGACTAGATGTATTACTATAATTGGATATTAGGAATAGATCCACGTTTGATATTAAGTGACCTAGCTCAGTCGATCAGTCGCTGGGGGATCTGGGGGAGAATGCGATTGAAAGTAAATTTATGGCGGGATACAAGCAAAACAGATACAATAGCGTATCTGTATACTATATAATTACTCAGAGGATGGTTCATAATACAAGCATATTTTAATAAAGCATAATGTTAGATACTAAAACTAAAGGAGAGGGTTTCATTATAACAAAGGTTTTAAAGGGAGGATCTATCAGAGGAAGTATGTAGGGTTCTAATCTAAAAAGAATGTTGTAAGACGTCAGATAATTTAGTTACAAGACGTGAGAATCACTAAAGAGAAACTGTTATTGAAAACACAACAACAACTGTCAACATTGATTAGAAATAGCGACGCTAATAAAAAAATAGATCTATTTCACAAGACATGAGAGAGAATAAGGGGACGCTTTTCATTAAAGTATATAAAAAGAGACATATTTTATTCAGCTGTTGCTACAATCTATGGACAAACTAACACTAAACTGAGCTAATGAAGACCCCAAGAGCCAGCTAATAGTGGTTCTAAATCCTAAATCTAAATCCAAAATGAAAGAGTTTCCCCATGCATCTCGTAACCCCTGAGTTGAAAACCCTTTTAAACTAGTCCTGACATTAATCTACGTCCAATGGTGAAGAAAAAAACAGAAGGGTTAAAAGAAAAGGAAAAAGAAAGTGAGGGAGCAAAAATATAAAAGTGGGGAGTAAATAAAGATTATAGTGTATCACACACCGTTTTTAGGTAATATAAAGAGTATTCTTCTTTAAATACCGTGTGGGTATGTATACATACCTCCCTAGAAAAAAAAAAGGCACATACCTTCTAAAAAGGTTTCTGCCGTGTGGATGCTGAAAATTATTTGGGCCTGGAAGGTGGGCGATGTAAATGAATCGCAGGAAGATAGTTTTTGCGCACACACGCGCGATAAGGCGGGATTTCAAACGACATATGCACCCTTTTTTGGTGGTTTTAAGAAGTTTATTTTTCTGAATATATTTTTTTCTTCTTCTTTCCGTCTTCCTTTTTTTTTTTTTTTTAACCTCATCATGCTCTTTCCATTATTACGGCGTACATCATATTTGAAACATGGATACCGACGCTTATTATTGACACCATCGTCTCTTCGACACTACGCGAGCACCAATACTCAAACCACGACAACGCCATCATCGTCCAAGGCACCCATGGTGGCTCTAGCTTTTTTGGCGGGCGTGGGACTCGACTATAGTTTACGACAGCAACAACAAAAACAGTCAACGACTCATGCTACGACTGAAACAGAGACGACGGGTCCTCACCGCCCTCCCCCTCTCACCAGGCCTAGTCAAGCCATGTTGCAAAAAGCATTTCATCGTTTACAACAAGTCCTGCCGCCTGAACATGTCACTGTGGATGAAGATATATTAGAAAACCATGGCTACTCAAGCAACAGTTATCATAACGAAGGTGCACCCAACATTGTGGTTTTTCCAAGAAACACAGAAGAAGTGGTGCAAGTGGTCAAGATCGCCAATGAACTCGGGTAATAATGATACTGGGCGGGAAGCGGGATATATATATATATATGTATACATATTCTCACACAAAAACCTTATAGTATTGCAGTGATCCCATTTTCCGGTGGTACAAGTTTGGAAGGTCATTTTTCTGCTCCTCAAGGTGGGATTTGTCTCTCGTTTACGGAACATATGAATCAAATCATTGCCTTTCACCCAGAAGATTTGGATGTCGTGGTAGGCCCTGGCATTGAGTGGGAAGATTTGAACTTGAAACTGAAAGATCACGGGTTATTTTTCCCACTTGATCCTGGTCCAGGTAATTTTCATAAAAGGAACTTTGAAATCAGGGGGAAAGTAGTTAACTTCATTCCTTCTTCTTCTTCCTCTTTGCAGGTGCGTGCATTGGGGGGATGGTAGGCACGTCATGCAGTGGCACCAATGCCGTTAGATATGGCACAATGAAAGAATGGGTGATCAACTTGACTGTAGTAACTGCAGATGGAAAGGTAGTGAAAACACGGCAACGACCCAGGTAAATAAAATGAAAAAGAAAAATAGTCATCGGTAGATCTTATCCATTAACTCACTTGTTATTAGAAAATCCTCGGCTGGGTATGACTTGACACGACTGTTTATTGGTTCAGAAGGCACACTTGGCATTGTGACTGAAGCAACATTGAAACTAGCAGTGCGTCCAGAAAAAGAAGCCGGTAAATTTGATAATAAACGAAAAAAGGCTTTCTATTCCATCAATTCATTATGAATGCTTTTATATATATATACGTAGTTGCTGTCTGTGATTTCCCAACGATCCGTGATGCCGCTGCGGTGGTACCTGAATTAATCCGTGCTGGTGTGCAGATCAATGCGGTTGAATTATTGGATGATGAAATGATGCGTGCGATCCATTTATCAAGTCCTCAACTAGGTCATGCTGTCAAACCCACCCTCTTTTTCAAATTTGCTGGAAGTCAAGCACAAATCGATCATGAAATTAAAGGTATATCAATCTATTCTTCCTCCTCTCCAAAAAAAAAAAAAAAAAAAAAAAAAAAAAAAAAAAAAAAATATCCGAATGCTCCCATTCCACCTTCTCACTGTCATTTTTTTATTTCTATTGGCAAATTTAGTGGTCTCGGACATTGCAAAACACCATCAAGGTGGATCCTTCAAATATGCCAAGGATGAAAGGGAACAAAAAGATTTATGGGAAGCTCGCAAGATTTGTCTTTGGAGTTCTACGCTGCTCAAGGAAAATGCATCGGTTTGGACGACGGATGTAGTTGTACCTGTCTCTCAACTTCCCGTCATTATTGATGAAACCAAAAATGATTTGAGAAACTCTACTATTGAAGGGTCTATTGTGGGTCATGTGGGTGATGGTAAGTCTTGTTAGAAATGGTTGATATAGTGTCGTCCTGTATTCTGACCCTTTTTCTTGTTTTTTTTTTATGTATATAGGCAATTTCCATGTATTTTTACTGTTTGATCAATCAAAACCTGAAGAATTTGAAGAAGCGAAAAGACTCAATAAGAAGCTATTGACAAGGGCCATTCAGATGGAAGGTAAGATAAGTTTCAAATAAAAAGCAATAGTGGTATCAAAATGTCTAGGGATGAATAATGGGAATTGACGTGATCTTATTTTTCCCGATATAGGCTCGGTGACTGGTGAACATGGTGTTGGTATTGGAAAAAAAGGTTATCTTCGTGCTGAATTGGGCGATGCTACGGTTGACTTGATGGCGACAGTTAAATATGCTTTGGATCCAAAAGGAATTATGAACCCAGGAAAGGTCCTACCGGAAAATTAGATTTAGATTTATATTTAGATTATTATTATTTATTTAGAGCTAGAGTATTCTCATTCTCTCATATTAGTTCTTTTTTTATGATATCAATAAAAGGAAATACTTTTATTTTACATTGACTCTTTTGTTTTCGAATTTGTAGATAGAGATAGGGATATGATGTCGTTATATTGTGAATATTGTTTATTCGAATGCACAAAAAAAAGGGCATGTATTTTTTTCATCATTAAGAAAAAAAAAAAGGTATTCTGATCTATTGATGTCCATCAGAGAAAAGGCCACCTTTGGGGAATGTGAGGATTTTTTCAACCATTTCAGCAGTATCTAAAATGGCCTCTGTGTAGTCTTCCAACCTCGGATTATTCAACAATTTAGTAAATTCGTTAGCAGAGCGGATCAGCGACACAATACCATGCACAATTTGAGATATATCTGGGATGTGGAACCCAGTCTCTTCGATTTCGGTTGCTGCGACAGCGGCGTTTGGCGCGAAAGACGTGTCTAAGCGAGTCAGCACACGGCGCCGGGAGCCAATAGTTTTATATTGATAGCCAGCCTGAGCCAATAATTGATTCATGTCAGCACGCAAAGCGTTGAATCGTGCAAATGCCTCTTGATTATCTTCCACGCTGCTGTTTGTACCTTCACTGAGAATAGGGAACTCAGTCATTGCATCTACAGCGTCCAATAAACTCATCACTAGCTCTGCTTGTTCCTCCGACCAACCTCCTTGCACCATATCACTGAGCAAAGAATTATCTGCTACCACATTTAATATATCATTCATTTCAATGGGGTCTTTTTGCTCTTGTTTCTCCAAAGAAATTGGATATGTGCGTGGTGTGCCTGTGGCACGTTTAGCAGAAAGTGATGCTGAAGCAGATACACTTTGAGCAGGTGCTGTCCATACTGATGGGATGAAGGCCGCAGATAATGAGAGAATCAGAGTAGTAAATTTCATTGTACTTAAAAAATCAAGTCAAATAATAATAATAAAAAAAAAAAAGAGTTCAAATCAAATGGACCTTTATAGCATACGGATGAATGAAATTGACAGAAGGGTAGCTAATTTAAAATTCTACTGTGATCCAAATTCTTCTCATTGATCAGTTAGCAAAAGATAAAGGAGATTTCAGCAAGTATAGTAAGATGATAATTATTTTTTTTCTTTTCTCCCAAAAAAAAAAAATAGTTTCTTTATTCATATCAAAATAATAGTAGAAAAAGGAAGAGCGAGAGAGTGGAGGAAATGTGCATAAAGATAAAAAGATCAATAGTTAAATAAACTAAGGAATAGCATATCATACATAGTATAAAATGGGGGGGGGCAATAAAATAACACCGCGAGGGGGAAGGAGGGTATAAACTAACTAAACTAAACCATACTAATAATAAGTAGCGGAAGTGTACTATGTGGGGATCGATGGAATGGATATGATGATGAAGTCGTCTTGCTTCACAAAAAGTCCACGCTGAGGGTCCGTCCGGAAGTATGTGACGCCTGACACGCATCCATTATTTTTTCCGACTAATGACAAAAAAAAAAAAAAAAAAAAGGTAAATAAAAATAAGATCATATAAAATCAGGAACGGAACCTCCCAAAAAAAATGAATGACTTACGTCTTGATTCTAATTCCAAGCCAATCCAGGTACCTTTTGCAAAAGAGACAGGTCCAACGTACTGAATGGTTCCAAACGTTGGTAGTGGCCGACGACGAAGTTCCACCTTGGCACCAATCATGGGCGTAATCATTGTAGAATGCAATGTCGTCGTCGCTGCTATTGCTATGTCTTCGTCGTCTTCGCTGTAGTCGCTTCCACTGCTTGATCCAAGTCCCCATTTCGACTTTTTGCGGGATAATCCATGTTTTTTCATCATCCGCCTGTTTTTCTTCTTCTTCTTCGATACCAGCGACGTTGAAGGCGGTGGGGACGATGATAATAAATCTGCTGAGGGATCGGACGGTGATGACGACAAAAGCTGGCTATACAAACTAGGGTGCAACGGTGATTTCGCATGGGTTGGTCCACCTGAAGGAATCGCAAACTTTAACTTTGTTGACCGGCCACCGCTACCACCTTCTCCACTTTGACTTTTTCGGTAGGCTTTGGTGTTATCGCTGACGATGGGTACAATCTTTTCCATAGGTAGCAATGCATCAATCAGACTTTCCTCCGTCGATAGTTCGGTCGATTCATAAGCGTCGCTGCTGCTCACCCTGTTTTCCATTTCTTGCTTGTACCTTCGTGATTCCGTTTCCATAGATAGCAGGTGAATAAGAGGCTGGGTGGATAATGCATTGATGGTGTTGTTATTCATATATCCAGAAGAAAGATCAGATTTCGCTGGACGGTATGTTGGCGTATATGGTTCTGCCCCTGCTGAGTGAGATCGTGGTCGAGTTGTTGTCATTGGCGGGCGATTTGTTATCATGTCTGTTGTGTTTGAGCTTCGCTGAGTACCAAAGGATCGACGACGAGTAAAAGAAATACCAGATCCAATATTGGGGGACGGTGATGCCAAGTAAGGTGGGTCATTTTCTGACTTGAGTTTCAGGGCGTGCTTAGAGGATTTGGGTTTGAAGCTGAATAAAGAGAGTAGATCGGAATCAAATGGTTTCGTCAAAGTACGGTATGGAATGCCGATATCTAATAGAAAGAAACCAGAGATAAACGAGTTAATAATATGATTACGGAACATCAGTGTGAAGGTGGAGCAGGATGAAAGAATACTTACCAACAGATAATTGTCGCATAGTTGCCTTTTCTAAAGACCGGAATCCACCCAAAGACTTGACACTGAGCCAACGGCGAGTCAAATAGGCAGTACACTGTGTACGGGCATGGAGTAACACATCGTCCAAAGCAACGTTCTTCACCGTTTCTTGGCGCCCAATCAAATCCCTGACAATACCTTGATAGATGGTCCCAGCATTGGCATCTTGAATTCCTTGATCGAGTACATGTTTGAGCAAAAAGTCCAAAAAATCAATCGAGAATCCACAACCAATACCATCCACACACGAGACAAGAATTGGGTATTCCACACAATAGAAGTCAAAGTTTTGTGAGACCATGGTGACAGTTGAATGCAAAATTGGGTCTAGGAGATCCAGAATGGGTAAAGACCAAGTGGGTATCAGGTCAGCGCTTCGCAGTTTGGAGAAACAAATATGGAGTGAGTGCAGCACATGGATGGCGTTGTGTTTCGTAACGTTGGCATAGGTAGCGTCAGAAATTTCGTGAATTAGGCTTGAGGTGGGTTTGTGCCAGTTGTCTTGGGTAGCCGAGGTATCTAATGTTTTCATCATCGAGGCAGCTGAAGGTATCATAGAATGGACAAGAAGGGCAAATGGTTTTTGAGACCAGAGATGTTCAACGGCATGGACTGGATCAGAATAGAGTGTCACCAAGGAAGCACGTAGGCGAGATAACCGTGGATCGTCTTTCTTGTTGTCTGCAAACGAAAGCATGGACGGAAGCAACCGGACACAGTCATGGCAGAGGCACTTGAAACCATCGCATGTTTGATCCATAGAATGTAAAACAGCCATCCCAAGCGTTTTCATCTGTCCAAGATAGTCGGCAGCAGCGAAGGTCTTTTGTAGAACACGGAGGCTATGTTTCTTCATGGTGAGTTTTTGGAGTTTGGTGAGAGTAGGAGGAAGAGGTGAGCTGATGTCAATGTTGTTGTAAACCAAATCAAGTTGAGGAGGAGGGGGGATAGTGACAGAATCGGAATAAAGATAATGTAATATGACCTGCATCACCGTTGGTGTGAAAAAGTGATCAGTCAGGTGTACCACTCTAGTCTGGCTTTCACAAAAGTCTGTACAAAACATGGCGTAAAAGTAAGTCGATTGACTCGCCAAGATGAATCGATGTGCTGGAATAATGATAGGGGTGGTATTGTCGTCTGTTGGCAAACTAATATTGATGTCACAGCCAAGTTGTTCACGCCGCATACGCTTGATATCTTCAACAAGTTGAACGTGCGCTTCATTTTGTAAAGTTGTCGCCGCATTGTCCCCATTACTGCTATCCGATCGAGGTAGAAGTCGAGTACCCAGTTCATTTTCCAAGGAATCCAGTTGCTTGACAAGATGAGTAGGTAGTGAAGGAAATACTAGGTCAGCTGTATACCAATATTGCGCTAGTATCTTGAAGAGAGAAGAAGAGAGAAGAACGCTGTCAACGTTGATAATACAGCCGTCATCGTTATTGTCATCGTTGTTGTTGTAGATGCAAGGTAAAAACAGTTGAATGAAGGTGGGTGGGCAACGGGATAACAAAATACCTATAAAAGGAAGAAGGAAGACGTACCTGTTAATAAATACGAAAACACCTTTTTCTAAGCAATGTAAAGTACCTTTGTGGGCCCAAATATCAGCGTTATAAAAACGAAAGCATATGTCTGCCAAATACTCTTCCGGATGTTCAGCAACTTTTTTTAATGAGAATGGTAAAGTATGTAAGGGTGTTTCAAACATACAATAATAATGATAAAAGTGTTAAAAAAAAAAAAGAGAGGAAGAAGAAAGAAAGAGGTCGGCTTTAAAAAATATTACGAGAATTATATTTCAAAAAAAAAAAAAAGAGAGTTGGGAAGCTTCGATCTTTAAACACCGCCAGCCCCTCTATCAACATAACTAGCATCAAAATCCCTCACTTTGACAAACTCATTACGTAATTACGCTGTACCCTTAAATATACACTGTTCTGGAGGTAGATATGGTATATTATTTAGACTGGGAATTCTTTTACTGTTCATTCTATTTATCACGTTGGTCATATTAGACGGTGATGATTATGACGATGGCGCTAAATAGATCAAGTGAAAGAGTGGTAGGTTTATCCGTGAGCCTTCTCAAATTTCTTTTACCTTTTCCTCATTTCTTGGCATGTTTTTTAATTTGCATTGGGATGCAAGGTTTTATTTTTGAGTTCCCGACCCTTCGGCAAAAATCTCGCTCCTCATCTAACAGGAAATAACACTACTCCAATTCGGGCGTAAATTCATGCAAATAACTGTCATGGTAAGCATTTGTGCGTTTTTACCCGGGCCGCTAAATCATTCAGGGCACAAGTTTTTTTTTTCCCCTCTAATCAGCACGGTTTTTACATCTACTTAGTTTTCCACTCACTCATAAATATTTGGTCGACATTTCTTGCGAGACCGGTTTTTGCGAAATTCGCTGGGAGATGTCGAGGAGATTACCATTAATTTTGAAGCGCAAATACTGGTAATTTTTATTCAACTTCAAACAAAAGACCATTGCTATAGACAAAACTTGATATCAACTCCGTTTCCTTATTTTTTTTTTATACTGCATTAATTATCTGCTAATTCTCCTTCGTTTTACCTTTTGCCGCTATGGCGTAGTTCAACAAAAACATAAAGTAAACTGTAATTGTTGCAAGTTTTTATACCCTCAACATTTCTGTACATGATGTCTCAAGACGCACCCAATTTAAAAAAAAAGGGTTTTGCGCTGAATGCAAATATTTTCGTACTTCCAAAAAATTTAATCTAGCCAGGGGGGGGTGTCAGGGAGGGAAGGAAGTCACTGAGTTCGGTTGCAGTATTGATGAACTTAGGCTTCCTACCATTTCCCCCCTTAGTAGGTGGCTTCTTGGCACTCACTCAACTAGATTCAATTTGGGGGGAGGCGGAGGGGTCTATTTCATCACAAAAAAGCGAGCTGGTTACATACAATATGTCCATTCTGAAGACTACTCAGGCAGGGCAGATTGACATAATGATAGAATTGAAATAGAGAAATTTTTGCTATGATGTCTGGGAGAACTGCCGATCTGCCCTGCGTGTAGGAGAATGTCCTATAGTAGCAGATAACCGTTTGATATGTTAATATGTGCGATAGAGTGGCCATTGAAAAAAAAAAATCATATTGAGTATGTGTATTTTGCTATGTCAATGTGCTAGACTGACGGCAGGGTAAAATTCTTTACAATATCGCAGCAACTGCACTCCTGATACGACCTTGTATCATTAATATAGTCGGTCAGCTAGGATTGATGCCACTTTTGAAATAAAGTGATTTAGAACTGTCGATCGGGCCGCTGTGGCTTTGGGTAGTGTGTGAGCTTGAGAGCATATGCATGGTAAGACATTTACAAAACAACTGCAATAATAGCTTTTCTCATTATATGATGGACTAGAGTATGAGTAATGAAACGGGCATAATTTATTGAAGCATATTATTTGCTAAAGCTAGCGGGGAGAGGTTCTATGTAAAAAAGGATCTGATTGAGGCAGCACGAAGGAGATCTGAAAATGACTAACACTAACCAAAAAGTAAACGACTGCAAAAAAGTATTTAATATATTGTATTAGGTTTGAGCAAGAATAATATATATCTTTTACTGAAGCATAACAATGGTGAACACTAAGCTAAAGGGGTGATGGCATTAAAAAAACGGATCTAGTACGCAAGACGTGAAAGAGACTAATGGGACATTTTTATTGAAGCAAGTGAAATACATATTTTATTCAGATATAGATACAAAATATGGACAAATTAACACTAAACTAAGCTAATGAAGATTCCAAAAAGCCAACTAATGGTGGTTCTAAATCCTAGATCCAAAATGAAAGGGTTTCCCCATGTATCTTGTAATCCCTGAGCAGGAAACGCTTCTAAACTAGTCCTGACACTAAACTAAGTCCAATATAACCTCAAAAAAGTCGAATGGTGAAGAAAAAAGTAAAGAGAAAAAAGAAAATGAAAAGAAAGAGTGAAAAAATAAAAAATTGAGGAGAGAATAAATAATCACTTGTGCGGGACTTGAAATGTTTTTTGTCATGAGGGTTGGCTTTCGATTACTATTATATAAAAAAGGATACCCTTTTTCATTACAATAGTCAACACAGTGGTTCTATTTGAAGGGCCATCTGGTGTATACTCATGTATACTCTTGACATTCCTCTATTTTTTCAGTATCAATTTCTCGATTAAAAAAGCTGGTAGTGTCGATAATAATAATCCTTTTGTTTATTGAAGATAAAAATTGGATATGATAATACAGAAGTAAAGATCACTGATCTGACTTGATTAAATTGGAAAGGATGACGCCTGGAGATCCCTTCTTAAGCAAGTTTGGCAAATTGAACTTCGGGAACCGATGGTGCGAAGACAGTGTACACATTCTAAGAAAAAAAAAATTAAGCAATTAAATTTTGAAAACCCGATGACTATTGTTGTGGGAGGAGGGGAGGGCTTACCTTCAAGAACACATCACCGAGAATAGCGAAGCTGAAAAAAAAAAAAAGCAACAATCGATGAGTAAAAAGATATATCAAAAATAAACCTGGGTAAAATTTTCTTACTCCATTCCAGCGCTACCGAAACCAGCGATACATTGGGATCCTTGCTTAGCGTAGATGAGGTCTGCAGCGGGAACAACAAAGTCAGTACCAGCGATGGTCAACGTCAAGTCTTCAGAGTTGTCACAAGGGATGGAGTAGGTACCGTCACCATTGTCAGTGGCACCCAAAGCATCACCAGCTTCCTTAGCAACATCGTCAGTGAACAACAAAAGAGTGGTACCAGTGTCGACAATACCGCTGAATCCACTAAGAGAACCACCTTTACCAGCGGAACCACCATCCACCTTAATACTGTACCAGCCTTGAGAGCTGTCAACAGGCACTTTAGTGAAGTCACCAGAAACCTTGCTCTTGTTGATGCCACCAAAGATATATTCACCGCCACCGCTTTCTTTGGCTTTGCCAAACCAGACACCAAAGATAGGGTCAGAAATCAAGCCTTGTTTGATCAAGTTATCCATGGGGGTAGCAGTACCGCTCACAGTGGAGATGGAGTTGAAGCCAAGACCCAGTAAACCGTCGGTGGCGCCTTGTTGGAATTGAGCAGATTCAGATTGAGCCAATTCAATGCGTTGGTTCTTGATGGTTAATCCTCCGAGATCAACAGTGTCGAGACCAGTGATACCTTTAGCGTTGGAACCATCTCCGTAGCTAATTCCCCAGGATTTGCCTTCCTTCTTGTAGGTGCTGGACTTGTCAGGGTTGAATTTGGTTTGGGATCCACTGCAGCTAGAGCACAAGGTAGATGCTATTTATCAAAAAGAAATGAAATAAGTATAAATTTTTTGGTTTCGTTCATTTTTTTATGCTTTGTATTTACCAAACCAAAGATCACTGGAACCCTGTTTATCAAGGAAAAAAGAAAAAGTAGCATGATATTAATTTACAACTCCGCATTTCAGGGGTAAAAATTAAAACTTACAGTATCGAAATCAAGCTTCAAGTTTTGTGGAGGTGTTCCGACAGCGACGGTACCGTAGTATTCGAGGTCACCTTCAACGTCTGCAAAAGAGAAGAAACGAAGAAAAAAAAAAAAGAAAAAAATTGAGCTGTGCGTCCAAGTGGAGCTCCAATGTTTTTTTTGTTTTTGTTTTTTTGTTGTATTTACCAGTAAGAGGGATTTCACCATCACCATCAGCAGATACGTTGACAAGATGTTTGTAGTACTTGGCACGAGCCTTTGCCACAGCGTTTTTGGGGTTGCGCTTGAAGTTAGGGTTGGTCGTCAAAGGGAAGGTTTTAGACTTTTCAGTGGGAGCAGCGTTAAGCAAAGTGGCAGTGGTGGCCAAAAGAGCAATACAGAGAGAAATCTTCATAGTGATGATTAAAATAAAATGTTTTTGAGTTGTTGTGAATAATAAAAAAAAAGAAAGAGAAATGCAAAACATCATCCTGTATTTATAGTCAAGCATCCTTTGTTTAATGGCTTGCTGATTACTCTGAACAACTGTACGCTGGCGGGATTCAATTATTGAAGCTATCCTTTTTTTATCAAAGATTCCTTTACTCGGTTTATGTGGTAAAAGCAATATTAAAAAAGATAGCGTATGGTTATCTTGCTTTTCATATTGGCAATATTAACAATGATCAAGCAATTATTACGCTGGTGGTACAATTTGGTGGTATACGGCATCTTCATTAAAATCGAACTCACGATATTCGTGCCTGAATAAATATTCAAATGCCGACGTGCTCCAATGATAAAAAAAAAAAGAACTTGATAAGATATGGATTATTATTAGTTTTGTACAACGATCAAACATTGAACTTTCTTTTTCACGTATGCCGCGAGAAAGATGTACAATTTACAGTTTATCTACCACAAAAACAGAATGAACTTGAATTAGGAGAAATAGACTAAAATAAGGAAGAAGTACTCCATCAGGCTAAACCGTATTTGCGTCTTTTTTTATTTTCCACTGTATACCTTTGGAGGCGTTAAGCTGTAATTGGGAAAGCTTTAGTGTCAAAATCAATGAAGAAATTAAATTGACAGTCAGGTTCTTTATCATACTGATTTTGTCTTAGTTTATATGGTGCTATTAAAAACAATTTATACAATGCTATTATAAACAATATAGTATTTGATGACAGTTATGAAGTGAATCCTTCTTCATATGCTATTTTTTACGTTTTTCTTCATTGTCCGCCCATCATCAAATAAATACTGTGTGACGCAGCAGTCTATTCATAAATCCCCTAATCACGCCTTTTTTGTGCATTGAATATTGAATAATATGGTTATGCTAATGATAACTTTGATGATGTGCATATATCGATGTCAAATGACTGGATTCTCGGTAACAATTCCTTTTTGCGATTAATATTTCCTTATTTTTTTTTTTTTTTTTTGAGTACATCTGTTTCATCATGCCTACATATAACTGAGTTTTAAAAATACAGTTGGCGCCTGGATGTTGGGTCAATTACCTGGGATATCCATTGATCGAAAGAATTGTCCCTGCTTCAGTCCTACAAAGACCAAACCAAATAGATACTGTAAGAATTTCTATGATAGTATATTATTGCAACAAGTAAAATTTTAAAAATTGAATAGGAAATATCAAACCATGAGTTTGGTTGATGAGGGATACCCATTTTGCATGAAAATGGAGCAAGTTTCCTTTATGGCATAAACGAACCTTTTTTTTCTTTTTTTTTTTGAATACAGCGTACATAGTGTTCAGTCACAAAAACAAATATAGAAAAAAGATACAAAATAAAGGGGTTGTATTCCGTTATTCTGAGCTGGTAATTTCGGCATACTGCGAAAATGATGCAATAATCAAAACGACTGAAGGAAAGTTGGACACCGGCTTGAAAATGCGCCAAAAAAAGAATTCGTTTCTGTATTGGGGTACCAGATATCGTATCATAGTGATGAATTTTGTTATTATTTTCTGTTTCTTTTTTTTCATGTGGATATTAACTGATAAATAATAAGGGGGGGGGCTAGATCACGAGGTTCAGAATCGCGACAATCAGAGGGACACAGAAACCATAATTCAATGAAAATTACTAGTAAATGAGTCTCTATTGGCTAATCGAGGCAAGGAACGAAGCACGTAATACTTAAAAATGCGGTAATCACTGTGTGGAAAAAAAAAAAAACCTTTTTTCCCACAAAGGTCAAATGCGGTCAAACGTTTAAGCATTTACTATACGATAAATCAGTTTTAGTCAAGCTTAAGTAATAGACACCATGTACAGTCAACGATTGACTGCCAATAAGTTCCTGGGTTTTTAGGGGCAAACGATGGTTATGGCGGATGAGCATGAAATCAAGTTCTTAGTGGGACACTCAAAAAACAGCTACACTGACGATATTGTTCATTATCAGACGGTTCAGATTATGACAAGCTTTGAGGGATATTCCATGTTTATTACAAAACAATTTGATCCGTTTACGACCAGAAGATTTAAAATTAAAATAAATAAAGACTATTGGTAGACACAGTAACCTATAAGGCACAAGACATAATGGTTGATAGCACTGGGCTAACACTTTCTAGGCAACGATGACTGCAAATAATGACCCATACCATGGGTGACGACTTGCCTTTTTCTTTTCTTCTTTGGCCAATGATCCCAAATCCAGATCATGTAGGAGACGAGAAGAGCATGTATTTGATGTTTGATATAGAGAGCGGACTTGCCCAGTGATAGACCCTTGCGCTTAAACAGAAGAAGGTATGTAATGACTTACTCGGGAGTTTGCCAGTGAAGATTGATAAAGTAACTGAACAGTGACACGATGAAATTCGTCTTTATATCCTGTTTTTTTTTTCTAAAAAACAAAAGAAGCATGTTCCATGCTTTAGCTATGGATAATTGTTTTCATGTGGAAAATAAAAATGAGGGCTTTTTTATGCAATACTCTTTGTCTCTGACCTGGACTTTTTTTTTCTCCTTCGGAAATAACTGCGTTGTAGCTCATTGGAAGGTGAGAGAGAAAAAAATGGTTTATTTTCCATTACGAAATGAGAACTCTAGGGTGGTCTATTTATTGAAAAAAAAAAGAACTAGCATTCCAAATGACAGACCCCGAATTTGACAGTTTAGAAACATTTAAAACCCGCACACGTGAAATATTTTTATTTTCTCTCTCCTACCTATCTTATGTTTTCTGCGCTCTTTCTTTCCATTTCTCTTTTTTCTCTTTACTTTTTTCTTCACCATTCGACTTTTTTGAGGTTATATTGGACTTAGATTAGTGTCAGGTCTAGTTTAGAAGCGTTTCCAGCTCAGGGATTACAAGATACATGGGGAAACCCTTTCATTTTGGATCTAGGATTTAGAACCATCATTAGTTGGCTTTTTGGAATCTTCATTAGCTTAGTTTAGTGTTAATTTGTCCATAGTTAGAAACTTTACTTTGAATAAAATATTATTTTTTATTTGCTTCATTGAAACTATCCCATTAGTCTCTCATGTCTCGTACAATAGATCTCAATTTTACTACTATCCTCCTCTTGTGTTTCAGTTAACATCTCCCTTTTTGTCTCTTTGGTGACATGTATACACTTTTTAGCTCCCATTTTACGTCCATCCCTGTAGATTAATGGTGACCATCCTTGAAATCACAACCTTAGACTTTCCCATGCTTCGTCCCAACAAATTCTTCCATAAAATCCCATGCTATTATGAACCCCTCGTCTTTAGCGATAGTATCTATCAATATCCTTCAATAAAACATGCCTTTTTATTGATAAATTATCCTCTGACCTATCGTATAGTAAACGATGTCGCTGTTGTAACAATTTGTTTTGCTTTTTTCCCATCCACATTACCATCCACATACACACATGTACTGTACACATCAAAAACAAAGAGAGACAGAGGCATTGTATATCTTCAAAAGAGTTTTTATTGAGATAAATGCAATACATGGATTGTAATGTCAAATAAACGCAAGTGGGGGGGGTCTTTGTATCAAATAATTGATTAAATAAATGTTTTCTATGTCTAAAGGGTATAGTGTATTGTATGACGACAAATAGAATAATATTGGAGCAGTTTCTAGACTTGATTCAGATAGTGTTTGAGATAAAGGCCACATTCATATGTATTTGGTTTGAGAGGAGTCAGGAGAAGACGACTTGATTCAGATAATGTCTTGACATAAAGGCCACATTCATATGTATTTGATTTGAGGAGTCAGGAGTAAACGACTTGATTCAGGTAACACCTTAAAATGAGAGTCATATAGCTGTAAACTTGATCGCCATCTACCGCCAAGTAAATATGGTAAATCTTGATGACTTCCACCACTACAAGAAAAAAAGAAAAAAGCTTGTTCAGTATTCATTTTTTAAAAAAGAGTCATTTTTCTTACCTTGCTTCCATCCAGTATAAAAAGGCGTCCAATAGCAAATGGCAGGCAAGAAGGCAGATGGTCCCACCAGAGTCCAATTAGTCTTTTGAGAGATCAGCACAGTAATCTTACTACGTAGGCGTCATAGGTCACCCGTATAGAGATCCCCACGAGACTAAAGCCCTTTATGGTTTTGATAGCTCCGATAACCAAAGGAGAGGAATTCAAACGAATCCCCCACCTGAACAATAACGGTTTCCAATTTGCATGCCGCTAGACAAGTTAACAGCACACAAAGAAGCAGAGAAAGCCAGGAAAAAAGCAAAACTAAAAAGATTTGCCCTTCCCCATACGACCAACTCTGTTGTGGTCCCATCTTGACTGCCAAGTGCTGTTCCACCAATTTCTGTGCGCCTTGATAAAAAGTGGTCTATAAAGAAGATGATTCGTTAGTATTGCAGTTAAACATGCTGTATAAACGCTTCATTTTTAAAAGAACTTACCTTGGTGTTTTCCAAACTGGCAGTAGTATGTACTGTATATTTGGTTGATTTTGTCTTGAGAAAAGATTGAAAAAAAGTGAAAAAAGTGAAAAAAAAAACCTGGGGATTTATATGAAAATTCCAAAACATGAAGCAAACCTTAATGTCAATCGCTATAAGAGCATGTGTTCCAAAAATGGAAACGAATTCTTTCCACCCTTGTATTTAAACCGGTCGTTGCTTGATAGTGAAAGATATTGTCAGTTTGATAATCCACTTTTTCAAAAGCTTTCCAACGATACCAATATCGTCTCATAAGATTGGTTATTTCTCGAGATAGTAAAACCGCCAAAGTTTACTGTGCCGTAAGTGCAGTAAGTGCTTGGTTTTTATTTCAATGCAAACACACCGTATATAGACAAGCGGAGTTTGGTTGCCTTTTTATTTATTTGCTTATCGAGCATATCTATGAGTCAGGACATCATATTAAAAAGACAAACTAGACGTATGAGAGACTAATAGTAATAAAGATAGAATATATTTTTATTTAACTGTATATACAAGCTATAATAACGAAATCTTTGTACAGACTGTAAGTGACAGTATCCTTGACACCTATTTCAAGATGTGCCTATGTACTAGGAGATGCGAGGAGCCTGTGTATGTGGGGAGAGATGGCCGAAGGTACGCATTGAGGCAGGAGCATTTTGGTAAAGTAGTTCAGTTAAAGAAGATAAGCTATGCCGTTCTACCGTAATTATCAAACATCCTCTACAGTATGTACATTGAACCCCCTTTATTGAAGTTGACTGAAATTTCTTCCATCTTGTCTGCAAAGTCGTTAAAAGATGAAAAGGCAAAGATATTGCGCACGTTAAATGGTGGCTGTTATCATACTGTTTGAGAATAGAGTCATCACGTTGATAATATTAATTAATATACTGTTGATTGTTGTAAATTGAAAAACGAAAAAATAAAAAATATCGCTTTCCTTTTTTGTGTCCACGCAAAATAATAATAATTGCAACAGGGAGCAAACTTTCACGCCCCGCCCACGTGAATTTTTGTTTACTCCATATTTTTTTTTTTCCCCGTCCTCTCTATTTCTCTCTTTCTTCCCATTTCTTTTCCATTCTTCAATTTTTCTTCATCATTCAACTTCTCTGGTGTTATGTGGGACTTAGATTAGTGTTAGGTCTAGTTTAGAAGCGTTTCCAGCTCAGGGATTACAACATGCATGGGGAAACCCTTTCATTTTGGATCTAGGATTTAGAACCATCAGTAGTTGGTGTTTTGGATCCTTCATTAGCTTAGGTTAGTATTAGCTTGTACATAGTTTGTATATACATCGGAATAAAATACGTTTTTTTTTTCACTTTTCAATGAAAAATGTTCCCAATAGCCATTCTCATGTCTTGCGTACTATATCCCATTTGTTACTGCCATCACCCCATTAGATTAATGTTCACCATTGCGGTGATTCATTGAAAGATGTCCCTTTAGTCTTACTCCTGCCTTGTTTAGGCTATTAAATATTTTTTTACTGTTTGTACCTTTAGCCTAGTACTTGTCATTCTTCAGATCTCATATTTCTCCCTCATGCTTGCTCCGGTAGATCCTTCCATTGAATCCCTTGGTACAATGAACCCCTCGCCTTTAGTTTAATTTATGTTATTTATGCTCAATAAAATATGTCAATTTTTCAACTGTACTCTGATCCATTCGATGGTGAATAATATCACTATTATGGTTATCTTTTCAGTGTCCCACCAAACACTAAATCCGCTTTCTGACACATTCACTAGAAACTCTTTTCCTCTCCTTCATTCGATAGACCGCATTCCCAAGCCACTTAATATAAAACTTGAATCTATGCCCGAATATCATTCATATCAATCAATCAGGACTATGCCACCTGCGTATTCTCCGTTATATGTAACTATAGCTTTCAGTGGACTGACATAATGTGGATATCCAGTCCATCATTTTTATTATATATAAAATAAACCCAAAACCCTAAAACCAGAGCCAGTTGAGTCTCACAGGGCTGTCGAGGAAATGCAGGTGTCTAACCCCCCTCCCCCATCCTTTCCCATCAAAACTACACGCTTCAACAAAATATACATGATGAGCCCCACTGAATGCAGTGCATTTATTTGTATAGTATTGAATAAGTAACAATTCGCCAGAAATAATGTTAAAAAAGGTATAAATATGATACAGTCGCCATTTGCCACAAACATGCATAACAAATAATGATAATAATAATAATAATAGTAATGACAAGTCTTTATTGTAAAATAATAAAAAGTAAAATGCGTATGGAATGAATAAATAATACAATATATGAATTATACACTAATAAAAATGTTGATAGAATACTGCCCTCAAAGAAAAGAGAATCTAAAATATGACACCCACATAATACAATGGGTTGAATAAGATGGAATGTGAAAACAAGGGTATATGGATATTGTTCAATAGCAACAAAAGTGGTGGTGGATCCAATCAAAGGTGAGACGATGATCGTACAGGGAAGTGAGTATGCCGCCATGGATTCCTTTCTTTCTGTTGATGTTCGTTTGTTTGATGGGATGTTAGGCGTCCATGTGACCGGTGTTGAGGTCGAGGAATTCCTGGAGGTACGTATTATCCACAGTAAGTGTCGGAATCGGATCAGGTGCTGCCATTGTGTTGTTTTTGGATGTGTTGTCATAACAGCTACTGTCACTGATCGTCCACGCGTTGATTGCTGTCGATAGTTCTGCACTAGTAGGATTGATCGGAAATGTATCGATGCCGTCCAACAGTCGTAAATCCATTGCTGGCGTTGTCATGGGCGCCAACCAAGTGGCACAAGGGTCAAAAAAGGCTGCCCTGGTCAGCTCGTCTTCGGTCGAGAGTTCTGTTATTACGGTGGAGTAATTATCCAATGGTGATCCCCAGCTTTTGGATGGTGATTCAGATGAAGATATTGATGATAGTCCTTCGGTTGACGTTTCCAAAAACTGATACCCGTCCTTCATCGTCGTCGTCGACGTTGTTGCCGTCATGGGAAAAGTACTAGTAGGTGGTGCTTCGGGGTGTGCTGTAAAAAAGTCGCTTATTTTCGTTTGTAGCGTTGAAATTGCAGACCAGTCCGTCCATATATTCATTTTTGTCAATCGTTCCACCATTTTCAAGTAGCCGAACGTCATTTCGTCCCAAGGATCAGCTGAGAACTTCAACAAAAGGGCAACCACCGCCGTTTCCAATGCCGATACAATAACTCCACGAGGAAGAAGATTCAGTTGCTCGTTGTAGTTGACAGGATCCGATACAAACACGTGGGTTTTTTCCACCACAGAATATACCTTGAAAATGGAAGCTTGCACCCGAGCCATAGTTGTAGGATCATCAGGAGATAGTCGCACTTCTTGCAAAAAGTCGTACGCTGTATTGCCATAATTGGTTCCGTCCAATACTGGACCGATGGTCTTCATAAAATCAATCTGTATATCGTAAAGAGTCCAGATCGTTTCAAGTGTATAAGTTTGTTGTTTCGACCAGGTGTCTTTCGCAGATTGTATAAAATCACCAAATTCTTGAAGCACTGTTCGCAGCCGCGGCGCCAAATCATCAGGTTTCGGGAGCCCTACAGATCGGCCTTGTGGTCTTTTGTTGGGATGGTACATGTTATACTTGACTTCAGGGAGTTGTAGCAGAATAAGACTTGTAAATTTGCAGGTGACCGTTTGAATATAGAAGGATTCCAGTAAATAGTAGTAGGACCGGAATAAACGAGCATCGCCATTCGATTGTTCAAATTGGTAAGATGCGGATTGATCAATGGTTGGTGGTGGTAGGTCGAATGATAAATCTGGTCTTCCAAAATGCGGTACATGACCCACTAAATTATAGATTAAAGATAAAAATAAAAATAAAATAGTGAGAAAAAAGTAAAGATACAGCCATTAAGCCATATTCGACACACAACTTTTTTTTTTTTATGAACTTACAGTCTACACTGCCGCGGATTGTGCTATTGAAAAGAGCCCAAAACGCTACATTAGCCAATTCGGCCTGAATATTGTTGCTTTTTGCCTGGAAAGACCCATCACCCACACCAAGATCTTTGCAAATAAGAAAGGCAAGACCTATATTTGTATCAATCGTGAAGAAGTCAGCTGCTATCGTACATTTTATTGATTTCATATCATAGTAGCTTACCTAGATTTGCCATACCACGTTTTGGAAATCCGAAGATAGATTCAAATAAACCAAGAATCACGATAGCTTGAAATTTGGCCAAAGAGACTTTTGATGAGGATTTTTGTATAAGACAATATGCATATTCCAGAAAAGGATTCCGTATGTCGTGCGTCACAGCATCCCAAAGACCCACCGGTTGACCTTCCAATAGTTTAGACATGTAAGTAGTTGTTCCATAGATGACACAGAGCAGTAGCGGATCAATACTTTCGGTCCAGTAACCTTGCAATATAATTGTTTTGTTGAGAAGAATGCAGTGCGGGCTGACGGAGAAGAATGCCTCTATGAGACGTACACATTGATGGGAAGAGAGCGTCGACAGAGGGTTTCCAATGGGTATTTCTGGAAAAGGTTCAGAGAAAAACTTGAGAGCCAGATCCTGAAACACCGCCGCCGCAATAGAGTCAAAGTAACAGAAGCTATCCAAAGGTATTGTGCCAAGTCGACTGACCACGATATTGAGGATATCTTGAAAACTCCAAGTAAACAGATCCAGTAGGTCGTACATCTTGATGTCAGGTAAGTGTGGGATGGCCTTTGTAATGCGAATCACAGCAAGTTGCATAATAGCTTCGTCATGGTTGAAAAAGGTGTCGATGAAGTAATATAGGTTTTTGGTGCTATCGTCGTTGATGAATTTGGAATTGGAAGGAATGCTGTAACCGACATTTTCAAATATAAATTCTGTGAAGAAGCTGTTGCTTGGCAGTTGCTTGGTTCTATTGTGTACAAGTCTATTTATCACAGAATTTTTCGCTGGACGACCGACTTGGCCTGGTTTCAAGTAAGTACACTGATTTTGGATTTTTCGACTTGAGCATCGTTGACAAGGTTGGCCACCACAACATTTCACCTTGGCCAATCGACACACAACGCAGCTCACTTTTTTCTTCGCCTTTACTATCGCAAGAGACATTCAAACAGTAGATAGGGAGTGAATGATGTTGGGGGATTGAGGGGCAGTAAAAAAATTATATATAATTTTTTTTTTCAAAAAAAAAAAAAAAAAGAGGAAGCAAAAAAGGGAAACAAAAGAAAAGCAAGAGCAATTCTTGTTCCACTGACCAAAGAAGTTAATATTGACACTCCGAACACAATGTGTTGATCTGCTGTGGCAAATCCATGAAAAGAAAACCGTGTAACTCGACAAATAATTAACAGCATCAGCCTCATTTCACCAGTCTTTAAGTCATTGAGTCAATGTGGGTTGGGAGCGGCATTGAAATAGTTGGTGCGTAGAACTTCCAGTCTTGCTATGCAACCCTATCACCACTTAATCCTAGCTGCGTTCCCATTAGTTTTGATATGATCCTTTATCTTTCTTTCTTTTTTCTTAGTGTTATATGATACGATATGATTGCAGTAAATGGGCTATTTAAACTCTGTCAGTTGTTGAATTAAAATCAGCAAAATCGACACAGCCTGGACGAATATAATCCCAATATTGAAAACTAGCCCAAATTAAATGAAGTAGCATATATGATATGATAAAAGAGAGTGAGAATAATCAAGTAACAGAATAAAAGGCCACTGTTTAATCTGATATCATACATTGTAAAAAGAGAATAAAATGTCATAAAATTCATAATAAGAAGTCGTGTGATAACAAAAATAAAATAGAGATCGTATAACAGTATAAGCAGATCATTTTGCTAAAAACCATATATTTTTGGGTCTCCTAGGCATCATCTGTTTTTGGTGAGGTTAGATGCAAATTTGGGATGGTTCCCTTTTATACATATAGGTGAGAGATAGCGCCATGAGTTGTCAATATTAAAAATACAGTAGCAAAACAGAGTTATATTACACAGTGCATGAAAGAGACGAATGGGACTTTCTTCATTGAAGAAATTAATAACAACCTCATTTTATTCAGATGTAGACACAAGCTATGGATAAACTAAAACGAACTAAACCAAATTTATGGAGACTTGAAAAATTCTACCAATGATGGGCTTAAGTCCTGAATCCAAAATGAAAGGGTTTCCCTTTGCATGTTGTAATCTCAGATCTGAAACCCGTTCTAAATAGTCCTGATACTTATCTATGACTACCGTAACCTCATAGAAGTTACAATAGTAAAGTAAAAAAAAAAAAAAAAAGAAGGAAAAGATTAAAATTGCAACAATAGAAAAACCACATGTGCAGGCTTCGAATGCTTTTTTTTTTTTTTTTTTTTTTTTTTTTTTTTTGGGAGGTTCCTCAATCAACTGCAATTCTGAGAGTTCCCTGATTTCCTGAAAAGACAGTATATACAAATCCAACAGCTACTTGAAGATATTGTTTCAGTAAACCGTTATGCTACTGCAGTCCAATGGTATCGGCTACTGTAAAGAGAATATGCAGCCACATGTCTGCCACTACTAAATGATGGTGACTTCTCTCAAGAAAATAAAACTGTAATGTTGAAGCATAGCGTTGACTGTTGTAAAAAAGAAGAATTGCAAAAAAGAAAAAGGAAAACGATAGATGATGAGAGTCCCATCTTTCGAACCGACAAAGGGTTTGTTCTCAATGAAGCGATTTTGTTTTGGTATCGCATTATTCGTTGAACCTTTGACATTCAGCTAACTGATTCGACTATCCACTTTAACGATTATGCATAGTGTAACCGTAGAACTTCCTTTGCGGCCAGATAATATTAATTATAGTTTTCCTTTTTTTCTTTACTTGTAAACGTTATGAAATGTATGTTATCATAATGTATTTATCCCGCATTCTATGATATACATTTTATCTTCAGCATCTCATATAAGTTTCCTTCTTATTATTTTGATCCAGCTTGACAAAAAATCCTCTTTTCATTGGATTTTGGTTTTTTTTTTTTCTTATCGCTTTGAACAAGGGAGGATGGCTTTCCCATGTGCTTCAATTATTACATATATTCTCTCATTGCTTATTTTTCATTGTATTTATTCTTTCTTATTGTCTTATTCATTCACCATGACTGTTTCTGCAAAGTCACATCCCAATCGCACACACAAAAACATTTCACATTCCGCCCACGTGAAATTTTTTATCTACTCCTAGCTTTTATTTTTTTGCGCGCACTTCCTTTTCTTTTTCCTTAAATTCTTCACAATTGTGGTCCTATAGGGTTATAGTGGACTTAGATTAGCTTCAAAACTAGTTTAGAAGCGTTTTCAGATAAGGGATTACAACATGCATGGGGAAACCCTTTCATTTTGGATCTAGGATCTGAGACCATCATTAGTCGCTTCCTAGAGCCTTCATTAGCGTAGTTTAGTGTTAGTGTGCCTTTTTTTTTTCTTTTTTTTTTACATGCTCTTATAACAGATGTCCCTCCAATTTATTACGCCCTGTGTAGTATATTAGGTACCTTTTTGCAATAGAGCCTTTTGAATAGAGCCGATCATTCCTCCGAACTCCCATTAGTCTCGCTATTTGTCTCCCGCATCCTACCACCATCAGGTCCTTTCATTAAATCACTTCTGACAATGAACTTCTCATCTTTAGTTTACTACCTATCAACATACTTCAATAAAATATTCGTCTTTATTAGTCAACCATTCTATGACCCATATGATACTGAGAAATATCGTTATGGTTGATCTTTCATGAGTCTCTTATCAAGCACCTGCTTTCTAGTTCATATGTCTTTTTTTTTTGTAGTCTTCACCTTCCCTCTTTATCTATATTTTTTCTTCTTGAATGACTATTTCATCACGTACTCTAGAGTGATTTATATTGAGTTAAAGGGAATACAGTAATATTTATCGCTGGATCTAATGCGGTTTTCGCCGTATACTAATCTGTCATACGATATCAAAAAATTATCATATATTTCATGCCCCGAACTTATTCTAAATACAAGGACGTATTGTATTTTTTTTTTATTGATGTATGTCGACGTTATAAGACTTCTAGCCTGAGTATGATGTGAATACAAAATGTAATAAAGTCCTTTACAAATGGTTCTGAGTGACTTATTTGTGAGGCTCCCTCTAAGCGATGATGTGCTGGGCAATGTAACTTGCGAATTGAAGCGTCGCGTGTCCAGAATATGATAGTATGGCCAGTAGATTTAAATATGAGTGACAAAAAAGAAAATCATTATCTCCTGTGGCTGGTTTGGTAACTGTCGGCGATTTAATCATCTTTCATTTCATGATCTATAACACTCGCATTGACCTATTGTTTGCCCAAAAAGATAACCAAAAAAAAAATTGGGGACCATTTTATCGTCAATTTACGGGACCATGAGGAAGGTGACTGGTTCTTCATTAAAGAAAACCATATCACCATGAAATATTTTTGTGCTCATCATCTTATAAGAAGATGGAAGTGACCTTATTTTAATCACCCACTACCGCCATGATTAGACCAAGTCAATCATGGCACCTCGATTGAATCGAATAATTTATACATATGAAGATCAAATCCTCATCAGTGTGGGAAGTAGTGGTTGGCCTGGACCTCAAGATCTCGGGCACTCAAGGAACTGAGTTTCAAAAGATGATTTTTTTTTTTTACAGGGCACTTAAATTAAAAAGGCACTCTTAATTTGCTTTGTATATCTTCTTGTTCTTTCTTCTCTCACTTTCCTGATCTGTTTGTCAGTCAGTATCTTAACAATGCACTCAACAACCGCAACTGATAAAGAAGAAGTGTATATTCACGACGATGTAATGTCCGTGGACTCTGTCCCGAAAACACACAAAGGGATCTACCTTTATGGCGTTTTGGCTGCCCTAGGTGGGTCTTCCGTGGGGTATGATACAGGTGCTATAAGTGGTATTATGACCATGGATTTGTTTGCTGAACGTTTCTTGGGCGATGAATCTCAAAGTCCTTACCGATCTGGCCTTTTAGTTGCACTCATGTTATTGACTGCTACTCTGGGCGGCCTGCTCTCAGGAAATTTGTGTGGTAAATATACTATAATTCTCCCTCTTCCATTTATTCTCATATACAATGTATTAACGCCTACTATCTTTGTTATTTATTTTATTAATGTGTACATACATAGATATTATCAGTAGAAAATACACTATCTTACTTGGGACATGGGTATTTGCTCTAGGCTGCTTGTTTGAAATAATTGGTACAAATTTTGCCATGCTACTTGTTGGTCGACTCTTTGTTGGCTTTGGCCAAGGGTTTCTAACCAATGCAATCCCACTTTATGTAAGTTAAATAAAAGCAACGGATGATGGGCAAGAAAGATGACGATGGACTCACGAATTGGTATCTTTTGACTATGATAGCATGCTGAAATTGCGCACCCTGCGATCCGTGGAAGACTTATCACTTTGTTCAGTGCCACAAGTAGCGTTGGTACAGTTGTTGGTTACTTCGTCACCTTTGGAACAAATCAGCTTACAAATGATTGGTGTTGGCGTGCACCTTTTGTGATTCATTTGGCTCTCTGTATGGTGATTTCTTTTGCCTATATACTACCTTTCTCTCCAAGATGGCTGATTGACAAGGGCCGATTGGAAGAAGCCCGCCAAGTACTTGCCGAACTCTACCAACGTGACATCGACCATCCCCTAGTGACGCAAGAATTCAACATTGTCCTTTCTGAAATCCAACATGAAAAAGCGTTTGGGAACCGCACGTATGCTGAACTCTTTCGTGGCACCAATCTTCGTCGAACACTGTTTGCTCTGTTTGCTGGAAATGGCGCTGCGTTTACAGGCACATCGGGTATCTCTTACTACTCTCCTCAAATTATGCAACAAGCTGGACTTAGTGCAACAGGGATCTCCTTGGTCGCCAGTGGTGCATCCAATATTGTGGCGTTGATCTCCACCATGCTGACCTTGGCGTTTATTGATAAAATTGGCCGCAAGTTTGTGTTTGCGTCCGGAGCATTCATTATGGCTTCCACCATGTATATTGTCGGTGCCCTCTTCCAAACCTATCATGCCGCGTTGGACGCTGAAGGAGACATTGGTCTGTCGAATGTTAATGCCCGCAACTGTGTGATTGCCTTTATTTTTATCTTCCAATTGGCCTATGCATTCTCATGGGGTCCCGTGGCGTATATTTATCCTGCTGAAATCTTGAATCAACGTACCCGTGCTAAAGGCTTGGCTCTAGCTTATGGACTCAATTGGGCTATCTCCATCTTTATGACATTTGTGATGCCAATCTTTATGGCCAATACCATCTATGGCGGCTACTACTTCTTTGGTGCTACTTGCTCTCTGCTCTTCATTGGGGTATTCTTTATGCCGGAAACGAAAGGCTACTCTTTGGAACAAATCGATAGAATGTTTAACCCCAAGGTGGATCTGGATACAACACACAGCATTGAAACAACATCTAAAAAATCCCCAAATATGTCGCCAAGCAACGAAGTATGAATTTGGAATATTATATATGTGTAGTGGATTGGATACCTTAGGTAAACAAAGGAAAGAAAAAAAAAGTGTAAAATAAAATTATATTAGAAAAGGTTGATATTGTCTATGGGCCTATCGAGGGGTGCTGGACTCATCTAAGGTTTTTCTAAATCTTGGTGAGTTCGGCTGAGATTATACCCTTAAAAACGGTTCAAGGTAATGCTTGCGACGTTGATGATGCCCTTTTTGACAATAGAGATATGACCTTGGTTTGGGATCGATGGGGTTTGTTAGTTATGCCATATCTGATATGATTGATATGGTGGTGGCTGGGGGATGTATTGAATTCGATATGATGCTTTTTAGAAGGATAATCCTGGGATGGATTATATCGTTTTTTTTTTTTTTTTTTTTTTTTTTTTTTTTTTTTTTACTCACATTTATAGGTGGTCATTGAGGAAGTTGGTCAGGAAGGAATTGGACGACTCGACAGTGTATCCAAATGATTTACCGAAATGTGGGACAAGGACAGAGGGGGATCAAGGTCAACGAAAAAAAGTCAAAAGGGCGAAGGGACCTCTCTTTTTTTTGTATTGTGTGTGTGTGTTTTTATAAATGTTGCGCTGTCTTATCTTAGCATTAGTTTGCTTTGTTTTGCTTTACAATAAAATCGATTTATTTCCAAAAAAATAATAATTATCAATTGATTGTCTTATGTTGTCGGTGTTGCGTTAAAGAAAAAAAAAGAGACTTTATTACTGTACGTATACGTACTCAAAAATATTTTGTGTGTGTAGTTATCAATGCATGATATGATTTATTTGGGTGAGAATGGAAGAAAATGGTCCACCAGTCAGGATCAGTTGTCAAAGGGGAGCTATTCCTTAATTGGTGGTAAACGGGAATGGTTTGTCGTGGCATATGTGTGACCCAATGCGTGTAGGAATAGTATTTACGAGAGAATGGTGTCCTGTGGTGAAGCTCTCTAATTCAATCTTATCGTTGAAGGTCCAGGGTCCAAGATCAAGGGTCGAGACGAATGAACCTTGACATTTTTGTCAATGATCACATGTTCATACCAATTCATGAATCGCTCGAACCGACAAAACGAAATATTGGTCTGCGATTTCATTGGCGCATTTATAACGGATGTAAGGAGTTTGTCCCGGAGGGTCATTTTTTTTTTTTTTAAAAAAAACAACCATATATTGTCAGCTCACGCGTGCAAATTATCCAGTATTAAGATAGCATATGGATTGTTAAAATTTGCTCAATGTTTATTTATTTAGTGATACTTTCTCATAGACGAACAAAGATCCCTGTGACTAATACGTTTATGAGTGAAGAAAAAATAAAAATTCAAAAGTTGCGTGGTGTGAGTCATTTTCAATTTGCAACTCAGAAGATCTGTCATTCGATTTGCAGAAAAAATATGTAGATCGAAAAACTTTTTTTCTCGCCATTCTTGCTCAAAGCAAAAAATTTAAGAAGCGCGTTTTTTTTTTTTTTTTTTTTTTTGTTCTCTTTCTTCTTCTCTTTTTTCTTTCTATAATCAACCCCCCACTCTATATTTTTTTAGTATCATGTCCAAAAACGCTACAGCTCTCAATGAACTTGACGACAAACGTATCAAGTGTATCAAGCCTTTAATCCCACCTCAAATCCTCATGGAAGACATTCCATTAACCTTGAAGGCTGCTCAGACCATTGTTGCGGGTAGAAAGGCGGCTGAAAGTGTCATTAAGGGTACCAACGATCGTCTGCTTGTCGTCATTGGCCCTTGCTCTATTCACGATATCAAAGCTGCCAAGGAATATGGTAACCAAAAGAAAAGAAAAGAAACTTCAAAACGTCAATGACAACTAAACTTTGTGTATTATCATTTTTATAGCTACTCGGTTAATTGAATATGCGGAAACTGCCAAAGACGACTTGCTGATTATTATGCGTGTGTACTTTGAAAAGCCAAGAACTACTGTGGGATGGAAGGGTTTGATTAATGATCCTTATCTTAACAACAGGTAAGTGCAGGGCTTATGTTTTCCTGTGACTAGGTCTAACTTTTTTTTTTCTATGCATCCTTTTATAGTTATGAAATCAACAAGGGTCTTCGTACAGCGCGCCAGTTGCTTTTGGATTTGGTAATTGAAAAATAAAGGCTGTCAAAGTGGTATAAATTTACTCATATGTGTGAGTGTGGTGGATTTATTTTTATATAGAACGAAATGGGCATTCCTACTGGTTGTGAATTCTTGGATACTGTAAGTAGCTAGATACGTTTTTAATTGGATTTAAAAAAGCTACAGAAATGTTGACAGCTAAGCTGATTTTTGTTTACGCTTATTTATTTGTATGCAGATCTCTCCTCAATATACTGGTGACCTTGTATCATGGGGTGCTATTGGTGCCAGAACCACTGAATCTCAAGTACATCGAGAATTAGCCTCCGGTCTTTCTTGTCCTGTCGGTTTCAAGAACGGTAAGGAAACAGCTTGAAAAGCATACAATAAGCCGGCCTATTCATTTCTTCCCTGTTTTTTAGGTACTGATGGTGGTATTACGGTGGCTATGGATGCTATCAAGGCTGCTAGTAATGGTCATCACTTTTTATCTGTCACAAAGCAAGGTCTGTCAGCTATTGTACAAACGGATGGGAATGATGCTTGTCATGTGATTCTCCGCGGGGGCAAGGCAGGACCAAATTATGAAGCTGAAGATGTCAAGAAAACCGCCGAGGCATTGGAAAAGAACAAGTTGTCAAGCCATATCATGATCGACTGTAGCCATGGAAATAGCAGTAAAGATCACAATCGCCAACCTATTGTTGCCCAAAGTATCGTAAGTATAAAAGATCGATGTTCGCTCCCTTTGTTTCTCAATCAACTCACTCCACTCCTTTTATTTTTATTTTTCCGAAGGCTGATCAATTGGCACAACCCAAACTCACTGGCGACAATATCACTGGTGTAATGATTGAATCACATTTGGTTGCGGGTCGACAAGATATCCCTAGTGAAGGTCCTCATCGTTTGACTTACGGCCAATCTATCACTGACGCATGCATCAACTGGGAAGATACCGTCAAGACACTCGATATTTTACGGAAAGGTGTTCAAGATAGACGTACTGCTCGCCTTGCCTAATAGTTTCAATAGTCTTTCACTATCCTCCCAGCTTCATATATTTATTTTTGCTATCTTTACATTAGATTTTATTTTTTATCATTTGACTTCAATAAAAAAAAAATAAAAAAAAAGATACTGTTTGTGCCTCAAGTTTGTTACTTTATTATTAATGCTTTTCTATATTTTTCTAATGACGGTGTTTTGAATGAGTATGTACTTGCATTGCAGTAGTTTAGCGAGTCATATATATTATACAGGTGGGACTCACAATAATGATATCAACCAGAAAACGAAATTACATTGTTATTGTGGGTAGTATAGTTATTATGATGTGTGCGGTCACAGTGTGTCTAGCTATACAGAAGCTTTCTGGAATCATCCTTTGTTGTTTTTCTATCGAAATGAAAAAAAAAAAAAAATCGGGGACAATAGTCAGAGCTGTAGTTCTGTAACAGGTCGCAGAAAAAACTTCAAATCCCGCCCACGTGAATATTTATTTTCGCTCTTTTCTTTTCCCTCTCATTTTCTTTTTTCTCGACTTTTTTCTCTTCATCATTCAACTTCAATGAGTCTACGGTAACTTAGATTAGTATCAAGACTAGCTTAGAGGGGTTTTCAGAACAGGGATAACAAGATGTACGGGAAAACCCATTCATTTTGGATTCAGGATTTAGGATTGCCGTCTGCTGGCTTTTTGGAGTCTTCATTGGCTTGATTTAGTGTTAATTTTATCCATAATTTGTATCTATATCTGAATAAAGATATGTATCTTCTTACATATTTCAATAAAAAATCCCCCATTAGTCTCTCTCATGTGTTTTATACAATAGATCTCTTTTTACCATTGCCTCTTTAGATTAATGTTTACTATTGTTATATTTCAATAAAACATATCCATTTACAATCTTTCATATACCTTGTTGAGTATATTAGACCCTTTCCTGCAATTATTACTTATATAAGTGTTGACCATTCTTCAGTTCCGCAATAGTCTCACCCTTGCTACCTCGAGTAGATTACTTGTAGTGGTCTTGATGTGCGTTGCTGGTTTGGGTTATGCCTGGGCAGTATTTCATTGGCCGGTTTTATTGCTTTTTCTATGTTTTTCCAGTATTTATGACTTCCCTGACGACGGTACTAGGGGAAAAAATGATTGGATTTATAATTTATATTTTTGGCTAGGAGTTTGACTTGCTCCTTAATATACTAAAAACGGCGGTTTTAAACAGACTAGCGACCAGTATAAACATATTTGTCTTTTCATTGTCTTTCATTTATAAGAATTAAAGTCAATTGGGCAACTGGTTGGAGCGATTTGATAATTTCTGTCAAATTTTAAAAAAATATAAAATCGATGGGGGTGTTTCTTTTTTTTTTTTTTTTTGCCCCAGTACATTGTTGATATTGTGGAATGGCTCTATACATCTTTTGAACCCTACATGATCCAAAAACACCGCTTGAAGGTAACGAAGACAAAGACAAAAAAAAAGCGACTCATTTTTTTCTAAAAGCTCTTTGCTTTATTTGATCACTTTTGTCTGATTATAGAATATGATAGCTTTAACGACACTACAACGTATGATCATGCCTCTGTATTTTCGAAAGTTTATAAACTCATTCGGAATGTCAATTGCACGGTGTTTGAATGTCATATTTTTTGTGTTTGGGGAGATTTTTCCTTTGACCTTTCTTGTTAAAAAGAAAAAAGGGTGGCCCATGCGTGAACTCATCCTTTATCTTGAACCTACTAGAAACACGCCATTACGACAATGTCTTGACTCTATTTTATCAAATATAGCTTCTAGTTACCATCCATCTACTGCCCTTAAATACCCCATTCATGTCAGTGTCACTGGCTTCTTCACTGTGGACACTCAAGCCGACGTGGCATTCATTACTGATACTTATAGTCAAATACTCTCATCGGAAAAACAACAGCAACGTTCTTCAGCACATTGTCAATTACCAAACATCGATTTGAAGCCCATCATTGTATCAACTCCACACCCACACAACGATACTCATGATTCCCTTTATTCGACGAAGCATTTGCTCCTACCTGTTACCGTTCCTGACGATTACCAGCTCCTATTGGCAGAGTGTGCAGACCATATCAACAAGCATTACAGTAGTGACGGCGATGGATCACGGCAACAGCAGCAGCAACAGCAAAAGTTTCGGCGGATACGACCCAAGCGGATGGATCATATCAGTTTGGCTTACTGGGACGAGCCCATGGCAACGATGAAGGAAGCCAATGATTGGCTACAATGGAGTCATGGACCTGGGATAGAATCAATGAAACAAGATATTATCCAACACTTGCATGAATTCCAATCCGCGGCTTCTTCGTTGGCAGTGACGGCGGCTCCTTGGGATATGGTGTTATATGAACGCACACACAAGGGCAATGATGTTGGAGTAAAACACGTCTTTCAAGAATGGCACCGGTGGCATCTTATGGATTTAGGAAACTCTTATCGGCGGGTTGGTGATTAAGAAATTAGATATTTTTAGCGAAAACATTTCATTATTTGCTCAAGACCAAAGCATAGTTATAGTACCTCTTCCTTAGTTTATATTCCACACTTTGTTTTTAAAAAGAAGGACAGAGTTTAGATCATACCCATTCCTCCTTCTTTAAGAAACATCAGATTATTTGTCCCATCAATAAATACTATCTGCATCTTCTACATTCATCGTCTGTTTTACATTTTTTCCTGATTAATTTACTGGATCTGCAGCGATCTAATCTGGTACCTATTTTTTTTTTTTTTTTTTTTTTTTTTTACCCAATCAATGCTAAATAAGATTCAGACAGATGGTGGGAGAGTTTCTTGGGTTTTCTTTTAGGTCTTCTTTTTTGTTTGATTTCCTCTCCCTCTTTAAATGAGTACGGATCCAATGGAGGAAGACGTTGGTCATCTTTGGTGAATAACGATACTCAGCAACAAAGTGGCGACTTGGACAGACAGCAATCACATTGCTTATTCCGACCGATCTTTTGAACAACTACACCGATACGCCTGGTGATGGCGTTCCGCAAAGCTATGACGCAAGCCCAAAGACAGCGCTGTCTCTGTATGTAAATGTGAATGAAGACGGGCCAAAACGGTGTACTCAGCTTGTGGAACGAGGATCATTGCAGATATTCATACAAAGAACACCGAACATAAAGTTGCGCAGTGTCGTTGGTTTTAGTACCAATTGCGGCAACGAGACGTCAATGCATCAAGAAATATTCAATCCTGCACCCGAGGCGTTTCCTTCGTTTGGCGTATATATTTTAATACATGACTTAGTGATAGCAGCATGATCTGTACCCTCGTCATTTTCGACACTATAACGTTTTTGGAATAAAACCGGATTCAAACGCCGCGCTGCGTTCTTTTTTTTCTTCTCTTCCCATAACCTTTTATTCTGGTCTTTTTTATATATATATTCTTTTTTATATTCTTTATTTTTTCTTTTTTATTTTATTTCTATTTTTTAGTCCTATTATTATCATTCCACTCTCATGTTACTGGCACGCTCCCTTCGACCAGCTTCCTCCTGTAAGTAGACCTGTATGCGTCCATTTGCCCCTTTATATTTGACTGTGGCTACAAACACACTTTTGACATGCGTTGCGATCATCAAAACAAACAATCTGTACTCACTTTCCTCCACTTTATATAGTAAGGTCTTCTAGTCGTGCTTTGCTCGCTCGTACTATTAGTGTGTAAGTGTCTTATCTATGCCTGAAAATGGAACACCAATTTTTTTTTTTTTTTAGATACCCTCGTTTATACTCCACTGCACAAGCTGCTGGTGCATATCAATCCTTTAGACATTCAAAGTACGGTTTTTATGCTGCTACCGCCGCCATCACGTCCACTGCTTTGGCTTCTGTATACTTTGCAAACGAGGTATGCTATCCACTATATACATATATATTTATGCTGGATTTGGGGTTAATACAGAAAAGAAAACTCAATCGTTCTAACCTTTATGATGGCAACTAGGCTTATTGTGATGCTGCGAAGGATGACAAACAACGGGTAAAGCAGCAAAAACAGTAAGAGCAAAAAAAGTACATTTTTCGAATTGGAATGACTCATGCTCTTTTGTTTTCTAGCGCACCGAAGGGCCCATTACTGACAGTGATCCGATGCGACTACGAATGGAGGCGTTTGTCAAGGGACTTCAAAACCGTATTGTGAATGAAATTGAGCAACTGGATGGCAAGCAATTCAGCCGGACGACATGGCAGCGACAAGAAGGCGGTGAAGGTATTACGTGTGTCCTTCAGAATGGCGATGTGTTTGAAAAGGCTGGTGTGGGGATCTCGGTGGTGTACGGACAACTTCCCAAGGCCGCGGTGGAACAAATGCGACATGATCGGGGGAAGGACATCTCGGCGGACGGACCGGTACCTTTCTTTGCGGCGGGCATCTCACTTGTCATTCATCCACACAACCCCAATGCCCCAACGGTGCACATGAACTATCGCTACTTTGAAATCGAGAACGACGACGGCAGCCCTAAAATGTGGTGGTTTGGAGGTGGCTCGGACCTGACCCCTAGCTATCTATTTGAAGACGATTGTATCCATTTCCACCAGGTCCTCAAGGATGGTTGTGACAAATATGACAACAAATACTACTCCAACTTCAAGCAGTGGTGCGACAAGTACTTTTACAACAAACACCGTGGCGAATCCCGTGGCATTGGTGGTATCTTCTTTGACGATCTAGATGACAAGCCAGCAGATGAGGTGTTTGGTTTTGTCAGGGAAATGGGAAACCGTTTTAGCCAGTCGTACTTGCCCATTGTCAAGAAACGCATGCATATGAAATTCACACCCGAAATGAAGGAATGGCAACAAATCCGCCGTGGCCGTTATGTCGAATTCAACTTGGTATGGGATCGTGGAACAAAGTTTGGGCTGCAAACTCCTGGCGCTAGAATCGAAGCTATCCTAATGTCCCTGCCCTTGACTGCTCGTTGGGAATATATGAATCACGTCGAGCCCGGTTCGGAAGAAGAAAACTTGGAAGAAGTGCTGAAAAACCCTGTCGATTGGATTCCTTTGGATTAGATGAGCAAGTACTGCCGACCATAGTTAGGATAATTATACGTAGATTATTTTGTTGTTAGCTTTTTTTATATTTTTTTATATTTTTTTTATTTTTTTTTATTGATGAATTGAATAAAACCGGGGTGGTTGAAGTAACGCCGTTATTGTACAACTCAACAACGTATAGTCTATTAATTTGTTGTTATGTGCGTATGTGTGTATGTGTGTATGTGTGTACTGAATAAACATAGTGGCAGGGATACACTCTAATAAAAACTACATTGCAACTACTGTATTATGTAACAACTATACTGTTATTCCCATACCCAAAGGATGGCACCTTTAGTGAAACACAATATAAAATTATATTGCCGTTTCCGATTTGATATTGTATATAGAAATTTAGTGTCATGTACATATATATGAAGCGTACCATTCAAATTAGTATATTTATATATCAATTAAGTACTACACTGTACTGTTCAAGCTAATAGTCCATTGTTATTGAAGCATAACAACTTTCAAAACTAACCTAATGAGGTGAAAATAAAAAGGAATCCATTGTGTAAGATCTGAGAAAGATTGACGGGACATGATCTGTTTGAAGCAAAAAGAGATATAGTTTGTTCAGATGTAAATACAGACTATGACAAACAAACACTAAACTAAACAAAGTGTTCAAGTGGTAGACGAGACTATAATGAAAGGGATGTTTTATTCAGTTGTACATACAGACTATACCAAACTAATACTAAACTACGCTAGTGATGACTTGAAAAAGTCAACTAATGGTGGTCCCAAATTCTGAATCCAAAACGAAAGGGTTTCCCCATGCATCTTGTAATCCCTGAGCTGAAACCCCCTCTAAACTAGTTCTGATGCTAATCTAAGATCACCTTAATCCCAAAGAAGTTGAATGGTGAAGGGAAAAAAAAAGTACTCAAAGAGAAAAGAGAGCCGAAAAATTAAAGACAGCAGGGAGAAAATAAAATGCTTCACGTGGTCGGGATTTCAAATATTTCTGTCTTTCACTCAGTAAGGGCTTTCACTTTTTCTGATGGGTATAAAAAAGGTACACCCACTTCTCAACAACGTAGAACATTATCAACATAGTGGGGCTCTCCTCAAGGCAGCAGGCACCACGATTTAACATCTGAAATATGGTTGCTCTATTTGTTTGGTGCCTTTGCTACTCAAGTTGCAGTAGCTCGGCTTAGTTTAGGTTACCGTCTTCACTGTAGGATAGTTTGTCACTTATAGTGAAATTGCTTATCATCTCCTTTTTGATCGGACTAATTAATCTTACAGTATGGTTATTATATAAAAAGATACCCCACCCCCATATGCAACCCATATTTACTCACGCACAGCCCCTATCGCCTCACTTATAGACAGTAGTCATAGTACTAACACTAGATTACACGATTTAATTTAATTGTCATATTATATATATATATATATATATATATATTTGAATAAAATATGCTTGTCTTTTAAAACAGAGAAAATTTCTTATTGCACATCACGTTATGGAAAAGTACTGTGTCATAATTCATGTTTGAATGAGGTACTTTTAATTTTGTTTGTACAGGGAATAAATAAAAAACGCCGCTGAGGTCAATCCGTTAAAGTACTATTACAGTGAACAGACTGACAATGGGGGCATATCACAGTTTATACATCCATGACATGCATGAGCCGCTTTTATGAGGGCGCAGTTTTAAACCGCTGTAGCCGAAAGAAGATAAAGGAGGAAGGAGTTAGTCATGCATCGTACTTTCTTAATTGATCATCAAGGGGAATGACAGCTAAAAAAAAAAAAAAAAAAAAAAAAAAAAAATTGGGAGGGGAAGTCATCTTTCTAATTAGTCTTAGATAATCGAACGAGAAGGAATCATTCTTAAAAACCACAATCTTGGTTCCAATTCTCTGGGTCGATTTATAGGCAAATTGCCCTTTGTTGTCAAAAATTAGACTTTTGTCACGATATAACAATAATTGATACCAAACTCACCAAGAGGTGGGAATAGATAGGAGCCACTTCTCATTACTTCGCTCGATATGAGCCGAAGTAGCTTTTACGTACGATATACGAGAAAACACACCTCTGGTTTGAAACACCGCTTTTTATTGTTTGAGATTTTCTTGATCAAAAAATTCATTTTTCTTTTCCTTTCAATTCAACATTCCCTATTGAACAACAAAACACTATCTCCGCGACAGAACAAAAACAAAAACAAAATAGAAACTAGTTGAGCAGTAGAAATAAAGATATATTTCTTCACTTTCCTGAGGTGTAGATCGGCATGTACTTTGAACTTAGGGGATTCCTCTGTACGGCAATGTGCTACAAGTAGGAGAATACAGTCTACCGCGCGAGTTATGGACATAGAGGCTCGCTTTCGGCTGTTTTGAAACGCCTTGAAGTGTATGACTTGAAAAGGTAAAATAAATAAAAATATAAAACGAAAACTATGCCTCATGTACGTGACAACTTTTCCTTGTTTATGATATATATATATATATATATGCACGCTGATGTGTTTCCGGTGATCAAAACTTTCGAAAGGGTAATATGACATCAACCTTCAGAGTATACAAAAAAGAAATGATTGTGTGGGGTGATGCGATTTGTGCTGCTGACTGATTGTTTGTAGGTTAGATTCTCCGCATATTAGTACCTGAATCAGACGACAACCCGCATGAAATCTCTAGACGGCCCAAATGGTACTCATTGATTGAATGCATGAAACTAGTGGATGGCCCCAATACTAGGTTGAAATGATGCTTTTTTTTTTACGGATGTTTGCTAAACTTGGATGGGTTATGTTTGGTGGCTGGTACTGCTGATGCACATGGTTTTCATGATATCAACTGCACAAGCTGCGATGCCAATCAAACGCATGGAGTGGTTGATCTATTTTTTGGTTCGGTGGATCAGGATGGCATTTTTTGGATTTCATCGGTTGTTGTACGATATTCTAGTTACTACTATTATTATCATTATTATCATTATTAGCTATTATTATCCAATCACTACTCCTCATTTTTATATACAATAAATCAGATTTGATTACATGATACTGGATTCTTTTTATGATATCAATACTGTATGTGACTATCTTATAAGTGTTTTAAAAAGATGATCTTCAATTGAGTTGGAGCGTGTGGCTTATGATATTGAATTGACGAATGCCCTGAAGCTTCTGTTATATATTTATGTATCATTTGTTGGCAAAATGCCGTGTTTTACATATGTAATACATAGGTGGCTGAAAAGTATTGGCCTGTCTGGGATGTGAGGTATGGTTGACACTGTAAGAGACTATGCTATCTAAGTAATAGTAATTATCAAGTGGGATACAATAGTGAGGTACGGTTCAGGTTTGATTTCGTATTTCAATTTGATCAATGACTGATAGATCAAGATGACGTGTTGACCGAGAAAATACCAACCATTTACCAAAATTGGAAATGTGCCAGTTTTTCATTGGCCTTTT
Source organism: Absidia repens (assembly GCA_002105175.1). Taxonomy (NCBI): domain Eukaryota; kingdom Fungi; phylum Mucoromycota; class Mucoromycetes; order Mucorales; family Cunninghamellaceae; genus Absidia; species Absidia repens. The sequence goes on along the minus strand of MCGE01000042.1, from coordinate 212,181 downwards.
TTTTTTTTTTTTTTTTTGCTAAACTTGTCTCATACAGTGAGATGCCTTTCCCAAAATAAAATTAATAAAGAACGAGGCAATATATATTATGATGGGGCTCTAGTGCTATATTAAAATTAACAAAGTTACAAAGAGTGTCAGATCATATTAAATAGTACTGTGCATACTCACGGATTAAAAACGGAACAGCTTGGAGTGAGATATGAAACTCAAAAATAATTAGGAGGTTACCATACTACAGGAATAAACAAACTGGGTCATTGGACATTTCACATTGAGGAGAAAGATGTCATATCATTTACAGTTTGATGGACATTCGTTCAGTACAGTACTGCACTGTCATTGACTTGGAAGTACGGTACCATAGGCACATTAATAAAATGTACTTTCTCTCCTTGATTTTAATCACACGCTCACTATTTTGCTATTGTCACTATAATAGGTCTAAGCCATGATGGCCCTGCATTCCTCACTGCCAAGATCCAACCCTTTGACACTTCCTTCTCAAACATTGGAATATTTAGAATATTTCAAAGTAATCCAGAGGATTCTCATTTCTACATTTTTAATATGATGATTTCTTGGGTTAGAGGTTAATAAATTTACTTTTTCATCCTCCTTTTTTTTTTTTTTTAATGTCCAGGCTCACAACACTCGATATAAAAATCATCGAATCTTCTTTTCATTTTTTAACCTTCTTTCTCCTATATTTTTTTTTTATCTGAATTTGTTTATTTCACATTTCCTCTCTCTCCTTTCTTTTTTCACTTGAACTCTCAAACCTTAAACCTTCAATCTATTACATCCCTTCTTTGATGGATTAGGATCTTGCACCAAATCAGAACCCATTCCCATTCCAAACTATATCTTACCATTGAATCAACATTGTCAACCGCAAAATTAACCAATAAATGCAACATAATATGGTCGAGCACGAACTTACTAAATCCAAGTCCCAACCAAATTTATTGTCTGGTAGCCGTGAAGCCGTATGTTAGTTTAACAATGACAAAATAAAAACACGTGATTGAAAAGCTTGTATATACTTACTTCTTTTTTTTTTTTGTTATTCTCTATATGTATATATTTATAGATGGAACCTCTTTATGAACAATTGCTGTCACAATCATTCTCTAATAGCCACTCGGCGGTTGAATTCTGTCGTCATGCATGTGCAGAATTTGGTTTCACTGTCAAACAAGAGGCCAGTGCAAATAAGGTAAGACAAAGAGGTATAGGATGTCAGTAACCGGAAACAACGATCTCACTGTTTTTCCTTTTTAAATTCAAAATTATTATTGTTAGAATATCTACGTGTATTGCTCTCGTGAAGGTTTACCTGATTCATTGCGCAAACCGAAACCCGTGCCACAGCGGAAGCGGCCGTCCAAACGTTGCGATTGTCGATGGCGCGTGGTATTATCAGAAACCAGTCAGGGACGGTGGGAATTCAGGAAGTCAACCAGTGCAACAGCATATGAACACAACCATGAAATGATGAACCCAAAGGAAATGGTCAAGGCATGGCCGGCACAAGTCAACGACTACATCATCCAACTGGCTCGACAACAGCAACAACACTTGCAGACTCACGACATCCGAGAACTGGTCAAACGACGCTTTCCTGATATTACATGGAATGAACGACGGTTTTACAATCGCCTAACGGAAGAACGCAAACGCATCAAACAACGTGAAGTCATCGACCGGGTACGACGACTTTTGCTCTTATCAGCTCAACTATGTTCGGTGGTGGCAGCGTCATCCAGCGACGAGTGGTTTGGCCATGTCGAGGTCAACTTGACAAGACTCTTTGACCACTACGCACAATTGGCTCGACTTCCCTCTGACGCGGTTTCATCCTTGGTGGATTTACACTTGGATCACATCTCTATGGACACTCCTGATCATCATCCTACTGTGCCACGAAAATCAGCCTCCTTCTCCAATGATACCACGTCACACTCCCTTTGCTCTTCCTCTTCCTCATCGGCCAAAATGGTAAAATGGGACAATCCAGTGAATGAAGGCGAATCAAGGAAACGGAAATGTACTTTTGATGATCCGCCAAGTCTGCCACCCAAAGGCACCCATATGGTACATGTGCCTTCATTCAAACTATACGTTCGACCACACCACACACGCTCATTATCATTCCCGCCACAGCAACAGCAACAGCAGCAACAGCAGCAACAGCAACAACAGCAACAACAGCAACAACAGCAACAACAGCAGCATCAGCAGCATCAGCAGCAACAGCAGCAACAGCAGCGACAGCAGCAACAACAACAACCACCGCCTCTCCAATTACATCATCGTCTGTCGTTTTCTGATGCATTGTCTTCACCATCCACCATGATCGAATCGTCATCGGATAGTCCTCATCCACAATCTATATCCTTCAATCAGCGTTCTTTTTATGACTTGGAATCACCCAGCTCTTCGTCCGTTTCGTCAGTCGCTTCCGCCTTTCAACAACACGGGAATTCCATGCCCTCCTCCTCGGACCAACTTCAATATCGGCCATCCAATGCTGGCTCTACAGCGACCGCCACAAGTACACCATCATTTTATCTCCCCGGAACCTCTTATCAATCGTCTCAACCATTCGTTGATGATACTAGCAATAGCAATAGCAGTAACAACAGCTCAGGAGGAATGTCATTACATCCAACTTATTCGTCATTCCACCCCCATTATGATAGCAGCCAGTCCAATGATATGACGTTTTTGGATCATTCTTCTCTCTTACCTCAACCACTATCGTCTCAATCACCACCACCACCTTCCTCGTCGCCCCCACCATCTTCATCATCGTCTTCATCTACCCATTCTTCATCAACTCCTTCAAGACAACAACTGCCCCTGGGGATCCTTCAACAAGGCTATCGACCCGTCATGGATACCACCACAACAACAAATCCTCCGCATGACACTTCCATGGCACCAACCCCGAACCAGAATCCGTTATTTGTCTATTCCACCACTCGGGCTTCCCAAAGCACCACCACGCCAACCCCTTCAACATCAACCAAAGAGGGGTTCTTTGATACTCGCCCACCACCACTGCAGCCACAGGCACATCCTCCCTTCCCTATGGGCGGTTTCTCTGCACCTCAAAAACACCACCATGCCCAACATGGCGATGCTTCATCAATGAATAACATGGTTCTGGAAAATCCCTCGCTATAATAACCCCATGCAATGCAACTGTGGTGGGGTGTTTTTGGTTGCTTTTTTTTTTTTTTTTTTCTTTTTTTACCACATTATTATTATCCCTACTTGCCTTATTTACTATAATTCAACTCTGACTTAGTTTTTTATCCCGTTTATTAACCCACCTTTCCTTGTATAATTTAGATATCCCTTCCCTTTTACATACATACTATAGCCCCTTCCCCTCCCCCCTTTTTTGTTTTTATGAATTCCAATATAATATATAATTCCAATAAAATAATAATAAAGGGTTGCCCAAGTCTGATTTTTTTGATGTTTCAATGATTAGGGTGTGTGATTTTGTATTGGGTCCGTCCGCTTGGGGCGACAACACTTGATTTTAGTTTGTAGTTAGATATTATTATGATACCAACTTTTATTTTTTATTATTTTTTTTTTTTATTTTATAAAGAGCATTTTATTATCACTTGTACATATGCCTTTTGTCTTTGTTTGGTTTTGATTTTCCTTCCATTTGAAAAAATGAAGTGGCACTCTGGAACACTGTTGATGTTGGCCAACCAGCCAATTTTTATCTCACTGCCAAAAAATGCTCTGACCAAAAGGCGGGATTTCAATTGAATTTTTCAAGGTCGTGCCTTTTAATTTTTTTCTTTTCCTTTCTTTCTTCCTTTTTTTTTTCTTTTTTTTTTTTTACATAGATATCCTCCAAGGGTCTGGTGATTATGGAGTGGGATTTTTTTTAGGTTTAGAGAGGGTTTGAAAAAGGGCATGACAAAGGACATGGGGAACCCCTTTCATTTTGGGCGTAGGAATTAGTTAACATGTTTCTGATATGAAATGGTAACATGTCGGTAGGCTCAAGTTGGCCATACAGTGATTCTGAAATGGATCGGGCGACTCGTTAGTGGAATCTACGTTGTTGGACGAAGTGGATTATGGTTTTGGAATGTGTAGCTTGCTTTTTTGCTAGGTGATATTCTATATATCTATGTACCCTTCAGACAACTTACTGGTTTGGCTCATTACGGCTTATATGGCGTTCCATGGAAATACCATATACCCTGTAGATTATATATAGTAGCGATAGCTTTATATAGTATGTAGAATAGCTATTATATCGAAATAAAATGTTGGTTTTACAGTCCTACTTTTATTTTTGTCTCCAAGCAGTTCTATTACTTTTATGCACTTTATGCGATCCTGTTGGTACTTTTTTTGTTTTGTATCGTTAGTCTTCTAAGAAGGAATTGGAGAAGTTGAAAAAAGTGCTGGTTTTGGTTCCTAAAAAGAGAACTGGACGTTAAAGATTGTGACTATAGTGGTTGCTGAAAAAGTGTTGGTTATGATGAATGCTGAAAACTGTCGACTATGTGGACGCTGAAAAAGTGCCGACTATGATTGATGCTGGAAGATGTTGATACTATTATGGGCGCTGGAAGATGTTGCATTTGATGGGCGCTGAAAAGCGTTGGATGTGCTGGACGCTGAAAAAGTGCGGGCTTTGGCGGGAGCAGAAAAAAGAAAGGGGGGGATCCGCGTGATTTAGAGGATTGTTAATGATTCTTTTCTTTTTCTTTTTTAAACTGGATTGTCGGCCCGAAAAAAGTGATGGACATCTTGGATTAGTGTTAGAATGTGAATCAGGGGAATTTTGAAAAATGCATTACATACATGCATGGGGAACCTTTTTATTTCGAAATTGTGATTTGGTATATACCAGTAGATTAGTCCTCATCTTGCGGATGCGTTTCATGGACCCGCCATTAGTTTAGCTGAGTGTTAGTTGTCATAGTTTTTTTTACCTACTTTTAATAAAATCTATGTGCCCTCTTCTTTACTGGTAGACTCATTCAGCTCATTTCGCTTGTGTCTTAAATTACAGTAGATATACTTTTTACATTTGCCGCTTCACCGTTTTAGAGAAGCGTTTATCATCCCATGTGTATACACCAATAAAACATTTCCTTTATTTTCCAAACTGACTCAAATACTATTTCCCTCTTTATTTTGAGATTGTATATACCACACTACCCGGTTCCTTGCCCCATCCCTAATTGTGCTTCATACCTTCACTGAGATATAAGTCATATTCAAGTTCAAATGTTTTCGGTTTTTATTGATTATAATGGAAAATAATGATCAATATTAAACTACACTACACTATACTAGACTAATGTATCCCATAATAAATAGCTGATTGTCATGAAGAAGATTTCATTGATGAAATTTCAGAGAATTCAACTCTGACATACAGCAACAAAGACAATTAGTATAATAAAAGACGTGATGATTTTGGTTTTTATTCATATGATGCATATTGGTTTTATGGGTAAAAAATAAAATAAAAATATATATGAAGGGACATTGAAAGGGAATCAGCTAAATGTAGTTCAACGTCTAGGACTTTTGCTTTTTCAAGGTACTGCCAGTTTCTTCATCATTAGTTGGAGCTTCACGCTTGGATGACTTGAAACTTGCTGGAAGAGGAATATCAAAATCTATATCAAGGGAAGAAATAAAAAAAAAAAAAAAGACAGTATTAGTATGTCAGTAACGAAGTCCTTGATGTTTAATTCGCTTACCATCATAGCTCGATGCGCCATTCGGAATGGTGGTAGTGGGTACGTCATTCAAGCTACTGTTGCTGTTATTGCTGTTATTGCTGTTGTTGACAGGAGATTGCAACGCAAGCCATTGTTCCCCAGATAAAAGCTCCATGTCGGCAACCTGCGGTGGATTGTCGATACCCAGCTGCTCCGATCCTAATCGTCCAAGTGTCACCTTGTCAATATTTTCGGAGTGACGGATTGTCAGCCATGCCGACGTGTCGTTGATCCATGAAAGATACGTAGGTTGTATATCAGGATATAATCTTTCGATGTCTGCATGTGTCACTCCAGTCGGAATTTTGTTCAAGAAGAAGCGATTGCGTTCTAATAAAAAAAGAAAAAGGGAGTAAGTGGGGAGGGGAAGGCATCAAAAAAAACCATTTTCCTTTATGAATTGAAAGTCCAGATCATTACCTATTTTTTCTTCCCCTTGTAAATCAATATATGGCTGGTCGCATCGCATAAGGAAAATTTTGTTATAAAAAGGCGTGATCGATTCATCCATGAAGAAAGAGTCTTTTGATAGCGTGGTGGATGTGCTAATGTCGTTTGCCTTGTTGTCGGCATTATTTTCCTGGTTGATTTTTGCCTGTTCCTCTTCTATTCAACGGGTAAAATATTTAATTCAACACTCCTTTTGATGTCCATCCCTTTGTTTTCTATTACTTTACCTTCTTTTTCTTTAATATAGTGTACGAAACCAAGATAGATCACACCAGTCATATAGGCATCATATCCAGCCTCATGAGAAGAGCTCTGATTTCCTTCCACAGAGTAACGGTCAAACCCATCCCCCATACCTAGTTGCACAGAATATTCAGTCATTCGTCGAAAATCCCCCCATCCAACCTCATTTATCATAACAAAAGCTTACGAATAACGTGACCACCATTTCGTAGTTCTTCTTCCACTGTGTTGAATAGTGAACCTAAGACCGTTGAGTTAAAGCATTTCTATAGAATAAATGAAAAATATAAGTTGACATAATAAGTAACACACGGGAAGAGGAGTAAAATTTACCTGAAGAATAGGATGAAATTCAGCCATATATTTTGTGTCTACTACACTAAAGAATTGAAAAAAGTCAAGCCCAATTCTGACCTTTCATCACCAATCTGTGCCTGGTTATTCACTTACGTATTCCACATGGTGTTGACCAATTTCTTGAAATCACTTGCTTGTTCCGGAAGATTGTGCCAAAACTGATCAACAGTATGGCAGATATCGTACATGCCATTATGAATCACCACGGGACATTTGGCTTCCTTGATGGCTTCAATCACATGCCGAAAGTTGAGTGCCGGAGACTTGACAAACAAACAATAGAGAGGAAAATAGCATGAGAAAGAAGAAGAAAAAGAATAATAATAAAGAAGACGTGTTACCTTTGGTGACTTCTCGAACCGGTCTTCAGACTTGATTTTGATAACATGCATATTTCTTGTGTCTCTTGGTATGCCTTTGAGGAATCCATTATATCGCCTATATGAATATATAACAATCATCAATCAATCAAATAATAACCAGTGTACCTGTGCCAATCATGTTCTGTTACCCATGCTGTAATTCCTGATACACCAATTTTTTTTGATGTCCGTTGTTCGTTGATACCACAAGGGGGTTGGCAGCACCTTTCTGTAACCAAATGGCCAAATTATTTCGCAGCAAGTCAATAAAAGAGCGTGAATGTTTGTTCAGGGCCGTATCTGGTGAGAAAGAGTGACAATGTGAGCCAGTTTTCAAAAGAGGAAATCCCAGTCTCTCATATATAGTTCGACTTACCTGGAGTCGCAGGGTGGCGTCCAATAATATCATGACCACTATTGGTAGTAAACAGACTGCGTTCTTCTGCATAATTGTAAAAAGGAATACCTTGATCGATCAGTTTGTTGAAGTCAAAGCGGTTGGACCGTAAAAAGGAGAGTGAGCTGGCGTTAGAGAGGAAATTGCGGTTGCTTTGGATATTGTCATTGTCACCACCATATACGTAAAAGTTGAAAGGTTTCGCCATAATGCCGCTTCCAGTTTGTTTGAATGCGCACACCCCATACTGGACAATAGTGTACGATTGAATATGATGGTGGGTCTTGCTGTACCGTCGTTGTATATCATCTAACGAAGAAAACTTGGCATCGGGCGTGAAGAGTCCTAAATGAGAAAGGATCGATCATTAAGCGAAAATGAGAGATTCCGTGTTATCGCAAAGGGCATAGTTATAAACATTGACTTTTACCTGTAAATTCTGCATCAATAGAGATGAAGTCAGCATCCAAGAGAGCATCGCGAATAGTTGGAAGAGACGCTTCAAAATCTTTTTTGAGGATTTCCATGATCAGGACAAAAGGGTAAGAAGTCTAAAAAAAAAAAAGGCATTTCAAGAGCCAGCAATTTTTTTTAATATCCGCCATTTTCGACTACGATTGCCCAAAATGTGTTGCCAAAATCTAAACCCAAAGCTAATTATTGAAAAATAGGCGAATGAAAAAAGTGTGTTTTTGAACATATCACGTTAAACCCATTTCTCTCTTGCAGAACCGTTCAACGTTAAATGAAGCGACATCATTCTGTGGAAGAAATAGTTTGTATGCAAGTTTATCGTCCGAAGTTATAATATATCGTTTACAGAAAATTTATTTGGCCTAACTTTAAATTCTTGCCCTTTTATCAATTTTTCTGCCCAAAAGCTAACCGAAGGTTATACAGGCAACTAATCCTCCTTTTCTGCCATGGAATTATCTTGACTTATTCTTTCACGTATTTTAAACGTCACCCTCTCCCTTGCGTGAAGCCTCCCACCCATAAAAAAACACCACCGGGCAAACGACGCCCAAAGCCGACGTTCGAAAAAAAAAAAAGTTCGTATCCTAATCGAACATTAAAAGACATACAAATACTCTAGCGACGTCGGAATATAAGCATTCTAAGTATGATTGATAGACAATTTTACCGGGAATTCCTGCTTTCGGCTTCTAGTGGGTTAACTGAGTGTCCCAATTTAGATTACTTAGCATGAAAGTATGTCCTCGAAGGACAATCCTTTTGTAAGTCCACCGCTAAATCGCCTAACTAACTTTTTTTAGCAAACCACCAACTCTTGCCTCAAAAAATACCTATTCCGGCCACACCGCCCACCCCCCACAAAAAAAAGAAAATATAAATAAATAATGGTGCCCCTAATTCCAGCTTCAAAAGTAATATTTGAAATTTTATTATTACAAACCCATTGTTTATGCTTTATGTCTTTTCGCTATACGCCAAATTTTCAAACTTGGCCAAAGCGTATGTCACCGATGATTTACAACGTCGATGCCATCCAACAATAATTGCTGGTGTACGAACAGAAGACCGAGCAACGTCATATTTGAGGAATCCGTTTTGATTGGCTGATATGGAAAAAAAACTACAGTGTGTTTTTTCCAATTTTTTAAAGCCAGTTTTTCCTTTTTTTTTTTTTTTTTTCTTCCTTTCCTCTCTTTAATACAAATAACAAGGAACCATGGCTGACGAAACACAAGTAAAGTTGGATCGTCAATCCCCTCCTGCATGTGCTATGTCAAACTCTACCTCACCCCCATCTACAAACAAGACTGAAGCACCTATCTCCGACGATGTCACTGCTCTATCCACCACCGCAACCGCTGAACAACAAAATAATAGTCCCTCATCGTCGTCCCCTGTGACTAGTAGTAGTCCCACGCAGTCCGCCACCAACTTCAATAGTCAAGCATATCAGCAACAATTACACGAAGCTATGATGGCCTTCGACAGTCACGGAATGTCCCAAAATTTGATGGCTGCTGCTGCTGCTGCCATGGCTGCTGCCGTCAGTGTCACTTCTTCCCCATCAGTCAACTCTCCTGCACCTCCTTTGCTACAACAACATCAACCACATCCACAGCAGCTTCATACACATCAGCATAGACAACAAACTTCGCCAAGGCATGAAATAGATCCAGCCAAACGAGAATCCATCCGAGTGGCTAACAGGGAACGGAAAAAGAAATGGCGTCTTCACAATGAAGAACGAAGTAAGTTATTCCGATTCTCGCTCTCACTTTTCAAACTCACACCGCTTTCTTTTTTTAGATAAAGACAACGATCTTCGCTGCAGAGTCAACAAACGAGCAAGCAAACTATTTGGATTGGAAAATAGCGAAGCCAAACGGGTATGGGCTGTAGATGAATTTAGAAAACGGCGTGAAAAACGAGAAGAAAAAGAACGACGAAAGGATGTGGTTAACAATGTCCTTAGTGTACAACAACAGCAACAACAGCAACTGCAGCTACAACAACAACAACAACAGCAACAACAGCAACAGCAACAACAGCAACAAGCAGTTGGTGATTTAGCTCAGTCCTTTGCAGCCTATCCTTCAGTATTCGATACTTCAAAAATTTTAGAAATTCCCTCAGATTTACAGCGGCATCTGTTGGAGCAGCTCAACTTGGTAAACTCCCCGTCATCCCTCTCCGAAAAAAAAAATATGCCGAACACTATCTCACACTTTTTTTTTTTTTTTTTTTTTTTTTTTTTTTTTTTTTTTGCTACCATAGGCTCTTACAAATAGTAAGCTACCTACGGTGCCTCTTGAATATGCTCAGTCGACAACGGAAACGATAGCTGAGACTTCCAGTGATTCGACGCAACAACATCACGACTCTTCAACCGATGCCAACCACACAACCAATGCTGATACGGCAGCGATCTCTTCATCTTCAACATCAACAGGAGCAGCGGAGGCAGCAGCGGCAGCGGCTGAGTTACTTGCAGCAGCTACGATACCAGAACAACAGCCAGCAGCAACCATCTCAGCGCCAGCGTCATCGTCAGCACAGTCATCACCCACAACACCGATCAAAATGGATATGGATGAATCGACCTCTTCGACATCACCAAATAAAAGCAATGATGATAAGGATCACGAAGATGCAAACGGATCCACCAATGACCCTTCAAGTGAAAAAAAGGACGACGACACTTCATCGACTTCGACTGGAGAGCAAGGTGATCCATCCGACAAAAACAAGAAACAAGAATACCCTATGGATGCTGTCTTGACGTTGATGCAATTGAACGCAGGTAAACAGAAAGAACGTTAAATTGATAAACATGCCTGACTCACACCGTTGACTTTTTTTTTTTTTTTTTATTCTTTAGGCTGGAAAAAATAAGCAAACAGTTTAGCCCGCAACCCCCCCCCCAACCTCACACAATTAATTTAGTTCCCCTCCCCCTCCTTCGCCCCAAATTCATCCCCACACATTTGCACATCCTACATACACTCCTCAATCCCTCTCTCTCTTTTTTTTTTTTTTTTTTTTTTTGAAAAAAAGAATTCATTATACATAGTACAGTCACTTTTGTGAAGTCTTTATTTACACCAATAAAAAGTTATTATATATCATTGCTATGGGTGTCGATTGTGTTTTATGGGAAGAGTACAAAGGCGAGGTGAATCGATCGACTTGTATGACAGAGTATGACTTGAATGGAATTCATAAAGTCGGAGAAAGAAAAAAAGGTGCCATGATATCTGATTTTAGGCACAAATGAGGGTGGGATCTTAGATGATGGATGAGATATTTAGATATATATGGATGTAATTTTATTGGATAGAATGCTAGATACAGACATAAATAAAATAAAAATAAAAAAAAGGGAACGGAATGTAGATATTGATAACATGGGATTCGACAGCACCGTTGAACCGCAGACAACTTTTTTTTGGGTGTTTTTTTTTGTTTTTTGTCTTTATTATACCATGCACTGAATAGATACAGCATGTCCAATTGAATGTGGATTATAATATTCTATGAAGAAGGATACACTGGTGACATGGACTAGGTTGTTAGATATGAATGGTAAAGCAGAAATAGTGTCTTGGTTCATAATAAGTGACGTAGAGACCGCACACCAGTCGCTGAGAATCCCATGGTCAAAAGTAGTTATCGTGGGTCGGATAGAAAAGCAGCTGTTTGAAAGGACACTCACAAAATATTTGCACTAATAATGTTTTGCTCATTATATAATGGGTCAAAGGATATATTTTATTGATACAATATGGTACAGACTAAACCAAGGGCGCTGAGTTCAATTTAGCAAGGGATCCATTGGGGGTAGTATGAATGAAGCTAGAGTGAAATCTTAGTCATCACTAAACTGAAGTAACATTTGTGAAATGGGAGTTAGTACAATGTATAGTACAAGACAAGAGATAGTCTAATTAGACATCTTTTATTGAAGCTACAGCGGTCAACAGTAATCAAAAAAGGGCAACAGTAGTAAAAAAAAAGAGATATATTCCACAAGGCATAAGAGAGATTAACGGGACATTTTTCATTCAAGTATATAAAAATAGGCATATTTTTATTCAGACATAAACACAAACTATGGTAAACTAAGACTAAACTAAACTAATGAAGGCCCCCAAAAGCCAATAAATGGTGATCCCAAATCCTAGATCCAAAATGAAAGGGTTTCCCCATGCATCTTGTAATCCCTGAGTTGAAATCTCTTCTAAACTAGTTCTGACACTAATTTAAGTCCAAAATAACCTCAAAGAGGTTGACGGCGAGGGAAAAAACAAGAAGGGAAAAAAGAAAATTAAAAAAAGAAAGGGAGTTTATGAAAAAAAATAACGGGCGAAAATAACTTCACGTGGGCGGCATTTGAATATTCTAGACTGCCACCTTGGTAAATACAGAATGGCAAACATATCAAACTAACGATATTAGTCACAATATGGATGAAATTTCGTTTCCCCGTTGATATCGTTATTGCGGGCTCGTATTATAGTCCAATTAAAATGATTAGAACCATTATATACAAATATGTAAAAAAAGAGAAGGAAAAAAAAATCAATTGCTTCCATAGGATAAAAAACGATATAATAAGGTAAGTTTATTCAAATGAGGATATAACATAAAAGCACAAACTAAAATACTAACTAATAATAAAATATATGTAATGACTAGGTGGTGATGGTGGTGGTGGTGTGGTAGGAAGAGATCAGAGGCAGTACCGTCAGAGCAGAGACAGATCATTTCGCTGTTCTTCGGCAGTTTTCAACACGGAAAGTAGCACAGTCTGTTGTTCTGCATCCAAATCCTTAGTCAGTAAAGTGTACGATTCCGGGTTCGATTGTTGTAAACCTATTGGATTTAAGTAGGGAAAAAAAAAGAACAGTCGGGTCAATCTAACAATTCAATAAAATAATATTTGGTAAATAGTACAACAACTTGCCTTTAAAGATTTGTTCAAATTCAAGGTAAGGATCAATTTCATCCAGTGGAGATTCGAATAAGATTTCTTCTTCTATATCATCTTCCTCTTCATCCGCTTCGGATCCTTCATTGGCTTGGGCAGCAGCTTGCTGTGTCAAGAATTCTAAATATTCATTGTCTTCATCATGTACATCTTCATCTATAATACCGCATAATCAAATGTTATTTTAATACTCTGGATTGTCATATCACCCAATATGTCCTAGTGTCCACTTACCATCATTGTCTACCGTATCATCGTCACCGGTGCTGCTCCCGTCATATCCACTTGATTCATCAATATCTTCATCGTAATCTTCGCCATACAGCTTTTCCATGCTTTCGCGATCTAATCCAGAATAAAAATAAAAAATAGAGTTTGTAAGTACTATTCTGTTTTCATGTATGCACGCGTTGAGTGACTTACTTTCGATGGCTTTGGGAAGACTTTTGAATATCAAAACAATACTACTGAGAATATGAGACCATCCAGTTTGAAGAGACATTGGAATCTGATTCGGTGGTAAAGCCAATATGGAGCATAGGGAAACAATCACCAGTTTCTTGTCATGCACTCTATTATTTATTCAAAAGAAAAGAGGCATATGAATTATGTTTCCAATCATTTATCAATGAAGTGAGTTGCTTTTTATTACCTCGAAAATTTATCAAGAGCACCAAACCAGAGTGTAAAGAAGCCTTGTGTCCAGTGGTTATCTTCGAGTATTCGTAGGGTAAGTGCTGGGTTATAATAGATACAGTTGATCACCTAGAAGGGAATATAAGAGAGGAATGTAAGTCAGTATAGTAATGATAATATGTTCCATTTTGTAGTTTTACCACTTCCAAACAATGAATTTTGAATTCTGTAGATTTCATGGTGCCTGTGAAGATGTACTGGAAGGCCAAGTTCAAAAACGGGGGTATGTACTATAAATAAGAGCGAACGAGTTGATTAATATACGCACACCTGTTGGTATTTTATGTGTATTACCGAATCCATTTGACCACGGCAGTTCAATAGAATTGATTCCATCAATTTACCTATAATAAATATATATAAAGATTAGTATGTCGATTGTTGATCCCTTTTGACTTTTGTTCTAATACTTACATGCTGATACCCGATCAGCCTCAGTTAAATGATCACCCTTCATCACCGATTGAATAATATCAAACATCATTTGTTTGAAGTTATCATGAGCCACAAAGATGTCCCGACCATAAGAAATATAATTGTCCAGTGGAGGAAGCACGGCGTCCATAAAATCGATTGCCGAATCCTTGAATGCCTTATAGATCAATTCAAACACACTCCACATTGTAGGTGTTACCCGTTTGGCGGAAAAGGTACACGAGTCGATAATTTCAAATATTTCGTCATAAAGATCCATGATAGAGTTTTCCAATGTGTATGTAATCACCGGCAAGAGCGCGTCCTCGAGTTGTTGCAGCACTTCTGGAGAGCTTTCCAAGCTGAGAATTAAAGTCCCGATGGTTTTCAATACGCCCATAGCGGCCATCATTTTGTCGCTAAGTTCATCAATATCCCCATTAAATGACACATTGTCTTCGCCGTCATCATTGCTACTATTGTTGTTGTTGTTGTTGTTGCTATTGCGGTTTTGATTCTTTGCTTGAGAAATATCTTCCATGATTCTTAAAAACGTATCGCGAAGTTGGCTACAAAGTTGTACGGCAAAGGGTGTCAACTGAACTGCAAATGTTTCCACGAATTCTTCCATCACAGTCGCCAATATATCAACATCGATTTCGTTGGTGAGATTGAGCAGTTCTTGCATGATAAAAGGTAAATTGGGTACCATGGCGTTCCGCACTATATAGGCGATACATAATTTTAAAAACAATGAGTTCCAACTTGATCATATATATATATATATTTAAAAAGCCGAATGTGACATTCTTACCGACTTCATGTCGAATCATTGGTTGCAATGCCAGAGCAGCTTGAACCTTGACAGGCAAATCATTGTCACGAAGGCACCCAAGGACATTTTCATATAAGGTAGCAATGTTCTATTGTGTAATTCAAAAAGAAGATTGGTTAGCTAGTTGTTCATATCTATCCAAGTTAATTATTATTTTTTCTCTTACCTCTGCACTAGAAAAATCTAAATTGCTGAATTTTCGAGTAATATCGCAGGCCTACAAGAAAAGTAAGGAAATTCTCAATTGTAAAGGTATAGTCCATAACCCGCGAACATGCATCTTCTTTTTCAACTTACTCTTGCTCGTAAATAAGGGAATCGACTTTTGAATTCAGGGAAGACGTGAGTGACAAAAAAGGCATCCATCATGTTTGCAACAGGAGATTTTTTTGCAAGAATTTCATTTGCTAAAGATCCAATCATCGCCAAAGCGCCATCCTTTTCACGTCCATTTTTCTTTTCCTCTGGGGTTTCCAAATATGCCACCAAGACATTGTTGATAAATCCAAGGATACCCATAAATGTGTGTTTTTTTCTATCGTGCGCCAAATCAATCAGCATGTTGGTCACATTCACTTGAGGAGAATGAAAATCTTCCAAAGGATCTATTACAAAGAGGATAATGATATTAATAAATAAGTCAGCATATGGGCACTTCGGGAGTGGAGGAAGTGGCTATTAGTTTCTTACCAATTTTCTTATGTACATAGTCCACAGGGTCATGTTGCCAAAGCTGTTCATCTTCCAAGGAGATACATAATTGGGGGAAAATAAAGTCACGGACCAAGGATTCAGTGTGAGGTTTCATGATTTGCCAGGTAGTCTTGTGTTTGATACTATCATCCAAAAAGGCAGCGGTCAACATCAAGCATTTCGCGGACATCCATATTTCCTTCTTGATCCAACCATCCAATTGTGTGAGATAGGCCTGTATGACGTTCGGAGCAAAGTTATTGACAAAGTTCTTGGCGAATCCATTGTATCGATTAGAGCTTCCAGGAGGCAATAACGCCGGGTTACCATATTTCCGAAGAGTCGATTCAAGCAATGATATGCCCACTTCTTGGCCTTGCCCCAAGGATACGCTTCGCGTTCGGCAGAGTTTTGAGGTAGACGGTCGATTGGGATGCGTTTTTCGATTAGTTGTAAGAAGAGGGTCCCCCACGGCACCAATGATTTGGAATCTTGCAATGACTTTGGGAGATCAACTTGAATACTTCCATGGTAGATTTTAAGACTTGTTTTCATCATCACCGCCGCATCTAGATCCTCCATCACCACTAAATTGCTGCAGATACCTTGGATCGTAGGGAACGTCTGTTCAATAATATGCTGGAGTGGTTCACGTCGTTCCAAATCTTTCCATCTATATGATAATATAGGTGAATCATCATATCGCAGGCACTGCATCACATTACTGTCCCTTTCTTCCCCATCACTTACTGATACACCTTGACGACTTCCCGAAGTGCAAGTAAACCAACAGATATAAGACGGGAGTCATTGGATGATAAAAAGGATTGTACTTCATTGACAAAATTTGGCCATCGGTCGGGAAAGTCGTTTTCTAAGATAGTGTTGAGAGAAGTGGCAAGTTGCACTCTAAATGACAAAAAAATAAATTGATCAGAGATGGTGTAAAAATTACCATATGATGGTTAGTAACTTACTGAACAGCATTTGGCACAGTAACTAAAGCATGAAGAATTCCTTGCTTGACAATATTTCGATCTTCTTCACCAATAGGGTAGGAGGAGTTGCCAGCGCGGTCCCAAGCTCGATAAATTCGGTTCTTAAAGTAAATCGCAGCTAATATTTCATCAAGTAAAGCAAATATACATTAGTGCTCTCCTAGATGTATTCACCAGCTTCTTTTTTCCTTACCTGCTTGACGAGCCCCTAGTTCTAATTCTTCAGAAGAGAATATTTGTAACACTACAGGAAGGAAACCAGCTTGAGCTTCAATCTATTAAAGGGTAATAAGTTAAAATTAATCACTTCTATTGTCCTTGTTTTGCATACTTACACTTCGTATGTTGAGCTCAGCTTGCTTATGCACATTAGGATCAGGATTGTATGTGGCCACAAATAGCTGATAGACTGAGTTCTGATCCATGACGAGTTTGATACAAATACAATAAAGATATCAAGGTCAAAGGGGAGATATTTAGAAGGAAGAATAAGACAGGGGAAGAGATAAGATGATAGAGTATCGCCAAAGCGAGGGGGGATAAAGAAAGAAAAAAAACGAAGAAAGAAAAAAGAATCCAAGAAAAAGGAAATACGAATAAAGAAAGTCAACAAAACTTTTTTTTTTTTGTGTTTAACAAAAAAAAAAAAAAAAAAAAAAAAAACGCGACTTGACGGAACTTAAACTTTGTTGCACCAAGGCACAGAGATTAAATGGAACTAGTGGACCAAGCATAGTATTTGACACTTGGGAAAAATTACACTACCATAGTGTTCCTACTTTAAAAGCAGAAACCTTTTTAATTTTTATTTTTTTTATCTATTATGAAATAAAGTTAAGAGACCATCATACTACAAATGACCTGAACAGTCCTAATCACATTAATGCATAGCGGGGAAAATAAATATTGATTTGTTGTGTGCGGAGAAATCAACAGCAACTATAATTGAAGAATGCACATATTATGAGGAAACGGATATAGTAGGGTTTAGATAGATACAAAATAAGAATTCAAATCACATGTAGCTTTATCAAGACATTTTTACCTTTCTGTTCAATTGAGCGAGAGAATAACAATCATGATGATGTAAATCGGGCTTTCTCTTTTTGAGATCATAACTATTTTTCAGGACACGTAAAATGATCAAAAATAAAAATAAAACATAAAAATGGACACAGAAAGCAGATTTATTGTTTGATTTGCTTGCTTTATTGATATATGAAGAATAAAAAATGAATATATAGGTTATATAGACTATAAACTAAGGTCAAAACTAGAAAAAGAAAGGGAGGAGAGAGGGTAGTGGTAATAGTGATAGTAATAATGGTGAGGTTGGGTGCTACGAAACTGATCTAACGTCTAGGCATTCCACGTCCTCGACCGGGCATTCCACCACCACGAGGCATTTGACCACCGGCACCGGGCTGTTCACTAGCTTTGTTCTTGATAGTTTCATCGACAGATAAGATCAAGCATGCCGCTTCAGCAGCAGCAGCAATGGCATTTGTCTTGACCAAGGCAGGTTCCCACACAAACGCTTCAAAGTTATCCGTAATGGTTTCGTTGTTGACATCCACACCATACCAAGTGCCGCCTTCTTGAGCATGCTTCATTCGGAGTCGGTTGAGAATATCCGTAGCGTCAAAACCAGCATTGTCGCAGAGTTGACGGGGGATCACTTCCAACGCCTTTGCAAAAGCACCAATAATCAATTGTTGTTTACCTTCGATCGTTCGGGAGTGCACACGAAGATATTTAGAGATTTCCATTTCAGTAGCACCACCACCAGCCACCACAAGATTGTTCTTGATCGCACGGCGCACAATCATGATAGCATCGTGTAAAGATCGTTCCACTTCAGCAATAAATTGTTCAGCACCACCACGGAGAATCAAAGTACAGGTCTTGGCTTGAGTGCACCCTTCGAAAATGTTGAATCGTTCACCACCAACTTGTTTTTCTTCAAAGGATTCGCACACCCCCAAATGTTCAGGACGGAGATCGGTACAAGTCGACTGTACAGATCCACCTACTGCTTGAATCACACGGTCCATGTCATCCTTTGCGACACGACCCGCACAAAAGATATCCCGGTCTGCAAAGTACTGAGTAGCCAAGTCACCAATAGGAAGTTTAGACAAGACCACCTTAGCACCACTAGCAACAATTGCTTCCAATTTTTGGAAAATGATTTGCCATTCAGCATCCACAATAGCTTGATAATCTGAGACTTGTTCCACACGCACTTCCGCATTGTCCCTTTCAGCCTTCAATTCCAATTCCACGTTGAGACATAATAATTTGGGATTCTTGAATGATTTGGGTTGTTGTTCAAAACCAGCGTAAGAGAATGTCTTCTTAAAGGCGACACCATTCACCAGCATGGATTCTTGCATAGCTCCACCAGGCACTCGTTTGATACCGATCAATCGTTCGTTGAGACTTTCTTGATCCAATGAGAGTACAGCGTCGACAACCATCTTGGTAAAGAATTCTTGTTGAGAGTAGATTAACTTGGATGACATCGCAGTGGCAGCACATTTGGATAACAAATCACGGAACTCACTATCCAAAAAAAAAAGGAGTGTTAATAATCAATTTCAATTAATACAAACCCATCCGTTATACTTACACTTCGTTGTCCTTATCAATCTTGACAGCTAATTCCTTGATTTTATTGATGGATAATCTAGCAGCATTTCGATATCCGCGGATAATGACATGTGGGCTGACACCTTCTTCAATATAACCTTTGACTTCTTTCAAGAGTTCACCAGCAAGGAGAACAACACTGGTAGTACCATCGCCCACTTCAGCATCTTGAGAGCGAGCAATATCCACCAAAGTTTTGGCAGCAGGATGTACAATGTCAAGAAGTTTCATAATAGTAGCACCATCGTTGGAAATAGTGACTTGACCTAGTCGTAAAAAATAAAAAAAAAATAAAAAGGGGCATGTGAACAAGCTGTCATCTACCAAGTTTCGTGCTATATGACTCTTCTTACGTACCACGACCATCTACCATAAGTTTATCCATGCCTCTTGGTCCAAGAGTTGTTTTCACGGTATCGACCACCGCCGCACAAGCATTGATGTTGGATAAAAGCTGCCCCTTGCCTTGAGAGGTATCGGTACCTTCCTTGAGAAGGATGATTTGAGGTTGCTAAATATGAATAAAATAGAAAGTGAGTTAGTATATATCAAGTGTAGTCATATCAAAAGAGATCATTGCGATTTGGGTACTTCTCCTCTCTTCGTTTGTTACACGTAGGGGTAATGTCAATCTCACTACGCGTTTGACAAGTAAAGAAAGAAGAGCATCCTAACCAAACAATATTTCTTGTCATATTACTATGTTTACTATATAAAATTACCATCATGTTGCGTGACATAGCTTGTATATATTAAAAGTCGATTGTTGAGTGATAAATAAAGGCGATCGGGGAAGATGAAGGAAAAAAAAAGAAACTTTTTGGTGCTTTTTTTTTCTGATACTTGATCATTTTCCACGTCACTTCGGCGTTTCAAGTATTTTTTTTTTAATTTTCTGAAGCTGCAGAAGCATGTTAAACCTGTCAAAAAATGGAGACAGTCCAGTCGACTAATTTTTCTTGGACACCTGACAAACTTTGATAATTTTATATTTCACAGGATATTAAAGTAGGCTGTGTCAGGCAACATATGTTAGCTGAAAAGTCATAAGAACCGAAGACAGGCACCACAACACCAATATTCAACCTCCGCATAAGACACATTCAAAAAATTTGAACATTTTTCCTTCTTTTTTTCAAGAAACCTTTTTATACCAAGTAAAAAATGTCATCACCTCCTGATTCTTTTTACGATGTTGGTAAGGTTACATAATTCTATTATGCTTACTTTCTGTTAATACCCATTCTTTGTTTTTATTGTTGCTATAGAGGATGCCGCCTCAAAGAAGCGTGGCAGGGCCCAATCAGTAGAACCAACACTAGCTCCTAAGAACGAGGTATGCGGAATAAAATAGACGTGCCCTTGCTGTCAATAACATATATATATATTATTTCCATCTAATATATACGAATTCTTCTTTTTTCTTCCTATCAATAAATTTATTAGACTGATTCGGAAAAAGCACCTGTTGTATCTGCTCCAAAGAAAACGTAAGTACACAACACTGACACGCTAATGGAATTAATTGGCAAAAAATCATTAACCAGTTTCTCATTTTTGACGTTTTGATAGGAAACGCGTTGAAGAAGGTCATCAATCAAACAACAACAAGAGCGATGGCAGCAAAGGCAACTCAGTCAGCACCATTCGCAAAAATATGAAAGACATGTCCACCGCCGACAACTCAAGGGACCATTTGGACGATGCTATGACTGAATACTCACAAGATTCAAACTACATTGGTGACGACGACACTGTTCATACTATGGGAACGATCAATGAAGAATGCACTGATTTACCAAATACCAACAAGGGATCTGATAGTGGGTCACCCTCTTCTGACACAAATTCAAGCACCAGTCACCTTGACACCACCACTAGTACAACAACCCATAGTTTGGAGAGCAACAAGGCAACACATGCATTAAGCCGATTTGGAAGTAAACCCAACGGTGACTCGGACGACTGGGGTGCATTTGAGGACGACGACGAGAAAACAACTGGTAACAATGACACCAACGAAACAACTACAACGGACGCTGGAAATGACAAACCTAAATACACCTTTGGTAGTTCCTCTGGGTTTGGAATGAAGGGTGGGGATCAGTACATCAAAACGCACCAAATATTCAAAAGGTAATCTCTCAACTGATACATAGTATGGATGACTACTGGAAGAATTCTCATTTTCGATACTATTTGATTTTTATCCCTATTAGACGACTCCATTCGCCGCCGTTTCAGCACCTGGATTTGGCTCATCATCTGTGCCAGCAGCAACATCGGGATTTGGGGCCTTTGCTACGACTACCCAGAGTTCCACACCAAAATCCACCGCATCCGCTTTTGGCACTTTTGCTAGTGCACCCACTTCATCTCCTTTTGCCATGGCAGCAGCAACCAGTAATACCACCAATGCCTTGTCAGCTCTTCCGAAAATATCATCAACATCTGCAGTGGCGTCGCTATCACCAGGAGATTCCACCAACGGTGTCAGCAACTCTGATCGTTTTGAGGGACAAGACAATGAAAACAACGAACAAAATGAAAACAATGAGGAGCATACATTTGGTGAAGGATGCAAGATGAAGATACCAGGTGTCAAGCCAATGGAAGGTAAAAAAAAAAAAAAAAAAGGATGACAATGCGTATTCTAAACATATTGACTGATCATCTTAATTTATTTACGCTCTAGTGAAAACGGGTGAAGAAGATGAAAACACAGTATATCAAACCAAGGCCAAACTCCTTATTCTGGACAGCACTACTAGCAATTGGAAGGAACGAGGGGCTGGGACACTTCGAATTAATGTCAAGGAAATGGAATCAACAGAAGGAAAAGGCTCAAGTCAAACACGATTGGTGATGCGTACCGATTCAGTCTATCGCCTGATTTTAAACCTCCTCTTATTTAGCGAAATGAAGGCCTTTATTATGCAGGATCGATTTGTACGTTTTGCCGGCTTCGAGTCAGAAACCAAAGAGGATGGCTCTGTGGATACGAAATTGGTGAACTATGCTTTAAAGGTAAATTTCTCCTCTTTCTCCCTACTCACTCATTTTTATTGGAAAAAATAGTACTTACATTTGTTTATGAATGTCTTTTTCTTTCTAGGTCACCAATCCCTTTGCGGCTCAAGAATTGCATTATCAAATCTCATCAAGGATCCCATCAAAATCAAACTAATTATTTTTGTTTACCATTACCCTTCGCTATATTTATAGTTTATAGTTCAACTACCTATTTTATTATCGCTATTATTTGCCCTCTGTCTCTCTCTCATTCCCCTTCCCATGTACCCTACCCTGTTTTATATAGTCATCCTCGTTTTATTAGAATAAACAATTTTTTATACTATTTTTATACGTATGTCTCTTGATTTTCTGTTGTCTTACACATGAATGGGGGCATGCCATTAGTTAAATTAATTAACTTGATAAAAATAAAAATAAAAATGGTTGCGCATTGATTGTTTTTTTGTTTTTCTTCAGTATGTCTCGTCATATAATGGAATTTAGCAAGTACGAAGAGTAAACCTTGATTGTTGTAACTTTTGGTATCCCCACACTTTCCAAAAAAAAAAAAAAAAAATAGTTTACTGAATGTCAAGCAACGTCGTTGACGTGTGTATTTTGATGAAAATAGAAAACGCTTTGCCATTTTGCATCATAACAACCAGTCTCTAGGGGATCAACTGCCATTGACTTTGATCTCATTTACTAAAACAAGAGAGTATAATAAAGAATGCGCTAGATATAGACAAGAAGCCCGGTCTAGTGAAGGTTAGCCCAGCAGTACGACCTAGATCAATCTATATGTATCAATAATAGAGTGGGGATTAGGCTAATTTCATATTAAGTGACCTAGCGCTGTCCACCAGTCGTTAGACCTCTGGTGTGTGTATGTGCAAGTGATTGGAGATAAGCTAGAAAGTATTTTCAAAATAGTCTATAGTTATAACTACACATACTGCACAGCACAACCTACGTTTATATATACATATATATGCTTGGTTAAACAGGAATATAATCAGCTTTGATTTTAAATGATCTAAGACTGGCAACCAGTCTATTAGGTTTGAAAGGGGGACGGGACGGGAAAGTAGTCATAGTGGGTGAACTAGAAAGCATGTGTTTGGGAGGTCACTCATAAGACATCTACAGTAACGACATTTATTCACTATCTGATGGGTCAAAGAATGGTATTAGCTAATAAAATTAAATACATTTTATTGAAACGTATTGGTAGATACTAAAACTAAAAACGAAGGGTTCGTTATATTAATGGAAAACTTTATTGGAAGAGGAATGAGGGGAACTAATGAGAAGTTTGAAGAATGTTCAGCACTATTCAAAAGAGACTGTTGTAAAAGGCATCTAAGGTCTAAGATACTACACATGCAATGAGAAAGACTGAAAGGATCTATTTTGTTGAAGTATAATATTGGTAAATCCTCATCAGAAGTGAGGTAGTGCAAAACGGATCTATAGTACAAGGCATGAGAAAGACTATTAAAACATTTTTTTATTGAAGTAAGCAAAAAAAGGTGTGTTTTATTCAGATGTAGATACAAACTATGGACAACCTAAAACTAAAATAAGCTAATGAAGACTCCAACAATCCCAACTAATGGGTGGTTCTAAATCCTGAATCCAAAATGAAAGGGTTTCCTATGCATCTTGTAATCCCTGAGCTGAAACCCCTTCTAAACTGGTCCTGATACAATTCTAGGTCCAACATAACCCCATAGAAGTTGAGTGGTGAAAAAAAAAAAAAAAAAAAAAAAAAAAAAAAAAAAGAGAGAGAGAGAGAGAGAGAGAAGGAAAAATGAAGAGAGTAAATAAAATCTTCACGTGGGCGGGATTTGAAGTGAATTTCTTTTCTCCAGCTTGATGTGCAAAAAAGAAAATCTACGCCAATTTTATTTAATTATCCCACTCTACATCCCATGCTGTATCAAAACGCCCGAGGCTATTGTTATTAATATTTTTCGGTACCCCTTTCTCGGAATTCGTAGAGATATAAAAAATAAATGTTTGTTTCCGTACTGTATCACTTTCCTTTCATGGCATCTTTGATTCAGTTTTTGTTTGTTCACTCGTCATTAAGTGTCCTTGGTTTGATAATGCTGAAACCGGGGTATTTTTTAGGCACAACTGACATTATTATTTCATGCGTTTTGCCATAGTTTTTTTTACCCTTTTTTTCCCCCCATAGTCCATCATGGATGCCAGTTTCGATAGTCACCTTGATCTTGATGATAGACGAGACGAGTGAGTAAACTCCCTACTAACTACGCATAACACACATACGAACTCTGACCAATAATCCCACTCGGACCAAAACTTTTATTTATAGATTGAGGCCAACACTGCAACCACGAGCAACGCCAACTATATCATCATTCAACAAGGCATTTTTATTCCAACATAAATCATCAACATCAACATCAACATCAAACTCCCCGCATTCTAATGTGAAAACACTATTACTAAGGAATAATCAGCTAACTACGATGGCACCCTATTATAACGCCTTGTATGAGATGCACCAGTCCCTTCGAGAATTGACGCTCCGTAACAATGCATTCACCCAATTTCCACACGAGATCCTTGTTCTGACCAATCTAACTTCCCTATCCCTCGCCAAAAACCAGATAGAATACCTTGAGTTGGATCTGTTCCCACAATTGTCACAACTAACTTGGCTTTCGCTCAGTCATAATCATTTAGTTGCCTTACCTGAAGACCTTGCATCTTGCCGTCATCTACTTGGTCTTGATTTATCCGACAATAACTTCCAAGGTAAAAGACAGCTACCTATAATAAAAGAGATAAAATCAAAAATATCATTGCATATAAATACATGAATATATTTGTCCAAGCATAGAGTTACCTCGTGTTATTTCCCAGCTGAATCAACTGCAAGTACTCCTGATACAAAAAAACGAGTTGGATCATCTACCTGAGGATCAAGAGGAGCTATTGCCAGCCAGTCTACAAACACTCAATTTAGCATTCAACCAATTGGACCGAATTCCCAGCATTCTTGTTACTAGACCTCCACCGGCCTTAACACATCTGCATCTCTCAGGCAATGCATTGGGCGAGCTACCCTCTGACTTCCTAAAATATGGCTACAAAAACCTTGTCAGCCTAGATCTTCATACCTGCCATTTGTCTCGAGTACCGCCGCTTTTTTTTACTTACCTTGACCAAACTCACAATGACACAAATGGTATGATCCCATTGCGGCGACTGAACCTTGCCATCAACCAAATACGCGAGCTGCCCAGTACCATAGGATTGACCACCCAGCTTCAATGGCTAAATCTAAATGACAATCGCCTTACAACCCTACCGCCAACCATGGCCCACCTTGTTCATCTGGCCAAACTAGGTCTTGTACAAAACCGCCTGCAAAGCATCCCACCACACCTATTCAGTCGTATGCTGTCACTGGAAAAAATCGACCTCCGGCGCAATCAATTGACATATTTGCCACCATCCATTTTGGCACTGGCACCAGAGCATGAAGTCCAGCAACATATCGATTTGGCAGTACCCGTCACGGCGTTTGACACCGGATGCGCTTGTCAAGTTCAAAATAGTCAAAAAACGATGAATGAAGGAGGTGAAGAAGGAAGAGGTGGAGGAGGGTCGCTAAAAACATTGTTGCTGTATGAAAACATCCATCTTGAGCAAAAAGACGGAATATTTGTTGCGTTGGAATATGATAGGGAAGACGATGACAATGAATGGAGTGATGAAGAAGAGAAAGAGAAAGAGCCAACACTGTGGGTGCCGTTAATTAGCTTGGAAAAATTGAAAACATTTTCTAAACCTGGGTCAAATAATGCGGCGAGCTTGGGTCGACTCTTGCAGCACCAATCACCGAGCACTTGGACATCGGATTCATTTTCCGACGACTGCCATAAAGAAGCCATCCACTTTTTTTATCAACACCTCTCTTCCCTGAAAAACATCGCCCTACAACATCATTTGATACATCAGCAATCTCACATTGACATTGACAACAGCTTACTGGATGATGCTACTACCACTGCCAGCTCTTTATGTCATTGTGCGAAATCAATAGTACCAGCGAGCAACAGTCGCCGTCTCGATATCGCTCTTGAAACTCGCCATGCGTTCTTAACTCATGCCTTCCCATCCTGGTTTCCATGCCTGCTTCATCAAAATGTAGTCTCCGATGCTCAACAATGCGATAATTGCAGCAAATGGTCAACTATACTTCCATTCCAGGTGGGTTATTTAGCCAGGCTCTGCAACAACAGGATGCAGGTGCCTGTTCGATACACTGTGTGCTCATCTTGGTGCGCACTGGATGCAACATTACGGATTCAAGCGACAGCTGATAATTGGCGGACGCAGCGACTTGACAGTGCGGTTCATCTCCCCATTCCTACCACCAACGATAATCCTTCCAGCTTAAATAACAACGACAGACCGACAACTGATTTGTCATCCGCCAGGCATCATCATTTTCACTCTTCTCCACAACAACACTCTACCAATGACGACACCAAGGACCGACCAACAATGCCATCACCATCAACTTCAGCATTTATATTATCGTCTTCTAAGAACGCATACGATCAAACTACAGGTTCTACGTCCTCGGAATCATCGTCATCCTCATCGGTTAGAAACACCCGCGATGTACATGAATGCAGTGGAAACACAATGGAATCTGGCAATGACAACCATGATAGCAGCACCATGCCTTCTTTGACACGGGTCCTTCGACGGGTGGAAAAATTAGCGGCATCACTGATTCATTGTACTACGCCTTACTCACCGCAACAGCAGCAGCAGCAGCAAGCATCTTCCTTCTCTGCGTCGTCGGCTCCAGATGAATTACCACCTGATATCAATACACCCTCTTCCTCTTTAGCGCCACTCCACCGCCCCACCTATCTTAGTACTTCCGCCATGATCCAAAGATTATCGCAACTCCCAACGCCACCCGCCCTCTCTCATCATGATACATTACGCTTGACGGATTCTAGACCGACCTTGACTTCATTCAATCATCTTCCTCGGGATGCCATTCGGTTGGAACGATTTTAGTATAGTTTTGTTTTTCAGATGTAGACTATTCTTCTCATTGCCAAATAAAGAACCTTTTTTTTTTTAAAAAAAAAAAACAATCCTCTTCAGTCCTCTAATTGACATTCTGGTATAGCTTTTGTTGAGACGTAGATGATATTGTCCAGCGTAGAATTATTATTTTTATTGCAAGTGGGGTACATTTCATCTAGTACAGTATTGTCATCAGCGTTGTAGCTCTTCTCCATTTTTCAAATTCAAATCCATCTAAGGTGCAGCGAAGCAAGATGGTCAAAAATTTGGGTCTCGCGGAAAATATAGTATATTATTGTAGTACCATAATAAGGATTTTTTTTTTTTTTTTTTTTTTTTTTTTTTTTTTTTTTTTTTTTTTTGTTTAACAACAAATATTTTTAACCATGTATAATGATAGTAAATATGAAATGGACCAAAATATACCACTGATAGTTGTTATTGTTGTTGTTGTGTTGTGTTCTAAAAAATGCTCGATTGAAGTTGGTCGATTTTAACAGAGGGACGAGAAATTGCAACACCAAGACGTTTCAAAAAAAAAAAAAAAATTGATGTTATGAAGGTATGATAAACTATTCACCTTCCAGTGCGCTTCAATAATCATATTTTTGATGCGCCCCGTCGGTGCTTATTTTTTTATACATACTTTGATGTTCTTTTTTCATGTGTTCACAATGGTCATATTCTACCATAAAACCATTCAAGAAACCCCCCCTTCTATCCCATATATTTAGAAACTCAGTACAGTAGATGGAGCACCGAGCACGACGGTTGATCGAGATGGCATCACACCTGATCTCTTTATTTTATTTTATTTTGTAAACGCACAAGCACTCTTCCATATAGTGTCGGTATGTCCATTCTATAGGACAAACTAAACTTATGAGAGACAATGTAAAGGTATACAAACAGATTTCATTTAGATGGAGGTATCTACTAGGACAACTAAGCTAAAATGACCCAATGATAATAATATGACACATATCCAAATGAGAAGCGATGATAGGCGGGTGATATGTTTATAACATTAAGGTAATTTAGTCCAATGAAAAAGGGTGTGTTATCCTACGGCGGGTGATAAACTATTCTACAGCGAAGGTGGAAGTAAATTACCCCAAATCGCTCCATATTGACTCCAACGACGTTACTAGAAGATAACTACCATGCTATTGACGGTGTATGGTGTTGACTAAAAGAGTAGGAATTCAGTTTTTGTATCCACCGAAAAAAAAAACTATTTCAAATCCCGCCCACGTGGAGCTTTATTTCTTTCATTTAATTTTTTTCCTCTTCTGTTTCCCTTTCTTTTATTTTCTTCTTTTTTCTTACTCCACCATTCAACTTCTTTGAGGTTACGGTGGACTTAGATTAGAGTCAGGATTAGTTTAGAAGGGGTTCCAGAACAGAGATTACAAGATGCATGGGGAGACCCTTTCATTTTGGGATTCAGGATTTAGAACCACCATTAGTTGGCTTTTTGAACCCTCCAATAGCTTAGTTTAGTCTTAGTTTGTACTTAGTTTAAAATTATACATGAATAAAATATGTCTCTTCTTACTTCCTTCAATGAAAAATATGTTACTACTCTCTCTCATATTTATCTCCAGATGTCTGTATTACATGCTAAAACACAAAGGCAATCTTTCAAGTCTTGTATATACTACTGTACAATACGCACTGTATGGCTGATTTCATATTCAAATAATCCCTTTTAAACTAAAACTAATACATTGTGTAATATGTCTTTTCTTACCATTATCGCTTTAACTTAATGCTCCCCAGAACTCTCATTCATACCGTCGAATTCATCATCAAGCTTCAATAAAATACTGTTCATGTTTTTAATTATCATCATCAAATAAACGCTCTAGCAATCCACTGGAGCTTTTGAAAATATATCGATTTTATTGGGTGTCGGGAGGGGGAGTTATTATTGAAGTGAGGGTTTTGATGAGAAGGGACTCCATCATTTCGCACTTTGGCAGCATCTCCTCAGAGCTTCAATGATTTTCGGCTGGGATTTTATAGGGGGGGGGGAAGAGGATTTACTATCATTGTTGTGTCATACGGAATAAAAACAATGAACTGATGTATGCTGTGTGTTCAGTTATGCAGAGACTATAATATTTTGAAAGGAAAATTTACACTGGTGATATGGCCTAGGATCATTAATATTGATTTATAGAGCAACAATATGGCTACGTTTTATAGTAAATGATCCAGGAGTGCCAAATAGTCCTTCGGGCTTTGAGAAGAGGGCAAGAGCAGAAGCGGGCTCTGAACTAGAAAGCAGGTGCTTGATACGGCATTAACAAAAGACCAACAGTAACGACATTTCTCACTATTATATGGATCATAGAATGATGAACTAATAGAAAAGAATAGTTTATTGAAAGATATTGATAGATACCAAACTAAAGACAAGGGATTCATTGTCACAAGGGGATCTAATGGAAGGATCTAATGATGGTAAGTGGGAGACTAACAGGGAGACTAATGGGGGTTCAGATGTATGGTAAGCTCTATTCTAAAAGTACAATCGCAAAAGGGTATCTAATATACTGTACAATGCGTAATAAAGACTGGAGGAATATTTATTACTGAAGCACAGCAACTGATTACACTAATTAACAGCGATGATGGTAATAAAAGAGAGATCTACAAGACAAGAGAAAGTACAATGGACCATTTTCATTAAAGCACGTAAAAAGAATCATATTTTATTCACATATAGTTTTAAACTATGGACAAACTAAAACTAAACTAAGCTAAGGGAGGGTCCAGAAAGCCAACTAATAGTAGTCCTAAATTTTGAATCCCAAAATGAAAGGGTCTCCCCATGCATCTTGTAATCCCTGAGCTGAAAACCCTTCTAAACTAGTCCTGAAACTAATCTAAGTCCACCATGACATCAAAGAAGTTGAATGGTGAAGAAAAAAAGAAAGAAAGAAAAATGAAATGAAAGGGGGAAAAAAAGCCGCAAAAATCACATGTGCGGCATTTGAAATAGCTTATACGCCCCACTTACACCTTAAATATTCCCTTCAGATATGTGCCATAGTATTATCACTAGATGAATTAAGCTTAGTTGTCATGGTTCATTTCTAAATTTAAATAAACTATGCTATGTCTATTTACTTTTATTTATTGCTTCATATACTGTACGCTTAGTTAACTTGTAAAAATGGTATATTCACAGTGTACTGTACTGTAGAGTATGTACAGTGCATGCGCGTGTTGAAGAAAAAACAAAGAAGATGAGGTACGAGGCGAGCTCGACCAACCGTCGTTCTCATACCTTTCCAACTGTAAAGTACTGTACAGTAACACATCGTACCCAATTTCCGAAACAAGAACCAAAAAAAAAAAATCCCCCCAGCCTACAACAAGCATAAGATAAAATGATACAAGTTTTATTTTTAGTTTTTTGATAGTGATGAAAAAAAAAATGGATTAAACAAGATATTAAGGCGATAAGAATAGGAGAATGAATATGACTAGGTTGTAAATATATAGATGTATAAGAAACTACAAGGGGTAACGGGGTTAAAGGAGAAGAGGAAAGGGGGGAGGAGGAAAGGAGGATATTCAGTAAGTTTCATCTTGATTGGGGCAAGCCGCGGTTATATGAGTGTCAAATATATCACAATTAACGCAATACTACAAAAGAAAAAATAAAGAGAATGAGTTATGAGTGCCCCGATTGACATTGTTGGTAAAAAAAAAAAAAAAAAAAGACTTACGGTCTTCGAGTTCTGATCATCCATCCTGCCCTTGTTCATTGCCGCCATCAAAGAAATGTCGCCAAAGGAAAATGAGGAGCGATTATTGCTATCATTGTGATCTGAGCGTGAGTTGACACGTGAGGGTAGAGTGATGACAGAAGATGTTGTTTCTGATATGGGCGAGCTTGGCATGATGATCCCTGAGCACATAGGAGATGTCAAGGCAACGGCCGTTGTGCTACCATAGGGTCTTTGTCTTTGCTGCTGTTCCAAAGAATGATGATGATGGGTGGTACGGTGTTCCATCTGCTGAAGATCGTTTTCCAATTCAGCAATCCGAAGTGTCTTTGTTTCCATTGCCAAGCTCATACTAGCTAGTGTCTGTTGCAATTGTCTCATGTCGTGTTGTCCATCTACATTCCGAACCTTGTCTGTGTAGTGCTCCCCTTGCTGTTCTATTGCTGCATCATGCGTTTGCTGTAATAAAAGAGAGTGCTGTTGTTGTAATTGGATGAGTTTGTTTTCCACCGCCAAAATTTTTTCTTGTGTTGCCTGTCTTTGTTCCAATTGTTGCTCCAATCGAGTATTCGTCATCACTAAATCCTTGTACTTGTCTTCGGTCCGCAGTTGATATTGCAAAGCCAAATCCCGTTCTTCCATCACGATCCGTTTGTCGTTAATCTCCAATGATAGTTCTTTTTGTAGTTGCTGAAACTGCTGATTAGCTGCACCTGAAGCTGCATGCATATGCGAGAGTTGTTCACGTAATTGTTCATTCTCCAAAGCCATCGTCTTGTGTTTTTGTTGTACATCTTCAAGCGCCACGGTGGAGAGTTCTAATTGCTTTTCAAGCCGTCGTCGTGAAGAATGGATGATATTGCTGCTATTCGTTGTATTGTTTTTACCGGTCAAATGAATCGTAGTCGCTGCTATATTCGTACTATCGCAGGGGATACCGTCGTTCATATCTGTAATTCCAGAAGCACCACCACCATTTCCAGTCATAAACAGTCCATCTACATCCCCATCTTCCCCATCCTCCTCATTTTTGGGCGAGGGTGGAAGCAAAAAGTGGCAAGCTTTCAATTCATCGATCATTCGACCCAGTAGAGCGATATGGTTGTCTTTGGATGCCATTGCCTCGTCCCGTTCGGTCGTCCATTGTATCATTGTGGCTTCATACTGCCGAATTGTCTCCGAGTTTGCTTGCTTGGAGGCTTCATATTCCTGTTCCATGGTCGCCGTTGCTTGATCCCGTTCCGCCAAATCACGACGTAACTGTTCGATTTGAGCCGTATACGTTTGTTGCTGTTGCTGTGCCCGCTGATGTGAATCTTGAGCATCTTGTTGCCATTCCCTCACCAGCCGGTCCAATTTTTCAATTCGCTGAATATATTGCTGTTCCACTGTATTGATGCCGTAGATCCCGCCGGAGGACAAATCACCATGAGAAGAGCCCGACAAAGAACCGGAGGTAGATGACTGCTTAGATTGAGAGAGCTGTAATTCCAACTGAGTCACATGTTGCTGAGTGTGGTGGAGTGAGTCTTGTAGCCGAGTAATTTCCTTCTGCATGTCCTGAACCTTGAGCGCATAGCTTTCTTTGGCGGTAACCAGTCGTTCCCAGACTGCTTCTTTCCCATTCATTTCATCCGAAAGCCGCTGTTTTTCTTGTCGACTTTGTTCCAAAAGCACGTGCATTTTCTTCAATTCATCTTGAGTGACCACCTGACGAGTGCTGGTGCTTTTACTTTTTCGAGGAGTATCAGGTCCGTGGACTAAATGTTTGGTTGTGGTAGACGATGTCAAACTAGAATTGCGTTTCTTGGTACTGTTGGTGGTAGGTGTGACCGTTCTTCTCGTACTTTTGCTTTGCTGTTGTTTGATATTCGATAGCGTGGAAGGTGATGAGATGACAGGTGTGACCGATTTTCTTGTTGTTGGTAACGCGGTTTTGTTGCACATCAAAGATGAAGGTGAGGTTAACGGTTTTTGGCCTGTGCTGGAAATTTCAGTCCTTGATTGAGGACGAGATGTTTTGGTAGATAGAGACGCAGGAGGTAATTTCTTCTTTGGTGCCATCGAGACCGTTGAAGTAGGTTTCGGATGATGATCATGTGATAAGCAGCGTTGACGTGGATGGTGTGATGTGGTTTTGGTGGTTGGTGATGAGGAGTCCATTAAAGGTGTTTTTGCGCGACGGCGCTGAGCAGTGGTAGTGGTGGTCGTCAGACTTTTCTTCGGTGTCACTGTAGGCATTGGTTGTGGATCAGCTGAAGTTGAAGTGGATTGTTTGAGAGAAGTCACCCTGTTGGCGATAATAAAAAGACCTGTTTCAGGAGGACAATCAAAGTAGCGAACACTAAATCATGATATGTAAAAGGGGAAAATGGGGGGGGGACTAGGTTAGTCCATCTAGCTTGAGTTTTGTGTAACAAATGTATCATGTCAAAGATCAAAAAGGCATGAAACCTATATGCTTACCCTTTAATAACACCGCTATTTTTTCCTGTACCGATAATATCAAGTTCAATACCAACCCAAATTCCAGGTTTGAATGATGTGGTGCCAATAAAGCGTATCGTTCCAAGAGCATTCATACTTGATACAGTCACCTTTTGTCCAAGTTTCAATCCATGGGTGTTGTTTGCCACCTGTGATGATGAGGATGATGTCGATGTTGATGACGATGATGAATGGCAAGAAGATCGGCATGATCGATGTTGTCGTTTTTGCAATGTAGGTGAAAATAAATCACTGGTGTTTGTTATCGCTTTTGAAGCAGTTGATGATGATGCTGAAGAAGAGGAAGATGATGATGTAGTTGTAGTCGAATGAGCAGAAATAAGACGATGGTGATGATGAATGTCAAATGTCTCGCCACCACCCACCGGCAATCGCCCAATACGAGTGCTATTGTTCACCAACATGGCATGCAGTCGAAAAGTGTATGTGACGGTATTCAATAAAAGGATAAAAACAAGAAAAAGGGAATGCGAGAAAAATAAGGGGGCGACCTTTTTCTTTAAAAAAAAAAACAAAGCGAAAGAGAAAGAAAAAATAAAAAAGGAGTTTAGAAATTTTTTTATAGCAAAAAACGAGACATGCATAATCTTTCTTTTTTTTTTTCTGGCTCACTCTTTCTATCATAAGGTATTATATCTCCTTTATTTTTATTTTTTTTCATTATTAATCAAATATTATATATGATACGTTGATGTTTCAATCTTTTCAATTATAATAAAATCACAGTGGACGTTATAATAAATTTTTGAAGAAGGAAAATAGCGAAATAATGCAAATGAATTTTGAAGACAATGAATCAGCTACTAGAATCACAATTTTATATTATGTCCGCCCCAATATAAACATACTCCACAAAGAGTCCATAAATGACCAGAATAGGAGAAATGTGTATATAAATATTATATCGACGACTTGAACGGGTAATTCCTCTGATGCGATCAAGATCTAACCGTCCTTTGGACTACACGCCAATAGGATGAGCGGGATTTAAAAGTTGCTCACGAAAAAATTATGGCCAGCCGCTTTTAGCTTCACTCTTTCTTTTTTTGTTGTCTATCATTACCGATTAAACTATTTTGAAGCAGTGCGTAGTAAGTTGTCTTGGTTGTTTACATATACCTAATGAATGTCAACATGTCCTCAGTGTTACGATGTCGACTCCCTTCTTAACTTGAAACATCCTTAACTGTAGATTCTGCTGTTATCATCAGTGCGATCAATGATCATTCTCGCTGCTTCAGCAATACTCGTTTTCCCAGCGAAAGGTACACTGCCCCTATTACTATAAATAGAAGCTCACGCAATTTTCTCGTCCTTTTTCCAACTGATAGACTCTCTGCAGATGCTGCTGAGTTCCAAAACAAACAGCGAAACTTCTTGGATTGATCAAAATGATACGTCAGGGTGGCAGTAAGATTGATTACATATGAGAGAGGATAGAACACATCAAAATATGAATGGTAGTTTTATTAGCACTTTTTTGTATATATTTTCCTTTATTTAGTGAAACTACGGTTTTCTCGACAACGGCAATACTTTGTTCACACTCTTGCTGTCATCGCTTGCTGTATATGCTATACAATTGCCACATATTTTGAAGGGGTCTACCACATACAGCTGTCAACCTGGTTTATTCTCAATACCTTTAGATTAGTTTAGTACATCATACCCCTTCCACTGGTTTTCCACCCATCCCCCTTTTTTTTGTATTTTATCATATTTGTCAATAAAAATAAAACTGTATATTCTTTTTGATCTTTTTTATTCTGTCTCAAATTTTCAATGTGTGGGTTATATGGTATTGGTTTGCATGTGTCTTTAAAGATATCCGTAATTACATTATTTTCTACAATGACTATCAGGGTTTGACAACCATAACTGAGCATTTGAGATTTCGTGTAAGATGCTCAGATACTGATCCCAAAAGTTGTCTGGAATACATAATAAAACAGCCATTAATACTACTATTATATATAATATATATATATCATCATCAGCATTACCTCTT
Source organism: Absidia repens (assembly GCA_002105175.1). Lineage (NCBI taxonomy): Eukaryota > Fungi > Mucoromycota > Mucoromycetes > Mucorales > Cunninghamellaceae > Absidia > Absidia repens. The sequence continues at coordinate 176,472 of MCGE01000042.1, read as the reverse complement.
GAAAAATCCACGTCCATTGCAGCCAACAAATACTATATCCGCTTTTAAAGTCTCAGCCTCCCCTACTAAAGCATCACCTGCATCCCCATGCAGTATACTAGTTTTTGCTGAAAGCTATAAAATTCAAGGGCAAAAAAGGATGTCACCATTATGTTTATATCTCCACCCTCCACCCTCAGAAAATAACAAAAAAAAAAAAGAAAAAAAAACTTACGCCTCTTTTTTTCATCACTTGAATGACAGTATCCAATAATCGCCTTGCATCTTCTTTTAATTGTATCATTCTTTCTCCACAATCATCATTGATCCAAGTGGCAGGTCCAATAGCCGCTGCTTCTAATCCAAACCCTTCAAATGAAAGAACATCATCATTCAATACTGTCGTCACATAGATCTTGTCATCGGGTAAGAGAAGTTGATGATCGAGGACCCAATTCAACGCCTTAGTGGAAGCGTCCGAATGATCATAGGCAATCAAAATGGTTCGGGGCATGATTTATTTATAAAACTTCGAATGAATTAAAAAGAAAAATAATAACGATGAAATTGGGATGGGTTTGTCTTTTGTAGTTGGAGCTGGTTTCAGTTGTCACCTCATTTTTTTTGGGGGGGCATGACTTCGGAATGTTAATATGGCATGAATCCGGTTTGACCCTAGCCTTTTTCTGTGAATCCTTGGCTACGGTGGGATGATAAAATTACTAAATATTCTCTACGACTCAATTCAGGAAAAGAAAAAACTGTGAGATCTTTGATTACGATTATTATAATAAAATATATGACTTTGGAACGAAAGCTTTGAAATTTTATTGCATGTCGCTGTTTGAAATAAATGCACTCTCCAATATGCACTCCATGTGTATTTGACCACATCCCCCTTTCAGACAGAAGCCCCTTTGGAGAATAAATGATTCTACCATATAAGCCCGATTTATCTTCATGCACAATCTGTGGCATATGTTAGCGCTGTCTATACTTGTTTATCAAATGCTATAATGCAAATAAGGAAAAATAAAATGGCTCCTAAGAACCTTTTGGTCCCCCCCCCGATCAATTTAGTAGTCGCTGAAAGACAGGCGAAAGGCGTAGGCTCACGTATCCGAAAAATAATTGTCGAGGACATGGCTGGCGACAAAGGTCTTGTCTGTAATTTTAAATCCCGATTATCTTAAAAAACCTTAAAAAAGGTTTTCCGCTATTATTTTTTAATTTGTTTTTGAACATCTCTTTCTCCATTTGCCCTTCCTTTCTAACATTCCTTTCCCATTTTTTTTCGTCCTTCCCTCCCACATTTATATACATAGCTCCCTTGACTGATTTTTATTTAAAATCGTTCATTCTCCTTCATCCCTCTTCTTGTACCTTTTTTTTTAAAATTCCCCTTTTGTATTATATCCCCAATATATTCGCTTGACACGCTACGTTATATAGAAATCACGACAACACATTATGCAAGGCAATATCAAAGTAGTAGTTCGTTGTCGTCCTTTGAATGCAAGAGGTAAGACGAAGGCATGTGGTGTAATGGGTGGAGGACAAGGATGATGAAACTAATTTATATGCTTTACGTTGTTTAATTTTTAGAGTTGGCTCGCGGTGCCACCTGTCTGGTCAAAATGGAAAACAATCAAACGATATTGCAAAACCCCAAATCCAACGATGATATCAAGGCGTTTACGTTTGATAAGTCTTATTGGTCAGCTGGCAACAAGACAGACGATGATTATGCGGATCAAGAGACAGTTTACAACGATGTCGGTCGGGAATGGTTGAATCATGCCTTTGATGGGTACAATTGCTGTATATTTGCCTGTAAGGTTACACATAGACATACCACGCTGTTCATCCTTATCTCACTCTTTTCTCTTCTTATTACGTTAGATGGACAAACTGGCTCTGGGAAGTCGTATTCTATGATAGGATATGGCGAAGACAAGGGTATTATTCCTCGAACTTGTTCAGAACTCTTCAATCGCATCAATCAAAATCAAAATCCTTCTATTACTTACTGCGCTGAGGTGTCATATATCGAAATATACAACGAACGTGTCCGCGATCTACTTAACCCTCGAACCAAGCATCTCAAGGTTCGTGAGCATCCTAGCTTGGGTCCTTATGTCGAAGATTTATCAAGATTGGTGGTGAACTCATTTGAAGACATTGAACATTTGATGGATGAAGGCAACAAGGTAAAAAAAAAAAAGTAAAATAAAAATTGAGGCATTTGGATTACATCAACTAAAATTATACTCATCCTCTTAATTCCATAGGCACGGACGGTGGCAGCAACCAATATGAACGAAACCTCTTCCCGGTCCCATGCTGTATTTACCATTATACTGACTCAAAAAATTACGGACACAAAAACAAATCAGCAAAGCGAAAAAGTGTCAAGATTCAGGTACGCTTTTAGAAAAACATGAAAAAAAAAAAAATTAAGTGAAAGAGTTGAACTGACCATTTTTCTCTTTATCCTTTAATAATATGATAGCCTGGTGGATCTGGCTGGTAGTGAACGCGCTAATAGTACCGGTGCTTCTGGCATGCGACTGAAAGAAGGGGCCAACATCAATCGATCGTTAACAACATTGGGTAAGGTGATTGCTGGGCTGGCTGATCAAACAACAACGGCATCCCCATCGAACGCCAAATCGCACAAGAAACGTGACTCATTTATTCCTTACCGTGATTCGGTAAGTATGCGTTATTTCTCCATGCTTTGCCTATTTTTCAGCACAATATTCATTGGTTATTATTTTTTTTCCAATAGGTACTTACTTGGTTATTGAAGGACTCGCTTGGTGGAAACTCCAAAACGGCCATGATTGCTGCTATCTCACCTGCAGATTTTGATGAAACACTCAGTACACTCCGATATGCAGATCAAGCCAAGAAAATCAAGACCAAGGCAGTGGTGAACGAAGATCCGAACGTCCGAATGATCCGTGACCTCAAGACTGAAATACAGAACCTCAAGCAATCATTGCTGGCTTACGTCCCACATCCTGAACAACTACAACAGCAACAACATCAAAACAGTGAAGGAAGCATTATTGGCGAAGAAAACAACTATCAAACCATTGACATGACCGCTACCGTCCCAGTACTACCATCAAAGTCTGTTATTGTCAAGGATGCTTATGGAAATACGACAGAGCTTTCCAAACGGCAAGTAGTGGAACAAATCAAGTCGTCGCAAAAACTGCTCGGTGATATCGATCAATCATGGGAAGACCGATTACGGACCACAGTACAAATTCAGCAGGATCGGGAGCATGCATTGGCGGAACTCGGTATCACGGTGGCGAAGAATGAAATGGGGGTCTATACACCAAAAAAAGTCCCTTATCTGGTCAATCTCAACGAAGATCCTCTCATGTCCGAATGCCTTGTCTATCAAATCAAACCTGGAACAACGGTGGTGGGTGGTCGGAAGTCGGTGGATGATAAGGATGACAATGAAATTGATGGAATTGACAATGGTGATGACAGCGGCAACAACAAGAAGCAATATATTCGCCTCACTGGCTCCAATATTTTGGAAAATCATTGCCGGCTCGAGAATGTGGACCAAGTGGTGACAATCTATCCCAACAACGATGACCAATCAGTGACAATGGTGAACGGCATTCATATCACTACACCCAAAGAACTCAAAAATGGTTATCGGATTATTCTTGGGGACTATCATGTGTTTCGATTCAATCATCCTGAAGAAGCAAGACGTGAACGTGACGAGCAGAAAATGCACGAACAGCCATCTGATATGACTTCACACACTGACGATTATACTGATGCTTTATCGATTGAAAACGGGGTGTCTACAACGGGGACGATATCAACGACTACACAAGTGGACTGGTTATTTGCCCGGAAAGAAGCGGTCATGCACTACTTTCAACAGCAACAGCAGCAGCAGCAGCAACAACAGTACTCAATCAATGCAGCCGATGAGCCAAGATCACCAACTCCAGCAGGTTTTGAAAATTTGACAAACGAAGAACTAGAAAAACTTTTTGACGATGTGACCAAAATGCGGAATATTCGAAAACGACAATCATCACACAGCGGTGGAGTGTTATCACAGCCCATGTCACCTTGCTCTTCAACATCTTCTTTCTCTTTCCGTCACAGTGCAACACCATCCACAGTATCCACCATCATGTATGGCGAAAACGGTGGGTTTTATGGATCAGCATCATCGACAGACGATACCGACTCAATGGTGGATCGTGAAATCATACGCCTTGCAAGAGAAGAATTGCAGCAAGAATTAGATGAACAAAAGGTGAAATATGAAAAACGTATTCAGCGCCTCTCTAGTTTGTATCCTCTGGCAACTGTATCAGCATTATCCTCGACAACAACAACCTCAGCATCATCCTTTCCACCATACCCATTGCTATCACCCTCTCCATTTGGATACTCCGATGATGATAAGTCTACTCTTGCTAAAATTATCCACCACTGGCGGGATCAACGCTATGTCCACTTGGCCGAAACTCTCTTGATGAATGGCGCAACTCTGTACGAAGTGAATGCACTTGCACGGCAACTTGATAAGAAGGTGGTATACCAACTGACAATTATCCACAACATAAAGGCGGCAGCGGGATCAGCTTGGGAAGAAGACGTGAATGCGGCACGACTGGACAAAACGTTGTTGGCATCAAAAAAGTCTTGCATCGGGGTGCGAGTCATTGATTCCAAACATCAGTGCACTTATCTTTGGTCTCTGGATCGATTGAAAACACGGTTACGATACATGCAAGGAATACGATTTGTGTCGGATCAAGCTCATCATCTGGTGACAACCATTGACAACAATCATGATAATTATGGAAACGATCAACTGGATTTATTTTATGACAGCCACCCTCCTCAGTTTGCATTGATTGGCATGGCAAAAATGCGCTTACGCCATTTAGCTTTACATGCGCCTATGGAACGTACACTGGATGTCTTTTGTCAACGTACATGCCGTGTTGTGGGAAAGCTCAACGTGCTCATTGCTCCTATTGCCCGATCGAAAGAACGTCAACCACAACGCAGCCATAGCACTACAGGAACAATGAGTGGAGGCAATGGAAGCACCAGTCCGATTCCAACATCTTCCTTTAGTCAGCGTACGGTGACTGGAGACAGTTTCAACCAACAACAGCAACAACAGCAACAACAACAACAACAACAACAACAGCAGCAGCAGCAACGACATGATGATAATGATGATGATGTGCTACAGCCTGGTCAGCGATTGGTATTTGAAGTACGTATTGGGGAGCTCTCTGGGGTGAAAGAAAGTGACTTTACTCATGTGCATGCGCAATTCCGACTGGACGCATTTGGTGTTGGGAATGATCAAATTTACGCTACCTCGTGTGCAAGTCAATTCGAAAAGCACGTCAGCATTGACTTTAATTACAGCAAAACTTTCTCGATGGTGGTATCGGACGATATATTGACGGCAATTCAATATGACGATTTGATCTTCGAAGTCTATGGACAGCCTCAATCGGGTTATTTGAAATCTTTCCAGGATGAACCTTGTGCAAGTCACCAGCTTCCATCGGTGGAAAAAAAACACAATGTATATGCTTGGATTGAAATACTTGAACTTGCTCGTGTCTCTGGCGAATATACTGCGGTGCAAGTCAACAAACCTCCAGGTACGCGGGTAGGGTCAAGATTAGATGACGACTCTGATGATGATGACGACACCCTGGATGCAGATCAAGGTTTTATATTGGCATCTTCTCTATGCGCAAGGTCATCAACGTCTTCAGCGGATATGATCGGCCATCAACTTCCTCAAGGAATATTCATGTTACGACAAGGACAACAACGGCGGATTGTATTGACGATTCGACATGATTGGAAGTTACCTCCGTCGTTATTTAGCGGTGAAGACAATGACAAAAATGGCGAACATGGAAATGATCATGATGGACTTACGCTAGATGGAGTGGATGGACTGATTTTATGGATTGGTGACATTCGACTACGGTCTCCAAAAACAGAGGGCGGTAACAACGGTACAACAGACAGATCAACTCCTGCTCAAGATATTTCGATCCCTCTTACTCTGGTACGGAAGACAAAGGACACATTGGAGCTTCAAGGGGCATGGGATAGCTCGCTTCACAATTCATTGCTATTAAATCGGCTCACTGGCGCTGGATCGACTGTTGACCTCACCATAAAATGGATTTTCCACGGGGCACCATTTCAGATGAATATTGGCGTGCAAATTACCTCGGGCGGCAGCAATGGAATGATCAAACGACAATCTCTTCTTCGCAACCTCTTCACCTCCGCGTCCTCCAGCAGTTCCCGACACAGTGATGATGATAATGACGATGACGACGATGATGCATGTGGTGAAATCGGATTTGCAGCTATTGGATCTGGACAGCAAAGCAAGAAAAAATCATCTTTGACGGGGATTTATCGAGTATGGGAACGACCTCGGCGGCTTTCGTCATACCAAGTCCGTCATGAAACCAACAGTGACCACCATGAATGGCAACAACACCAAATGCAAAAAATCAGGACATATGATATGGCACGTCGATCCATGCTGACGAAGATGGAGGTGGCCAACACTAGATACACGCTGACCTTGCTTGATCTACTGCAAAAGCGACGAGGTGCCATAACCGATAATACACGAGTGGATTTATCATCAGACGAAAATGTGGAACAACAACAACTCAATCGCAAATACATGTTACACTCTATAGTTCAGCAGTGGGTGGATTCGAAACGGGAAGAACGAACCGGGTTGCATTTGATCAATGCCTTCGGCTCTACCGATCAGTTAGAATCGCCGATCGAACACGTTAAACACGATATACCGCTTTATGATATTCATCAAATCACTTTAAGGTAAGACTCAGCCATTTTATTAAAAGAATAACCGTTGTATGACGTCTTTCTATTTGTCTAGTGATGACCAACGACCTGGAAAAAATGGATTCTTGATGCTTCAACATTATGGTTACATGAGGATACGGAAGTTGAACAACAATGATGCGCCAACCCAATTTTCCAAGTGGATAAGACGATGGTTTTTACTGAAACGGTATGTAATGAGGATTGGGGTATGGGAAAGGGAATATAATTTAGTATTGATTGACTCTTGTTTCATTTTGTAGGCCCTATCTTTTGATATATGCCAATGATTATGAAACAAATGAACTTGGAATTTTGAACGTCCAAGCCGTTCGGGTAAATACACCTACCAAAGTAAGTTGAAATAACACGGGAATCAGTGGATGTTTTTTGCGCTTCGTATTAAAGCCATTCTCTTTTTCAGGATCTTGTGAATACTTTTACCCTTTATACCACCATCAACACCTACCAGTGCCAAACTGGAAATCAAAACGAAATGAAAGAATGGGTGGCTTCTTTGATATAGATTTTATCATTAGTTATTATATATTTGTCTTTATTGCTTTTTTATGTATCTATCTTACCGTACACTTCTTACCTTTATATTTTTACCTGTTATTATCACTATGTATTTTATTATATTGCTACGCTATTATCTCAAATAAACGCTCTGGCGCTCCGCTGGAGCTTTTGGAAATCTTTGATTTATTGGGTGGCACAGTTTTTTTTATTAAAGTGAGGGTTTTGATGGGATAGGATAAAAGTCTCCGCCATTTCGCACTTTGGTGGGTAGCCCCTTGGGGCCCAACCGTCGTGCAAAAAAAAAAAAAACTAGGCAAGGATCAGATACGGTGATGTGAATGGAGGAAAAGTAGAAAATTTCAAAGTCGTAGATGGTTATCTTAGATGGGTATCTTAGATAAGTAGACATCATGCCCTTTTTAATATGATATATTAATTAATTAATAATTAAAACTATGGACAAACTAACACTAAATTAAGAAAATGGAGGCTCTACAGAGCCAAGCTAATGGTGGTCCAAAATCATAGATCCAAAATGAACGGATTTCCCCAAGCATTTTGTAATGAGTCTCCATAATACTCAATTCGTTCCGTTTTCATATATATATACATAGAAACACTTTTTTTTCCTATGCATATGTAGTACACAATCGATGAAACTTATAATGTAAACGTACAACAGTGAAACTAATTATATGAAAAATAACATATTTATTCAGACGTAGATACAACTGCTGACAAACTATTACTAAACTAATGAGTGCTAATCTACAGACGTTCCCAAATCCTACATCGAAAATGAAAGGGTTTCCTCATGATGTTTGTTTTGCGTTTTTGAAAACGCCCCTAATTCAAGTTCTAACACTAATCCTAGATCACCAGTATCCCAATGAGCCTTGCCATCATATCATTCAGACTATCATGAAGGAAAAAAATAAAAAATAAAGAAAAAGAGAGAAAAAAAAAAATAGAAATCAAAATGCGGAGCCTGAATCATCCAGCCTTGTTTTTATGCAAAAAATCAGGGAAACGAAGCTAATGACGACTCCAAAGGTCCAAACTAATGATGGTCCAAAATCCTAAATCCAAAATGAAAGGGTCCCCCATGCATCTTGTAATCCCTGAACTGAACCCCCTTCTAAACTAGTCCTAACGCTATTCTAAGTCCAACATAAACCCTAGAAGCAACAATTGTGAAGAAAAGAAAAAGAAGGGAAAAAAATCGAGAGAGAGAGAGAGAGAGAGAGGCAAAAAAAAAATTGGTGGCAAATAAAATGCACAGGGGCGGAATTGGGAATTGTTTTCTATGGCCCCTCACTAAACCACATTCCCTTCATCTCGATGGGAAAAAAAAAAAAACCAGAGTAAAAAATTCCAGAAAGCCGCTGTCTTGCTGTATTACATAAATCACATATATGTCGGAAGAATTTTTTTGGAGCTAAGGCCACCCTTTAAATGATACAAAAAGCATTTCCACATGATTCAAAATAGACATAATGATATTAATGATTGATGATTTTTTTATTTCAGGTGTTAAAAGGTAACTTTTATTGAATATAAATAAAAATGAGGTAGGGTTGGTAAAATAAAATTCACTGCCAAGATTATTCCATTTCCAATCTACCTCTGAATAAAAAACCAGAAAACCCAATTTGTAATGTGTATATAAATAATAAAAAAAGATGTAATAAAATAATAAGAATGCCTAAATAGATATGTATAAACTGCAATTTTCCCAGCAAAATAAAAATAAAAATATGTATAAAAAAATAAAATAAGGATCAAAATAAATACTAAAAGCTAAATTTGAAAGCGATAGAAGTGATCTAACCGCGGATGTTGCCCATAACAAGAGCCAAGAGGGCCATACGGACATACAAACCATAGCGCATTTGACGGAAGTAGGCGGCACGTTGATCAAAGTCGACTTCAGGTTCGATTTCATTGACACGAGGCAAAGGATGCAACACAATCATTTGAGACTTGGCCTTGCTGAGCATATCATTGTTCAAAATGAAGGAGTCCTTGACAGCATTGTAAGCATCTTCGGTTTCGAATCGTTCCTTTTGCACACGGGTCATGTAGAGCACATCAGTACTGTCAATCACTTGGTCCAAAGAGGTGTACACGTTTTGAGTCACACCGACAGCAGCAACTTCGTCCATCACTTCTTGGGGCATGGAAAGAGAGGGAGGAGCCACATAGTTGAGGGTAACTTGATAATAAGCCAAAATCTTCACCAAACTGTGCACAGTACGACCGTTCTTCAAATCACCAACCAAAGTCACTGTCAAGCCATTCACAGTACCCAATTCTTCACGAATAGTAAACACATCCAAGAAGGCTTGCGTAGGATGTTCACCAATACCATCACCAGCATTGATAATAGGCACCTTGGAGTATTTGGCGGCAACTTGAGCGCTTCCAGGTTGAGGATGACGGAGGACAATACAGTCAGCATAACAACCAAGAGTACGAACAGTATCAGCCAAGGATTCACCCTTTTGGACAGAAGAAGTAGAAGCGTTCACAGCAACAACCTTACCACCAAGTCGGTACATAGCAGCTTCAAAGGAGGTGGAAGTACGAGTGGAAGGTTCAAAGAACATGGTGCTCAATACCCGACCTTCGAGCAAGTTGATGGATCCATAGAGTTCAACCAAGTTGCGCATTTCATGGGCCACGCCGAACAGTAAGTGCAAGTCATTGCGGTCGAATTGCTTGGATTTGAGAATGTGGTTGCGGAAGAAAGGAGAGCGGTTGAAGACACGAGCCAAAGAAGCAGTGATTTCATATTGAGGAGCACCATATGAGACCAATTGTTGATCAGCAGCACCAGCCAAGCGCACAGGATCAGCAGCAGGGACCAAACGAGGAGAAACAGAATCAATCACCTTTTCAGGGACAGGCATAGCATCGATTTTCTTGATTTGGCTGGCTTGTTGAGCACCTTCGGCACCACTGGTGGCAGCCACGTTGGTAGCAGGAGCATTGGCAATCACTTGTTGAGCTTGAACAGACAAATCACGGCCGAGGTTACCTTGAGACTTGCACAATTTGTCCATGAACACAGTCTTTTCAGTCATAACCACACGATGCACAGATCCACTGAGGGTACGACCTTCCAAGGGAGACCATTGAGCACCAGATGACTTCCACACATGCTTACGATCAACTTCCACTTCAACATAGGTATCAGCTTGAGGAACCAAACCAAAGATACGACGAGGGTTTTCATACAAACGGTCAGAAATATCCTTGAGACGTAACTTTCCTTGAGCAACAGCATCCAACAAGAGGGGAAGAGCTTCATCGATACCAGAAGCAGGAGAAGTAGGCTTACCAAGAGCTTGAGCCAAAAGACGAGGAGTGGAACCAATAGAGAAGCAGTCCACAGCCTTGAGGTTCTTCCACAATGCTTCTTGATCCTTTTTGGTGGGGAGGAGCTTGGTGTTGTCATATTCTTCAGAAGTCAAGAATAAGGCGTACACACAGACGTCGCAACTTACTTCCAATCCCTTCTTCTTGCTGAGTTCAATCAAAGCCAAATCGTCCTTGCTCATCACATTGGTGACATGGATAACACGGTTGTGCAAAGAAGCCAATAACAAGATAGAGGCGAGATCGGTACCCTTGGCATCAGTGACCACCAATTGAGAGCTGGGCCAGGAAGAGAAGACGGAGTCAAACACAGATACATTACCGCTACCAATCTTATCAGTATTGATGTAAACAGAGGCGGTATCAGCAGCAAGGGCACCAACAGAGCCTGCATTGTCGGCAGTAGCAGTGACGTTGAGCAAGTAGTCAGTATGGGCAGCCTTGTGGGCACTAGCGGTGACGGCATCGATTCCAGCGGAGTTGTTGACATCTTCAGCAATGGCAGAGATGGTGGTGTAACCAGCGCACACGGAAGCCTTGGTCACATCAGCAAATTCATCAGCTTGACCCAAGTAAGCGTTCACATTGAATAAACCGGGCAAAACGGCGGTAGTGTTGCTGGTCTTGTAATCCACACCAGTAACTTCGAATTCCTTCATACGAGCAAGAGCTTCAACGAATACCTTGGCACACTTGACATTGGTCAACAAAGGAATTGAGTAGTCCACAGCCATACGACGAGAGCGGTAACCCTTGGACATGTAAGAGGCAGGACGACGGAATCTGTTGCGAGAAGGCAAGTTGATGTACATATCGATCAAGTTGTTGGACAAATGTTGTTGCAAAGAATATTCAGCCTTGAGTTTATCATCCACATCACCGTCGAGGGTTTCCAAATGCTTGACGGGAATGTTGTGTTCTTGAATGAAATCAGCAGTACCAGTGGTGGCAAAGATGGTGTAGCCCAATTGGTGTAATTTCTTGACAGAGGGAAGCATTTCTTGTTTTTCCTTGTAAGAACCAATAGACAACAAAATGTTCTTCTTGGGGAGAGAGAAGCCAGTGGCCAACAATGCCTTGAGGTAAGCGGAGTATTTGTCTTTGCCGAAACAGGCAACTTCACCAGTAGAGGCCATTTCAACACCAAGAATAGGATCAGCGCCAGACAAACGACTGAAAGAGAATTGAGGGACCTTGACACCAACGTAGTCTTTAGGAATGGATACCTTGGGATATGCTTCAACTGGCAAACCTAACATGGCCAAAGTAGCCATTTCGATCAAATCAACACCCATGACCTTGGATACGAAGGGGAACGAACGAGCAGCACGGACATTACATTCAATGACCTTGATTTCGTTGTTCTTGGCGATGAATTGAATGTTGAAGGGACCAGTGACATTCAATGCACGACCAATCTTGGCGGTTGCAACTTCGATCTTGCGAATGGTTTCAGGATCCAAATCTTGAGGAGGGAGCACCAAAGTAGCATCACCAGAATGCACACCAGCATTTTCAACATGTTCAGACACCACATGCATGATCATCTTACCATCCAAAGCAACAGCATCCATTTCAATTTCCTTGGCTTCTTCAATGTACTTGGAAATAACAACAGGGTGTTCACGAGAGACAGCGGCAGCTTCCTTCAAGTAAGAGGCCAAGTCATCCTTGGAAGAGACAACGTTCATGGCAGCGCCAGACAACACATATGAAGGACGAACCAAGACAGGGAAGTCAACAGTGTCACAGAACTTTTCAGCTTCTTCATAAGATGTCAATTCCTTCCACAAAGGTTGGTCCACACCAATACGATCACACATACGAGAGAACTTGTAACGATTTTCCGCATTGTCAATCATTTCAGGAGAGGTACCAAGGACCTTGACGTTTTGACGATAAAGAGGCAAAGCAATGTTGTTAGGGGTTTGACCACCCATGGACATCATCACACCAGTAGATTGTTCGATTTCATAAATATCCATCACACGTTCCAAATTGATATTTTCGAAATAGAGTCGGTCAGCTTCATCGTAATCGGTGGATACAGTTTCAGGGTTGTAGTTCACCATGACAGTCTTGATACCTTGTTCGCGTAAAGTACGGATAGCTCTGACGGCACACCAATCGAATTCCACAGATGAACCAATACGATAAACACCAGAACCAAGCACCATAATACCATTGTCTTGGAAATCAATATCGTGTTCCACACCATTGTAGGTCATATACAAGTAATTGGTAAATGCAGGGAATTCAGCAGCAACTAAATTATATAAAAAAAATTGTAAGTTCCCATGATCATTACCTCTTCACAAGCACCTCCACTTTTTTTTTTGCCCCTTGCTTAATTCAACTTACCAGTATCAATTTGCTTGACATAAGGAGTAATACCATATTCTTGGCGAAGACGACGCACAGCCAATTCATTGCTGTTGATACAGTTGGCAATTTGACGGTCAGAGAAACCGAGTTGTTTGGCAGAGCGAAGCAAGTTACCAGGCACGTTGGCCTTGTTGAATCCTTCCAAGCGGTTGTCGAGGTTGACGATACGCATCAATTTGTTCAAGAACCATTTGTCAATATTGGTCAATTCCCATACACGGTCAACAGTGTAGCCATGGTGCATAGCGTTGGCAATTGCAAACAAGCGAGTGTCGGAAGGGTTTTTCAATTCAGCATCAAGGTTGTTGAGACCGACAACATCGTTCTATGAAAAAAAAAATTAGTATATATCCAATGAAATACCATTTGCATAATTTTGCCCCCTCTCTTCAGCCTATATATACAAATACTTACTTCGCTAAAACCGGTAAAGTTGTAATCAATAGCCCGGATAGCCTTTTGGATGGTTTCTTCAAAGGTACGACCAATAGCCATGACTTCACCGACAGATTTCATAGAGGAATCCAAAGCAGTAGAGACACGGTTGAACTTCTTCAAATCCCAACGAGGAATCTTGACCACAACATAATCCAAAGAAGGTTCGAAACAGGCACAAGTCACCTTGGTCACACTGTTCTTGATTTCGTTCAAAGGAATGCCCAAACCAAGTTTGGCAGCAACGAAAGCCAAAGGATAACCAGTAGCCTTGGAGGCCAAAGCAGAGGATCGAGAGAGACGAGCGTTCACTTCAATAATACAATATTCCTTGGAGAAGGGGTTGAGAGCATATTGGATGTTACATTCACCGACCACACCTAAATGACGAATGACATTGACGGCAGTAGTACGCAACATATTGTAATCTTCATCAGACAAGGTTTGAGAAGGAGCCACCACAATAGAATCACCAGTATGGATACCAAGAGGATCAAAGTTTTCCATGTTACACACAGTGATACAGTTATCACGACAATCACGGACCACTTCGTATTCAATTTCCTTCCAGCCCTTCATAGACTTTTCGATCAAAACTTGAGGAGAGGTAGCGAAAGCCTTGTTGCAAAGGGCGACAAGTTCCTTTTCATTGTCCGCAAAACCGGATCCAAGACCACCGAGAGCGAAAGCAGCACGACAAATGACAGGGTAACCAATTTGCTTGGCGGCAGCGAGGGCTTCTTCATGATTGACAGCAGAAGCGGAGGGAGCACACTTTTCGTTGATTTCATAAAGAGCTTGGGCAAACAAATCACGATCTTCAGTGGTGATGACGGTGTCAATTTGAGTACCGAGCACCTTGACACCAAGAGATTCGAATTCGTCCTTGAGTTGGATACCCACATTGAGAGCAGTTTGACCACCAAAAGTGACATAGATACCATCAGGCTTTTCAAACTTGATCACCTTGCGCACGTATTCAGGAGTAACAGGAAGGAAGTAGACCTTGTCAGCTAAACCCTTGGAAGTTTGGATAGTGGCGATATTGGGATTGATCAAAATAGTGTAGATGCCTTCTTCCTTCAAGGCTTTGATAGCTTGAGAACCAGAGTAATCGAATTCACCAGCTTGGCCAATAGACAAACCACCGGAACCGAGAACAAGCACCTTCTTGACATGGACGCGAGGGTTCTTGGCAATGTTGTCTTCGATCTTTCCACCGGGCATTTCAACAGGCACCAACTTGTTTTCATCCACGCAGGTCTTGACAGTGTTGATGAAGACGTCAAAGAGGAATTCAGTATCACGAGGACCAGGGGTAGATTCAGGATGGAATTGCACAGAGAAGATAGGAAGAGTTTTGTGGATAATACCTTCGTTGGAACCATCGTTGGCATTGACAAACAATTCTTGGAAGTCAGAGGGAAGAGATTCAGCATCAACAGCATAACCATGGTTTTGAGAAGTGATGTAACAACGACCGGACAAGAGGTTGGTACAAGGAATGTTGTGACCACGGTTACCATACTTCATCTTCATGGTCTTTGCACCGGCAGCCAAAGCGAGCAATTGATGACCCAAACAGATACCAAAGATAGGCTTCTTTCCTTCTTTCAAGAAAGCACGGAGGCGGTTGAAGGTAGTGGCCACCATAGTAGGATCACCAGGACCATTGGACAAGAACAAACCATCAAAGGAATCATGAGGTTCAGCAGTGAAGTCATAATCCCATGGGACCACCTTGAGTTCCACACCACGATGAACAAAGCAACGGATTTGATTGTATTTCATACCAACATCCACGGCAACAATACGTAATGTACGATCACCAGCCTTGGTCTTGATAGCAGTAGCAGGATCAGGCTTGTAAAGTTTGGGTTCCTTGATAGAGACATCAGCGACCAAATTGCGTTCATTGGGATCAACCCAAGCGACATCTTGATACTCCTTCATCCAGCGTTCGGAGCTATCGCCTTCGTTGTTGTCGTTGCTAGGAGTCAAACCAAGAGCAGAAGCAGCAGAGTCGATCACAGTGGAAGAAGAAACGGTCAACTTGGGGAACAAGATCTTACCAAGGAGGACACCATTCATACGAATCTTCTTGGTCAAAGCACGAGTATCAATACCATAAAGAGCAGGCACATCGTATTCTTTCAACCAAGCACCCAAAGAGGAAGCAGCAAGGAAATGAGAGTAATCTTGAGCGTAGTTGCCCACAATCAAACCAGCAATATGGATTTCACTTGATTCAAAATACTTTGGGATATCCTTCAACAATTCATCCATTTCATTGCGATCGGGAACACCATAGTTGCCAACCAATGGGAAAGTCAACACCAAGATTTGTCCACGGTAGGAAGGATCAGTCAAGGATTCAGGATAACCAACCATACCTATTCAGTGAAAAAAACAAGGTTTGTGAGTCATTTTGCATGAATCACAAAAAAAAAGCCACCATAGATATATATACATACCAGTTTGGAAAACACATTCACCAGAAATGCTAGCCTTTTCGGAACCAAATGAGACACCTTGATAGCTGGAACCGTCTTTCAAGACTAAAGTACCCATAGTAACATCCTTAGGATCTTCAACTGCAGTGACAGGACGATGAGGAGCAGAGGGAGATCTGGGGGAGATAGCGGGCAAAGGAGTGGCATTCGCGGCAGGAGCAGGGAGACGAGCACCCATAGCAGTTTCATTCATTTTGGAGGCCATTGTAAATAAATATCAATAATATAGAAAGAGATAGAGAAGAGTCTAAGATATGCAGGAGGAGAAAGAGATTTCTTGAAGTGTATGGTACAGAAGAGTCAAATGCTTGTAGTTGTTCTTTTTTTTGTGTCTACAAAAAAAAGCAAGTAATGTCAATATAACTTTCTCATTGTTCATCAATATAACAATCACCAAAGTATATGGCATAGCACTGACCACTCTTTTTTCCCTTTTTTTGTTTTTTCACCAACACCAAGAAAATAAAATGAAAGCTTACTTTTTCAAAATGTCTTTGGCAGTGTCAACAGATTGAGAAGAGAGACAAAAAAGGAAGTTGTATGAATGAGATAAGATAAAGAAAAAAAAAGTGTGGAGAAAGAGGAAGAAGTAAAATAGGCTTTATTGTAGGGTATGGTTTGTTCAGCCAAGGAGCTGAAGAAGATCAAAACAAAATGCGAAAGAATGCTCGCCTTTTATTTGGATGAAAAAATTGGAGCGAAAAAATTTTTTCATTCGGGCGGAGATGTAAAATGTTCCGTCCTTTTTTACAAAATCAACCCCAACCCTTACCATTTTCTATACACCCAATCAGTAACCATTTATCAAACTGAGATCATCACCATCATCCTTTGGTTATGTTTCAATCACTTTTCAATCTATATTGCAATCGGTGATTATTTTCAAAGACGAGAAAGAAAAAAAAAGTGCCCGAGACGAATGATGTGTGGTTGCTTTTTTTTTTTTTGACAGCTGTTTGTCGATCCAGTTTTGACAGCATACTGATTAAAATCCCGTCCGTCTATACTGATGACTAGAAATGACACGTGAGTCATCATTCTAAATTACAAGTCACTGTCGAAAAAATAATTATCCGCGAATTGAGAGTAAAAAGTAGACTGTTTAAATGAAATCATGCCGTACCACAGAAATAGGCTATAATATCAACTATCGGTAGTCGTATCAGTCTGAATAATATATTATTATAAATCAAAAGTTTGCAAATGGCTGGTATATCATCCTGCGGCTGCCAATATTCAAAAGAAATATGAGAAAGAATAGATTAGTGATTTATTTTTATTACATGATGGTGTTGCGCCCGTGCTCATGACACAGAAGAAATTTGCAGAAGCCTCAGATCAAGATAAGTTGATAAAAATATATGATTGGCTAAAAAATTCAGGGGAATGTTGAATTTAGACTCCATCGAGCAAAGCCTCATTAAAAAAAGTAAAGGTCGACTGAAGAAAGAATAAAGATACAGTGCAACTGCAAAGCTGTTCGCAATACATTGGAATCTTTGTTTATTGTTTCAATATAATGCTCGGAGACAAAGGCGCAAAATGGAACAACGTTGTGGAAAGAAAAAAAGAAAGGAAACAATAACAAAATAAGGGCAACAATATTGAAAAACAAACTTAATAAGATTCAAAATGATGCTCAAAAAATGAGTTGACGATATACCAAATGATGAGATTCTGATATTATACACATAAAATGAAATAGTTCTGCACATTTAGGTATCATAAAAACAACACCCACTAATGGAGAATGGAAAAAGGTGGTTCAGGTTATTTCGACACTTTGTTACGCATGATGTCGTGCCATCTCCATGTTTAAGTGTTTTTTTTTGTGTTTTTATTTTAGTACCACCAGCATGAACGTCGAACAAAAAAAAATAGGTGCTAGTTAGTTTCTTTAGTAACGGAAGACCGATCACTAAAAGTGCGGACTGTGAATGTATTGATTCCGCACTTTGATGCTCAATGCATTTTGAAATATTATAATTTCTGTTGTAAGGATATTTACAAAGGGGTTTGGCTTCACTTTTGTCTACTTTAACTTGGTAAAAAATCATTTATGCGAGCTCCCCTTAATTTATGGTATGAACCAAGT
Source organism: Absidia repens (assembly GCA_002105175.1). Lineage (NCBI taxonomy): Eukaryota > Fungi > Mucoromycota > Mucoromycetes > Mucorales > Cunninghamellaceae > Absidia > Absidia repens. The sequence continues at coordinate 158,250 of MCGE01000042.1, read as the reverse complement.
CATATAAATGGCTATATATGACGATGTGTGAACAATGTTGACCATTTTCTCCAACAAAAAAAAAATAATGCAGCTTAAAATGAAATTCGTCAATCCTGGTTTTTCCCATGATTTAATAACACTTTTGCTCAAGAATTATATATATATATATATATATATATATATATAATAACTAGACTCAAATTCATAACAACAATAAACATGAGGTTTTGTTTTTGTTGTTGGCGTAAACCGATCATGCTTTTTATTTTTATTTTATTCATTCTTTGCTTGTGAAGTCAATTCCTCTATTTGGTAACCCCGATATCATATCACCCCCTGGATATTTGATCTCTCGCATGAATGAGCCGCCTTTTTGTTCTTGATTGGGGGATTTTTGCATCGTTGTTCCAAGATAACCCTGTTCTTCATTTCAAAAAATGACATTCTTCATTTGTCATTGCCAAGCACCTTCACTGCATAGATGATGGGCTTTTCATACTGTATAAATATAGTCACATTCACCACAGGGATATCGTCAACTATGCCCAAAAATAAAAAAGGCGGAGAATGAAACCGAATACAATGACGCTGATGAAACACCTGGCCAACTAACGTTACTAAAAAACGATCAAACAACCTATTTGGTGCTTTATTTCCATGACTTTCCGTCAAATCAAAACAAATGGACAGAAACCTTCAAATTATATGCCTATCCTTTATTTCTCGCGAAAACCATCATATTACACTAGTCGAACCATCATATTTGGAATTAATAAATGATTGTTTCTCAATGTCACTTGCAGCCCACCCATCCTAAATTATTTTTATTTATTTTCTTTACTTTTTTTTATATAATCTGTATAAAAAAAAAAGTTCAAGACACACACAATAAAGTTTACATTTCTACCACCGCCTATTCATATGTAGAACGTTACACTCCTAATTGGTTTTAAAGGTAAGGAACTTGGCTTTTTTTTTCTCAACTTTTGTGACAACTAGCTTTGGTAACAGTTGTTAAAATACCATATCTTCTATGTAAATTAATAAGCGTGATACATTAGGATAGTTCAAAAACAAAATATTTGACGATCATCTCTCATATATTTTTAGGCGGATTTTTCCATGTTAAAGTAGGGGGGTTGGAGGGAAAAAAAATAGAGAGGGAGCCTACGAAAACAGACCTTTCCATACAAGGAAATCTTAGAGAGAGAGGCCCTTCCCCCAAAAGATAATAAGCTACCTGATTTTCAAATGCCGTTCGGTGACACAAAGGATACACTGTCTCTTTCAACATTTATAAAACCTGCCATGAATTTCCTTTTTCACTATTTCTTTCCCTCTTTTTTTTTCAAAAAAAAAATCACCACTTATTCCCCTATTCATATACTATATATCTTACACTACTTCAATACTATCTCTACCAAGACAATATAAGATGCCAGTACCAGTGGAATACAACAATGTACGAAGAATGAGCACCATCTCTGCTCCCATTCATGACATTAACTTTGAGTAAGTTCCTACATTCATTCATTCACAATGCCTTTTACATTTTTTTTGACCTCACTTTTTTTTGTTTTTAGCACTTACGACTTTTTACTCTGTCGTCCACAAACTGATGTGAAGGATACCTTTGAATCGCGTGAACTGGAAGCAAACTATTGTCGTGACTTTGCTTGCTGCGGGCTTATACTGAATGATCTCCATGACTTGTTACAGCACTATGAAGAATGCCATGTTAGGCTGGAAGAAGACAACATCTTATTTGATGAAGATGAGGAGGACTCAAGTGATGGTGATATGGGAACACAAGCTTCTATTCAACAATCACTACCACCACCACCACCACAACAACAACAACAACAACAACATGACGATCAAGGATTGGCAGCTTTTGGGAATAGTCAAGATTTAGATATGAATCACCTGAAGAAAAAAGCCGCAGCTTACCTCTCCGATCTCTGCCAACAGCAACAGCAGCAGCAACTACTTATGGGAACTGGTGATGATAGTGATTCGGAAAACATGAAGATGAAGGAAGAATTTATGAACATGCAACAACAACAGCAGCAGCAGCAAACTAGCAAAAAAAGATCTTTTGAACAATCGAACGCAATGGATCTTATCGCACAATCGGCAGTCAAGAAATTCGCTTTGGCAACAAACTTGATTCAACCCCTTAACCCATGTGATATCTCAGCAACTTCGACGAGCACAACCACACCAGGTGCTACTACTTGTTTTACAGACGAAGATTTTTTGGCTCACGCGGGTGTCTTGCTGGCTTCTTCGGCTCACCATTCTCGTAAGTGATTTTTTTTAAGGTTTTGACTCCGCATGTCACCATGGATCCCCCGTTTTTTTTTTTTTATTAAACCTATCCCTTTTTTTTAGATTTACATGCTGATAAGCCATACAAGTGCAAGGTACAAGGCTGTGACAAGGCGTACAAAAATCCAAATGGACTCAAATACCATAACGAACATGGCCATTGTAACTTGGGAATTGATGATATTGAAAACGTGGCATCCAAACCTTATCAATGTACTATTGGCGACTGTGGAAAACGGTACAAGAATCTGAATGGGCTTAAATATCACATTGAACATTCTCATGTGGCTGCATTAAACTACACTTTGGCGACCTTTGGCACTTCCTTCTTCCAACAACAACAGCAACAACAACCTCATTATCTTCCATACAACCCTTCATCCTCGTCATCCCAAGCATCTTCTTCATTATCTACACCCAATTTGTCACCTTCTTCATCTCCCGAATTACCCTGTTTATCCCCCATTTTTTAAGAAATACAAACAAAAAGCATCTGATATCACAACCACGTAGTTTAGCTTATCCCGCCCCCTTCCTTATCTTCAACTTGCCTTATAACCCCTTCTTCATCCACCTCCTTTTTTACCTTCTTTGTCAAGTTTGTACACTTTTTATACATATATTTTGTAAATATTCCCTTTTCCCTCTGAAAACAAACAAAAAAAAAGTATTTTAGTTTACCCCACGCTCAAAAAAGTATTATCTTCTTATTAGACCAACCTACCCCTTTATCATTTATCCCATATAGTATAGTATAGTATATTCTTGGTCGTTTTATGTAATAAAATTTTTTATCTTTTATCGTCTCTTATTCTATGAACTATTTTTTTTTATATGAGGTGATTATTATTCTGATTGATACTGTATGCACATATGCTCCACAATTTTTAGTGTCTTCCATAAATGCCAACCAGCTCCCACCCTCCCCCCCCCTTGCATTTTTCCACATGACCAAAAAAAACGAAGACGTTTGAAGCGGAGTTTACAAATGCATGATGATACAAAGAAAAAGAGAGACATGTTGATTAATTGAAACATGACAGATCCACCGTGGCTGGTCAAGTGCATTTATTCCGTAGTTTTAGGTTTCAGTCAGTATTTTTTTTTTTTTTTTGGATGTGATATTAAATAGAGGGTGTGAATTTCCTTTTCCTTTTTTTTTTTTCTCTAAAAATTAAATATAAATCAAAATGGGCTGTCCATGTAAAGATAATAAAGAATGCTCGTAAGTAGATATCAATGTAAATCATCGGCATTCCATTTAGTTTGGGGGGTTTTACCACTCACCTTTTATATTTCGAAATAAAAATAGCTGTCAATCTACTGGTTCTTGCAAATGTGAACCTACCTGTAAGTGTACAGACTGCAAGGCCAAACACAGTAATAACTGTAACTGTAAAGGTGAGGTATAATATAGAAAAAATAAACTAGAAAAAAAAAATGGCGTAAGATTGGCTAACAAGCGTTTTATCATAAGGTTCCGGCGAAGGATGCACATGCGGAGAAAAAGGCGAATGCAAATGCGGATAAAAAATCATCGCTATGATAAAAGTGTTTTATTTTATTTCATTCTTCTTACTAGTATCTATATTTTATATAAGTGTGATATAAATAAATCAAAATACTTGCTCGAAATGTATATATATATATATATATGCTGTACAGTACACTTGAAAGTCAATATTGTGCGGAGTTTATATGTCAAAAAAATTGGATCCATGGAAACATAAGAGGGCAGATTTACTGAGGTTTATTGTGTAACTCACTGATGAGAATGGTCACTAAAATTGTAATAAAAAGTCATTGCTCGATTCTTGTTGAATTTATGGTATATATATACTATTTATTTTACCTGTCACAATGGAAAGTAGAACGCATGCGCTTGATAAAGCACGAAAACGCCAGCACGACGTTGGGGTTTTTAAAGGAGAAGACAATGGAAGAACAACGGAGGATATTCCTTGATCCACAAAAAAAAAAAAACACTGTTACTACCTTGGATGAATGCTACAACACCTTTTTTTTTTTTTTACTTTGATTCGTAGTAGAAACTGATTGCAAATCATCCATCATTAGTAAAACAACTCGATCCGAGGCTCGGGTACCCTTTTTTAATGCCCGAGGTGGGTATTCATGGAAAGCAGTATTGTAAAGAGCTGATGATGCAAGCATCATCTACAGAGAAAGGAAGTAATGATGTGGAGAAGAAGAAGAAGAAGGATAAACAGAAAGGGGAAGGAATAAAGCGAAAGAGAAAGAGAGCGAGAGGGTGTCTGTGTATATCATGGGTAAAGCCTTTGTTTTCAACAGATATCTGTTGTTTTTACCTTTGGTTGTATTTTCAAAGCAACATTTAGCATACTTCATGACACGATCCTATCTTTTTTTTTTTTGTTTGTCGTCGCATTCAAAGGTCGGAACTGGTTTGCGATAGCGAATTTAAAAATAGTGCGAGACATATGTGGGCCAGCACTCTATACCCCTATACTCTTTTTTTTTTTCAACATGCGCCATTTATATTTCATTTTGTCACAGTAATTATACTCAATATATATATATATATATAAGGCCATCTTACCTTTGATTGTAGTTCTTGAATCCCCTGCACACAACTTCCATTCACTAATAATTGAGCTAGACAGAGTATTGGTTTTTCTACACACACGACAGCTTTTCTTGCCTATACAAATATACAAATATAGAATGTATATTTGTTAGACAGTGCACGGAGCAAGGCGGTTGAGCCAAGTATCCTAATACCCAATACACTTTCTCTTGAACAAGCGCTCACACACACATACACATACACAGGGACAAATCAAGTTTTTTTTTTTTTTCGCTTGCCAAGTACCTCAATTAAACAAAACAAACATCGCAAAACGTATGAGAGAGCTAATGTTGAGACTACAAAACATTTTTTATTCAAAAGGAAAGTTAAGCTATGGCAACTAACGTTAAGCTAAACTAAGCACTAAGCTAAAGATATGATTCTGACATAAGGGATAATCTAAATGGCGGTTTTCCCATATTTCGAATCCAAAATGAAAGGGTTTCCCATGATGTTTGTAATGCATTTTTCAAAATGCCCCTAATTCAAATTCTAACGCTAATTCAAGATCATCATCTCCTCGGGGAAATCACCATTGATGAAAAAAAAAAAAAAAATTGAAAGAAGGAAAGGAAAAGGGAAGAAAATTAAAACGGAAGAGAAAAAATTTATGTGGACCGGAGTGTGAATATTTCAGAGCTCTGAAAACTTTTTTCTTTGAATCACACCGCCTACAGTGCACTCTTCAATACCACCCCCTTCCCTGGCACCCAATAAAGATTTGCGCAAATGACTTATAAAAATACCAATATTTAAATCACTTGAAATCAGATTCCTAGTTTTGTTCAAGTTCTATATATGAGAAACTGGAACAGTAGATAAAAATCTTCACGCTACTGTACACGGTATATTAGAAACCATTGCATGTAACTAAGCCTTTCTATTTTTTTTTTTTTCTCATGCTCCTTTTTTAACTCGTCCAACTCCTTTTCCTTTTTCACTTTTTCGCCAAAAGGGAGTAGTTGATGCATCGGACGTTAAAGTTTAGATGGACCCTTGGCTATTTCGCGCTAATTTGAGGGGGTGAAGTTATCTTAAAACTCTGCAAAAGCTGATATATAAATATCTGGGGAGCGATAAATAAATCCGTTTTTTCTTCTTCTTCTTCTTCTTATTCCCCTTTATCGTTTGTTCATTAATGACTACATTATTTACATCTACCGTTGAACACCACGAGCATGTGTATCACGAAGAAAATGATTCTAACGAAAAAACAAGACAGTCGCCTGCCAGCTCGACCATCACCACCTCCGGCAAGTCGCACCAACTAATCGAGCAACAAGGTTTAAACGAAAGGACCGATGATGAAAAAGAAGAAACAAGCTGGATAGCATGGGTCCTTGTGCTTGCTGTCATCAGCATCAACACGGCCTCGGCAATGATGTGGATGACGGCTTCCAGTTTACCGACAGCCGCAGTATCCTATTTTAACGTTACGCTTACCGAAATAAACTGGTTATCAAATCTTTCTGCCATCATGAATACAGTGTTTTCTTTACCTTCTGCTTGGTCGTATGAACGTTTTGGCTTAAAAACATCTGTAATGCATCCTCTCCTCCTCCCCCTTCCTTCAACTTGATCACATCAATATCACCCTCCTTTCTTTTTTTTTTATGCTTGATTTATTGATCCCCTTCTTTATTATTATTATTATTATTATTATTATTATTATTATGATAGATCATCATTTCCGCTTCTTTTAATATGGTCGGATGCTGGATTCGCTGTATCGCTATTATTGTGCCTAGTGAGAAAAAATATGCAATGATGATGCTGGGGCAGTTCATTGCCAGTTTTGGAGGCCCGCTTATCTACAAGTAATTGAAAAAAAAAATCATCATACGGTCAATATGCATTAACCCATTAATATTATTATTTGTTCTTATGATTTAGCATTGCAGCAAAGGTAAACAAATTTCTTTTTTAAAAAAAAAGTGATAGCCCACTACCTTATTCTCATAATCATTTATGGTATAGCTAGTTGCTGTATGGTTTGCTCCCAAAGACCGTTCTATTGCAAATATGCTGATTTGTAAGAAAAAAAAATAAAAAGTCTCACGCAATACTCATTAAAGACGGTTTATTTATTTTTTTCATCAGCAATACAACTGGGAATGGCTTTAGCACCATTGGTTTTACCCCAGATGGTTAAAACCGCAGACGATATGCCGCGTACAGTAAGCATCCGCAGATATATATCATTTGAAATCTTCCCATGTCTCACTTTTTTTTTTTTTTTTTTTGCTCGTGATAGCTTATCATTTTGGCGGGCATTGCCACTGTTGTCACCATCCCGCCATTTTTCTTACCTGCACGTCCTGCACACCCACCCAGTAAAAGTGCTCTGGAAGAAAGAATGGATTTTCTCGAAGGATTAAAACAGTTGCTAAAAAATCGTGCCTTTTTATGCATCGTGCTGTTATGTGCTGTTGATATGGGAATGGTATATTCCGTCTCGGTGTTGATCATCGAAGCCATTCTTCCTCTAGGCTATTCCGATCAGAATGCTGGTGTTTGCGCTTCTCTTTTAATTTTTGGCGGATTTGCTGGTGGATGTAAATATTCAATGCTTTCCTCATACAAATTCAATATCTGACCCGTTTTTCTTTTTGTTTTTTTTCTAAAGATCTGACTGGATATTGGGCTGGAAAAACGTCGCAATACCTCATGATTATCAAAATGTTTGTCCCCATGGTGATTTTCTCCTATGTGATTTTCATTTTTCAAAGTGAGTTTCTTTTTCTTACTTAATCAAGTTGAAAACTGACCTATTTTGCTTTTTTTTTTTTCCCTCAGTCATCCCCAATGCATTCGGAGCTGTGGCAATTGCTTGTATTGTTAACGGTTTTTTTTCATATGGTATTTTTCCCGTAATGCTGGAATTTTGCAGCGAAGGTAACTAGAAAAATAGCCAGTTTGATATTTAGTTTGATATTAATGCCACCGGTGTTTTAATATTAGTCACTTACCCAGTACCTGAATCTATCAGTTCCTGTGTCGTTTGGAGTGTAATCACGGCCTTTATGTTGATTTTTTCAGTCATGATTGATTCATTAAGATCCGGTCCTGATGCAAACCCACCAAATAATATGAATAATTCTATGATTGCAATGATCGTTGTGGTGACCGTGGGTCTCCTACCAGCATTTTGGCTGAAGGGCGATCTGAAGCGCTTGGCTATTGATGGCAATAAACAAAAGGAAGGTGAAAACACACAAAATGGGCACCAAATGGTAACTTTATCCCAAGCTTAAGATAATGAAAAACGCAAACAGTATGATAGAGAAGTTGAAAAATATTTATAATGTAAGTTATTTTTCATTTAATCAATCACCATATACTTCTCTATGCCAAAAGTAATATAAAATAAACTCAATCCTTCATCCTCTGTCTCCAATTATGTCTTATTTTAAATTATCTAGGACTGTCTACCGGCTGCTGGGACTCTGGAAAAAAGTATACATGATAGGAGGGATAGAAAGCAAGTGTTTTATAAGAAAGTAAAAGAGAAACAAAAACATCTAGAATAATATTATTACACACTATGCATTGGGTCAGAGTATTATCAATAAAGTTACATATTTTATTTGAAGGATATTGAGTCAACACTAAACTAATGGAGTGGGGATCATGATCACAAGGGATCTAATGAAAATAGCATGAGGGATCTATTTAGGTAAGCTTGAGATTGATCAACACCATTCTAGAAACACAACTGTAAAAATGAATCTAATTTATTGTACGTACAATATATGAGAAAGACAAAAGAGGTATCTTTTATTGAAGAATAACAATGGTCAACATTAATATAGGGACAATTGTAAAAAAGGGATCTCTTGCAAAGTCATGACGGAGACTAATGGGACTTTTTTTTTCCTGAAGCAAATGAAAAAAGAGCACTTTTATTCAGATGTAAATACATTCCATGACAAACTAATACTAAACTAAGCTAATGAAGGTTCCAAAAAGCTAGCTCTAATGGTGGTTCCATATCCTGAATCCAAAATGAAAGGGTTCCCCCATGCATCTTGTAATCCCTGAGCTGAAACCCCTTATAAACTAGTACTGACACTATTCTAAGCCTATCATGACCTTAATGAAGTTGAATGATGAAGAAAAAAAGAAGGAAAAAAAAGAGAAAGGAAAAGAGAGAGAAAGGGCGGAGGAAAAAATTCAGGGAGTAGATAAAAAAAAAATACACGTGGGCGGGACGTGAAATATCTTTTTTAGTCTCTTGCAAGCATTGGCTTGCGATTTTAATCTTTTTTGGTGGATACAAAAAGGAACATCCTTTTTTTTATTTTTTCGGTTCTCACGACAACATCATCAACGTCATCAACATAATCAATAGGTGATTTTCTTCTTCTGAAACTACCACCTCGATATCTTCGCACTCTTCTGTAGAATAGTTTGTCAGGCACCCTAGAATAGCTTACCCAACGGCGCTAGAATAGTTTGCCTCTTACCGTAGAATATAAATATATACTCCCTTCCACTAGAATGTTTACCCTCTTGTTTTATGCTTATTCCACAATAAAAAAAAATAGACAATCTTTTATTGAACCAGACGGGAACTAAAAGAGCAAGGATAACAAGGGACCTTTAATGTAAAGCATGGAAGAGACTATTGGAACATTTTTATTTAAGCATGTAGAAAAAGAAAACATACTCTGTTATATTCAAAATGTAGATACAAGCTACGGAAAACTAACACTATGCTAAGCCAAAAGTGACTCCAACCGGTAACCTTTTAATGGCACCGAACCAAGAACTCAACCTGACGGAGTTTCTCTATATCATTTGTAAAATCCTGAAATGACTTTATTTTAAAGCCACCATTAACCAATGGCTTCTACAATAAAAAGAGAACCAGAGATCAAAGTGATGGGCTTCACAATTCCTAAATTCCTCACCTTTCCCATTGTTTCCGACATATCATTTTGTAAATTCGTTCTAATTACTTTTTCATGATATGCGCAGAAATAGCCGTCTATACTTCATTTTCAAAGAATCCAGCAAACGCCAATGTGTTTGTTTATTTATTTTTTTATTGAAAAAAAAAGACATGAAAAAAGGGGAAAATGGTGGTAATACTATTCAAAGTGTATACTATATAAGATATAAAATATACTAAAGAAAGGGAGATAAGACTATAAACATAAAAGAGAGAGAGGATAAACTACACTTAAAACTAAAATAAAATAAAAATCTAATTGCTGGGAGCGGCTTGGGGTTGTTCCATATCAGTCAAGTTGCCACGAAGATCTTGTTCCAATTCCAAAGATTCAAACAAACTCTTAAAGTTACCAGCACCAAAACCGTTGTGATTGTTACGTTGGATAATTTCGACGAAGACGGTAGGACGATCTTCGAGAGGACGGGTGAAGATTTGCAACAAGTAACCATTTTCATCATAATCCACCATGATCTTCAATTCTTGAAGAATGTCCAAATCTTCCACAATGGGTCGCTTGGCGGTCTTGTTGTGCACCGCCAATGCCTTGCGCAAAGTGTCATAGTATTTATCGGGGATGGTCAAAAAGTCACAACCACGGGCACGTAAGTTCTTAATGGAAGTGATGATATCGGGTGTGTTGATGGCAATATGTTGGACACCAGCTCCACCTATAAGAATGAAAGTGAAAAAAAAAAAAATTGAGCCAAACAATACTTAAAACGGATTATCTCTTTTTTAATAAGCTTGCCCTCCCCCCCCCTTCGCCAACATCTGGTTGTTGTTTTTTTTTACTTACCATAGAAGTCAACGAATTCTTGAATTTGAGATTTCTTCTTGCCAAAGGCAGGTTCATTGATAGGTACCTTGATTCTTTCGGCAGGATCAGCCATGACCACGGAACGCAAAGCGGAGTATTCCGTGTGAACTTGCTTATCATCGACGGACCAGAAGCGGTGGAAGTCAAAAGCCTTTTCATAGAAAGTGGCCACAGGTTCCATCATATCATCAGGTTGGTTTCCCACCACATGGTCAATGAAAGCCAAAGGAACAGAAGGCCTATATGTATTTAAAAAAAAAAAAGTAAGTCAGTATAAAAACTCTTGAAAATCATAATGATATGGACTTACAAAATGTTATCCAAAGGATCTTGGTATCGGAGAGCAGTCAATGAATCCTTGTAGCCAGGTAAAAAGACACCCTTATAGTTCTTGCGTTCGATCAAAGTATGTTGGACATCACCGTAGGTTTTGAGAGTGGCCATGATGACGGAACCATTTTCATCAGAGATTTCTTCGGGAGCGCTGACTGATTCGGCACCACGGGAAATAGCCTTTTCATAGACAGCCTTGCAGTCATTGACAGTAAAAGCAACATCCTTGACACCATCCCCACGACGAGCAATTTCAAGAGCCATATCTTGTTGCAAATGAGGTTGGATAGGTGATTCAAACACAAATACGGCATCCCCACACTTGACAGCATGCGCAGCAGTGTCACGGCATCCAGTTTCTAATCCACGGTAAGCAAAGTGCTTGAAGCCTAAACGAGTACAGTAGAAAGAGGCAGCTTGCTTAGCATTGGTAACGGTAAATCGAAGATGGTCAAAGCCGGAGAAGGGGTTGTTTTCTTTGGTGTAGGTAGCGCTGGTCTATCATGTTCAAAAAAAAAGGAGTCAGTTTAAGCATATCATATTCTTGAAAAATGAAAAGGGGGTTTCATTCAACTTACCATAATCACTATATTGTAAGTAGCTTTGTTGTTTTTTGAATAAAGAGAAGATAAAAAGAAAAAACCGAGAAGAGTAGGGGAGAGATTATTTAAAGAAAAGAAAAAGGAAAAAATAAAAAATAAAAAAAGCCGGAATTGCATTTATAGAAATTCGTGGGAAGATAAAGTTTCCCACGACGAACAAGTCAAAGCATAGATCGTTTTCAAATCCCGCACTCAAACCGCACCCGCCACTATCACTTTCCGTAATTAAATTATTTTTCCATACATTGGTAACCCTTCTACTGATGTCGACCCATCATAGTCAAGTGACAACTGAAACTATGCACTCTCTTTCTCTTTTTCTTCTCTTAGTAATTGTATGTACTATGATATGATGGAACCAATATAGCCTGTATTGATGATTTTTTTTAGGGTTGGCAGACCAACCTTAACGGAAAAACCCAGTGTGTGTTCCGGTCTCTCCTGGCTTTTCCCCGCATTTTCTCTTTCCCTTTCCGAACACCACTCATTTTTCCATGAATCCGTGAATTCGTTTCATTTCCTCCAGTTTGTCTTTTTTTTTTTTTTCTCTCAGGGTAAAAAAAATAAAATAAAAAAAGGTATCACGAATGACGACAACGGTTAATGAAGGACGAAGGCTGGTTTTTAATCATAAAGTCCATTATCATGAAAAAAAAATTACATTTTGCTCCATAAATGGCACTTTTTCCGAGCAAGTCTTTCCTTCTCCCTTGCCTCCTCCGTATTCTCCTGTCATTCATGATTCATTCTCCCTTTATTCATCGGAAAAAACAAATAAAAAAAAAAGCAAAGGACCAGCCAGATCCTTTCCCACAAATGACCCTGTCAGACCCAGTAATCCCCTCCGTATGTGTACCCTCGGCGTTGGTCTGACCTCATTTAATGAATGACACCCGTCCACAAAATGTACATACAAGCAATCTTCATTCAGACAAAAACCCCCCAATTTTTTATTTGTTCTAAGAATCGATACAATAATAAATATAATACTATTTTCTTTTCTTTTGCAAAACAATGAGGTTGATTCATCTAAACTATTTTTTTCTATTCTATTCCAATAATCAGTGTGCGGTTTTGCGGAACCCGACACTTTCCAAAAAAGGCATTGGTTGCTGAGCTTCTTCGTAAATGTCGTTGCTCTACCACTCCTCACCGCGGTTGAGATGTTCATCTACCACATCACTAATAATAATAACAGAAGAAGAGATTGATTAAAATGTTCTATTTTTCTTTGTTATATTTTCCATAATCAGTGGTACTTACATGAATGCCGATATCGAACACCCGTTCCGGGATCGTTGTTCCAAAGCAATAGGGCTGATGAATAAGGTGATCACTAGACCAAAGTTGTATGGTCAATGATGATACATTAGTGGTTTCAGCTTTACCCATGATATACCTGTCAATTGATACGAAAGAGAGAATGAGAAAGAAAAAAATAATAGTTTTATTAATAGAAGATGGTATGATGCGGATGATAGGTTGCATTACCTAATGAAGTAGATCTAGACGAAGCAGGAATGGATTGGATAATAAAGTAATGCGGGAGGAGAACAACATAACAAAAATAAATTTGGACAACATCAATAGCACATTAGTCATCGTTTACAAGGTGATCATATCCATCTACAGCATCAAAGGAAGATTAATGCCAATTGCATAGAGACTTTCCTTCCAAGTTTATGATTTTGACTTACATGCAGAGACGCCTTCCATATAGCATGCCAATACAATGCCAGCAGCCACTTGCGATAATGGATGAGTAAATCTATCATATAACAACCCGGCCCCCATAAGAGAAAAGTCAGTTGATTTAGCTATTTCTAACAAATTTTAGTACGGAATGTGCTTACCTTGTAAAATAGGCTAGCACATAAAATATTTGCCAATGATGTAAGTGAAGGGTCAAGTGTGTGGTGTAAGGGGTTTGCTCAAATTGACTTTCTTCCAGTTCAAGTGTCAAAGGTATATCTAAAGCAGAACGGGGAGGAGACAACGGAAGTGAGTAATCCATCCCGTTGATATCTTCGTCTGGATCCACTTCTATTGTGATCTTGTTCGGTTGGTTATGTGACAGTTGATCTGTTGATATTGATGAAGAGCGAGAGGTTGATGATGCAGATGATGAGAGAGGGAGTTGACGTGGAGGTACAGTGTCTGTCCAGTGATGATATGTTGTACGTATCCAATTTGTGTTTACTTCCTTGATCAAAAGCTTTGCAGCAACCATGATAGTAATAGGAATCAAAAGACCACATACATAAAATACCACAAAAGGAAACGTCAATGTGAAAGCGACGTATATATGGAATGCTGCGAATGCCAGGATGATGCTACGCGATAGAGTGAAATCAATAAAATCAGTCCCCCACTGTTGTAATACATACAATATAGTAGAGTACAATATTGACTTACATCAATGCAGTCAAAAAGACTAACCACATCCCTACAGACCAATGCCGGATATTAGGTAAAGACGTTTTTGTAAACGGCCGTTCAGCGATCCAACCATACGCAAACAATGAGGGATAAAACGCCAGCACCGTGATCCAACTAAACCCATGAGAGTAATTCCCAAACACGAAAAGATTAAGTCCATAGCAACAACATCCAAGCATGCAATCGTTCCAATGCCTTGCTACAGTCTTTGTGTTAAGTTCCCATTGAAGCTGTGATGCAATAAAACGATATAAAGGATACGGTACAATGAAGAAAGCCAGCAGGAAGTAAAGATACACCAATGGATTGAAGGAGAATAAGGCTGTTTCTGCTACATGAGGTGGATCTGATAAACCCAAAACTGTTCCAGAGCCATCTGAGTTCATGAAGAAGTGGAAATTTTTTCAAGTAAAGGAAAAGGGATATCGAAAACGAAAAAAAAAAAAAAATAGGCATTGTAGCAAATTTAAACAGCGCGTCGCCTGTCAAAAGAATTGATCGACCATCCTATGTGCATATTTCAAGTTACTGGTAATTATTGGAATAACACCAAGATAAAGAATGCTAATTTTGTCAAAAGTAAAATGCCGATGATGCCAATATCGAACACATACACATAGTAAAAGATATTGACAACTTTGATTCTAAACAAATGTACATGTGTTTATTTATTAGAAGTTCAAAATAATAATAATAATGATAATGATAAAATGTAAAATGATATGATTGATATGATATGTATAAAAAAAGTGAGTGGAGAATAGGGAGGGGAAGGGGGGGGGAATAATATGATGAAAGCGATGATGATAATGAACTATACTAAACAAAACTAACAATGCTAGCTAAATCTCTGTGGAAGACGACACTTGCAACTCTTTTTCCAGTTCCTTTGCTTGTTTCGCCAATCGCCACTCATTAGATTTCCACTGTATGATGATCAAATTGATGGAAAAAACTAACAGTGCACCGCCTAACATGGTGAAGAGTGGCCCTGAGCCCATGGCACGTTCCAAATCCGACGACACCAGTGAGCCGATACCCGCCATGATGTACCGAGCAAAGTTGTTGCATGCAGTAACCGACGCCCCACGTTTTCGGAAGCAATCCACCATGTAAGCTGACAATGTCACATTTGGCACCATTAACGCCAGACCCACGAAAAATTGACACACCACCCCGTATGCCCAATGTACATTTTCTTGCACACACCATCCATACGCCGTCAATGCAAACAAGCTGAGCACAATTGCACCGTAGAATAATGTTCCTCCGAGTCGCATTTCCGGATATGGCTGTTGCTGTTGTCTGGCTTGTTCATTGCCGTTGTTGTTGGTAATGGATTCCTTGGATGGGGAGGATGACGTTTCATTTGGAGCAGTAGTGATGACTTCGTCGTTGTTGAGTTTCGCGACGGAGCGATTGTATCGAGCATCAGACATTCTTCCACCTGCGATACCGCCAACCATACATCCAATAGCATTAGGGAGATAACAAAGTCCAACCGTACCAGAATCCATTCCATACTGAGAAGCATAGGTTCGTGAAAATGTGGTGTTGACAATATAAAGGGCGAAGAATCTAGAATACAAAATAATGAATAAACGTAAATTCTTATGATTGGATCATGTAACTTACAAAACACCAACAAATGTAACGGCAAGGGCGATGTTACGATTTAATAGCAAGTCCAACGCTTCCAAAGGATTAATAGGTCGTTTCTTCTTTTTTTGCTGCTGTTGCTGCTGTGTCTTTTTTTCATCGAGGCCGATAATTGGTGGAGGTGCAGTAGGTCGCCATGTTTCCGGTAAAAAGAAAAAGATAGAAAGAAAAATACAAAAATTGAAAATAGCCAAAAAATAAAATGTTGATCGCCAACCAAGTCCAGCACTTAAATAACCACCAATGATTGGCCTAGAGCAAAAAAAAAAAAAAAAAAAAAAAAAATTGAATGAGCATATGCAGGTCACTATTTTCTAAAAAAAAAAAAATCACCTACCCTAAAGCAGGTCCCAGTAAAGGTCCACAAGTATACCTAATAAAAAGGAAAAATTTATACACAATAGTTAAAATCCAAGTCACGATACTATTATATGTTGAAACTAACCAAGCAAAGGCACGGCCTACATGAAAGTAACAAAAGGTGAGCCATTTTTTCAAACGCAGAATCGGTCTGTACCTTACCTCTTTCATGGGCAGAAAAAATATCGGCCAAAGTCCCAGCACCCATGGACATGACTGAGGACGATCCAATGGCACTAAAAGCACGAAAGACAATAAACATGGTGATATTCACCGAAAAACCGCAACATAGACTGCCAATGACCGAGATCAAAAACGACGCCAAGTAGATTTTCCGCCTGCCTATCCGATCACCGGCTGTAGCCCAAAGGAGTGGCTATATAATAAATAATAAAAGAGGGTGGGGAATCAGTATAATTTAATCAAGTCATTTAAACGCTACTTACAAAGAACGCAGTGAAAAAGGTGAAAATGGAAACTACAGAAAGAAAAAAAAAGAAGTGGATGAGTATCGGAGAATGATTTAGGGTTTTTTCCAAAGCTTACTGGAGGCATTCATTGCAGTGTCAGATGTTTGAAAAGCTTTTTGCATATCAATTAATGCAGGGTACTAATAAAAACAAAAGGGTTGTTATCAATAAAGAAGATAAAATTCGTCGCAGAATTGTAGTGCCTACATAAATAGTTGAAGCCAGAGGAGATCTGCATATGCATGGGAAAAAAAAAGTGTCAGATTTTATTCTACCGATGTACAGTATTGAGCTTACGATGCACCAGCACCAGCAACTATCATCAAGATCATGGTTTTTTTGGTGGTTGAAAAAGTACGAGGATCAGGTAGATTTCTACTGTTCTTTTTAGTGTGGCGGCGATTAAATGGCTTTTTCCACCATGCTACATGTGGTGGAGGTAATGGCGGCGATGTCGAGGAAGACGTTGGCGATTGATCCATATCGTTGGTTGGTGACTGTAAACTCTTGTTATTATCATCTTGATGATGAACGGTGACATCTGACGCCAATGACGGTTGTTCATTTGCCTTCATACCATACTGCTGATGACTGGTTGAATGATGGTCATTACTATGACTGTGGTAATAATCGTTTTCATCGTCGCTTGTATCATGGTGGTTGATAGTTTCCATTGTGTGAGACACCATAGGACCATCTTGATCCAAAGCAACCACAAATATACTTTTATTACTCTGACTGGTCAATTGTCGAGTGATCGGTTCCATTGTCGAAGTGATGGTATATAAAACGATCAATGATGGTTTGTAAGTGAATATCGACAAGAATTAGTTAGTAATAAAAAATAAAAAATAAAAAGAGAAAGAAGGAATGAATTGTATAACGTTGAGCAATCTTTTTTTTTTTTTAGCCACCAGCGGAGATTAGTCAAATGGTCCCCTTTTTATACTTTTAGGTGTAAATCACAATGAAATGGTCTTCTTGGCGGCCATTTAAAAGCGACTCGGTATACAATTTGTCAAACGGATTCTCTGATCTTTGAGCAACGATTTGAATATAGTTGATCATCATTCACCCATCCTCGACTATATCCACCTATAAAAAAAAAAAACTATTGCCATAAGCTACAAAAGGTTGGGGTTTTTTTTCACTGTTATCATTATAAAATGATACCAGTGACATGAGAACCACGCCTTCACTCTAAACCTTGATCCAATGGAGTTGAGTTTTTCCAGGGGAAAAACTTCTCCCTTAAAGTTAGACCCCGAGATAAAACATACAAGCACAACAAAAACAAAAAAAGTAAAACCCACCAGATCACAGCCCAACATGATCCAAATCGATAAAGATAATTAACCAAAATACATTTCTTTAAACTACACCGTTACACTACTTGAGAATGATACCAAAAAAAAACCTCCCCCCCCCGTCAGTAAAACAAATACTTGGTAATAGTTGATCCGTGATCAAAAAAAGTGAAGTCAATAAAACATGAAACTCCATTTGAAATTGGCTCTTAAAACCCAATGAATGCCGAGAAAAACTCCGTCATCTGTTACCCACCACCGTTTTTGGATAAAAGTAACGCATAATTACAATTGTTCCTCGAAATAATATTCACGTGAGTTCACCCCTTCAAAAAAGTCAAAAAGTCAACAAAAAGGGACATCATCCATACCACCATCGTTCCAACACGGAAGTGAAAATCAAGTCAAATAATTACTATCACTTTTTATATTATTTCAAAGACATGGTAAACAATATATTAAACTACAAATAATCTAAATATACATGAAATACTAGCTAGTCAAAGGATATATCCATCACAGTTTGGCCGTAGTCAGCATTTCCTTTTGAAGTCTAGAAGAAATCTATAGAAGAGAATTTCGAGTTTAGGTAAACTTTTCTCCTGTCCTGCATTTTTTTTTTTTTTTTTTTTTTTTTTTTTTTGCTGTTAGACTTACCTCTTGACCAACCAGCTTTGATACCAGGGTCAATGCAAATAAAAATGTCGTACCCGGACTTCGGCTTGTCACAAAGTTTCCATCGACAACCACGCGATCATCCGAATAATCATAGTCTAACAATAGTAATAATAATAATATTTAGTTGATGTGCATCTATTTACATGTGTGAGTCTTGCTTTCTGTTTACAGGTTGAGAGTTCATCTTTGAAAGCGGGATAGGAAGTGGCACGACGCCCTTGTCCAATGGCAGCTGCCTTGGCAACAACTGTACCTAAAATATACCATTAAAAATAAAAAATAAAAAAAGCATTTCAATACGCCATAACTCCCCAGCACCCTGCTGTTGTTATCACTTTACCCGCGCAAATAAAACCGACCAATTTGTTTTGAGAATAGAACGACGACAGGACCTGCTGCACTTTGGAGTTCGCACCTAGTGTACGTGAACCTTTCAACCCACCCGGAATTATCGCCGCATCATAGGCCGCCGACTGATATGAAGAAGAGGACGTTATGTGTTAGCAAGTTTGTGTTGTTACTACGTTTGTTTGTTGTTTGTTGTTTGTTGTTACCCAATTTCCTTGTTGTTTTTCCAGTAAAACGTCAGGCATAAGTTTGACACCTCGGCTACATTCAGCATAATCTTTGTCCAATTGCACACCCATCACATCCACTTGGATACCAGCACGTCGAAGGACATCCACTAAACAAACAAAAAAAGGTCAGTAAAGAAGTTCGTTTATCGGTTCGAGAGGGGAAAGGCGCGAATGGCATATCATAAGTGAAAGTTTTTTCGTTACCAATAATAGTTAATTCCATTTCTTCACTGCCATCGGCAAGAAAAACAACAGCGGAGACCATAATGATAGTGTAATAGTGAGAAAAAGAATGAGAAAAGCAAAAAGCCAATGAGAAAAAAAAATTCCAACCCTGGTCGGGTGTTTAAATACCCGGTTCAAAAAATATGCAGGAACCCAGGTCGATACAAATATACAAAAAACCTATAATAATGTATGATAAAAAGAATAACATATCAACCACCGTCCATCAAGAAATTCCACTGTGTCCCCATTGAAAGTAAAAATAAAACAATACCCGTGGGAACTCCTAAGAATACCATCAACCACCAGTTGTCTACCATTTGGTAATAAATAATGTAATTATTTCTTAATATGCTTTCCCATCCACTCGTTAGTTACTACGATAGGAACGAGCTATTTCATAATGGTGGTCTTTCTATCGAATGCCTATGCTCCATAAAAAATATAGTTTATCAAACGCCCCACCCTCCTTTCAAAAAAAATATTCTGTGTTCCTCTCCAAATTTTGCCAGGTATCTACTAATACGCATTTCACCTAGAACGGTTATAAACCATAATTATTTTCAATTTGAGAAACAAACAATACATCGTAACAACATTGTATAATTTGCTAAAATCTATTGAAGACTTTGAAGACATGTTCAAGAAATATTTTTTGTCGCATAATGTAAGGTAAACTAAGACGGCAAACTACTCTACGATGAGTGACAAGCTATTATACAGTACAGTACGGTGGAGGCGTAGACTGATCTGCAATATGTGAAAAACTACTATTCTAAAGAAGCCGGGGAGAGCAAAGATATCGAGACAGTTGTGTGACGAGAGGAGAACTACCATACTGCCGATACTCGATGGTGGAAGTTGCGTATAAGAATAGAGAGTCGAAGTTCAGTGGTGTTGCATGCTAAAAGAAAAGAGCTAACCGCGATGCCACCGCTGTTGAGTGGCGCTGGCTGTTGTAACAAAAACGACAGAAAGGTCTCTTTCCATTGTGAGAAGATGACTATCATGTTTATCCTGTTGCATGGTGTTAAGTGTTATAAAAATGAAGACAATGAATAAAAAAGGGGGTCCCTTCTTTGTGTTTATTAAGAAAAAAAATCGCAAACCAAAATCCTCACAAGTGATTAAAAATAATTTACATTCCGCCCACGTGAAGACTTATTTACTCCCATTTTATTTTATGGCGCTCTTTCTTTTCCTTTTTTTTTTTTTTCTTTCCTTTTTTTTTCTTCGCCATCCGGACTTCTTTGGGGTTGTATTGGACCTAGATTAGCGTTAGCATTAGTTTAGAAGGGTGTTCATCTCAGGGATTACAAGATGCATGGGGAAGCCCTTTCATTTTGGATTCAGGATTTAGAACCATACTTGTTGGCTTTTTGGAGTCTTCATTAGCTTAGTTTAGTGCTAGATTGCCCATAGTCTGAATCTATATTGAATAAAACATATATCTTTTTGCTTGTTTCAATGAAAAATGTCCGTTTGTCTCACTCATTTCTTGTACATTGAATCTCTTTCTTTTACCTACCATCACTCCTTTTAATTAGCGTTGACTGCTGTACTTCAATCACAGATGTTCCCTTTAGTATTTGTCGTGACTTGTACTGTATTGTATATTATAGTAGCTCTCATTTTTCAATTGCCCCATTAGATTAGTGCTGACTATTGTCAATATCTCACTTTAGTATCTCTCTTGCTAGTTCCATTTAGTCTCTTGATAGATGTTGCCCTCCACAGTTTATAGTTATGCTTCAATAAAACGTATTTTTTTTTTAATCATCAACATCTACTATCAGACGTTGTTGTTTTTTTTTTTGTGTGCGTGTGTATGATAACTATTTGCATTAAATATTAGGCTATATACAGGACTGCGATGATTCCGCTGATGCTTGAAGGAGGGGTTTGTGATCAACCATCATCACTTCATCAGTTGCCGTTTCTTGCGAGCATGCTTCAACGTACTTCCAACAATTAATTGTAATATAAGTAAATCAACAGCATCCAGATATTTTTATAGGGGCTGTACAGAACAGTATCAATATTCCTTCACCACTGTTTATATTGAGCTCCATCGTTTTCGGAAAAACTTCTCGTTCAAGACCATTTCAATTTCAAGATTCCTAGACAAGATTTTCAAACGTTGACTGATTAGAATACTTGTACTTTTTTTTATTGCGAGATATCAAAGCTGTCTATATTTTATTAAACATTACTAATGATACAAAAAATGATGATTGAAGGTTTTTGTATTGATATCTTTATTTATCACGAAGCTATAATATTTAGAATCTGAATTAATAAAATAACGGCATTTCTGGATGAAGTACACCATACCAGTGGTCCCTTTTTTTACTGCTTCCCGTAACACATAAAAAAAAACCACCACCACATATAGGACAAACATTCGATAATTTGCATTAAAAAAATTTATTCGATACAAGGAAAAAAACTAAAACTAAAACTAAAACTAAAACTAAAAG
This sequence comes from Absidia repens, assembly GCA_002105175.1. Lineage (NCBI taxonomy): Eukaryota > Fungi > Mucoromycota > Mucoromycetes > Mucorales > Cunninghamellaceae > Absidia > Absidia repens. The sequence goes on along the minus strand of MCGE01000042.1, from coordinate 136,424 downwards.
AAGAATGAAGACGAAGAAAGGCAAAGAAGATGGATCGCCCAAACAACAATAAAATACTCCGTCGAATAAAAAATAAAAAAGATTCCCCCGCTAATCTAAAATAATCAGTAGTCCGTAATAGCACCTTTGCTGGCACTTCCAACGTTGTTGATATATTTTCTGAGGACACCTTTGGTATACTTGGGAGATTTCGGTTGCCATAATGATTTGCGTCGAGCCATTTCTTCATCAGATACATTCACCGATAGCACCTTTGTTTCAGCATGGATACTAACAATATCACCATCTTCCACTAACGCAATAGGTCCACCAACATAGGCCTCGGGGCATACGTGACCAATAATAAATCCATGGGAGGCACCAGAAAATCGACCGTCAGTAAGAAGGGCGACGTCTTTGCCTAAACCGGCGCCAATGATAGCAGCTGTTGGTTTCACTATATTTACAAGCACACCGAAAAAAAAGTGTTAGTTCCGCCGCTCATCTTCTAATTTTAGTATATCTGAGTTTTTGATGCCTATATACTTACACACTAGCAATAAGAAGAAAATATGAAAGTTAATACAAATGGTTAGTAACGATATATTGACCGTAAAAGCTTAATATTGTCATGATGCTTACTTTCAGGCATACCAGGACCCCCTATAATAAAATAGAATAAAAACGTGAGTTTCTATTATTGCAAAAAAAAAAAAAAAAAGAAAAAAAAAGCACTTGATCTTTACCTTTTGGTCCTTGGTATCGAATAATTACGACTGATCCTTTAGGTACCTTATTTTCTTCCAATGACAAAAATAGGTCTTCTTCACTATCAAACACGCGAGCTTCACCAACGAATTCAAGTCCTTCCTTCCCTGTAATTTTGGCCACAGCACCCTACTCAAACAAATCACCGTTAGTCATATGATGTTTCATACACATTTTACACATAATATTATCTCCTTCCCCAATGTTCACCAAAAAAAAAAAAAAAAAAAAAAAAGCATTTACCTCGGGAGCCAGGTTGCCTTTCAAGACAGTCAAGTGGCCAGATGGTTTGACAGGGTTTTCCACGGTTCGGAACACATCTTGACCATCAGTGAATCCATCGACTTCAGCGAGATTTTCCGCCAAAGTTTTCCCAGTCACTGTAAGACAACTACCATCCAACATTCCTTGGGCCAACATGTATTTCATCACTGCAGGCACACCACCCACCCGATGGAGATCTTCCATGATATAGGGGCCACTAGGACGCATATTTGCCAAAAGGGGAGTCGTTTCAGAGATTTCTTGCATGTCATCCAAAGTGAAGTCCACATCAGCAGCATGAGCCACCGCTAATAAATGGAGAACGGCATTAGTTGAGCCACCAAGAGCCACCACCACCTTGAACGCATTTTGGAAGGCCGCCTTGGTCATAATATCAAGTGGTTTGATGTCCTTTTCCAACAAAACCCGAATGGCAGCACCAGCTCGAAGGCATTCCTTGATCTTGTCAGGATCTTCTGCAGGTGTACAGGAGCTGTAAGGTAGCGACAGTCCCATGGCTTCAATTGCACTAGACACTAAAATTTTAAAATAAAACACAGCGCAAGGTGGTCATTAGATCGATTCATTTTTCACACAGCAATTACTCTTTTTGTAAAACATACTTGTGTTTGCAGTAAACATCCCACCACAGGCACCAGCACCAGGGCACGCATTTCGAATAACATCCTGTCGCTCTTCATTTGTGATTTTTCCCGCAAAGTATTCCCCGTTGCATTCAAAGGCATTCCCAATATCAATTTCGCGACCAGCGCAGCTACCAAGTGTACCATGACCCTTTTTCATCGTGCCACCGTAAATGATCAATGAAGGACGATTCAGACGAGCTATGGCAATCATAACACCAGGCATATTTTTGTCGCATCCAGGAATAGAGATGTTAGCATCGTACCAGAAGGCAGACATGACAGTTTCAATGGAATCAGCAATTATGTCACGACTGGGTAAAGAGAATGACATACCTATCCATATAATAAACAGCAGCAAAAAATGTAAGATATTAAACAAAAAAGGAAACGCCTCTTATCTGTCTATCCTTACCAGCAGTTCCCATTGGAATAGCATCGGAAACACCAATAGTATTGAATTGATACCCGACCAGACCAGCTTTCCACACACCTTCCTTGACCTTTTGCGCGAAATCATTGATATGAAGATTACAAGGATTTCCATCATACCCGCTAATATCATAAAAATAAAAATAAAAATGTCAAGTAGAGCCACCTGGTATATAATTTTCTTAATCAAATACTTACAAGCTGGTAACACCAACTTGTGCCTTTGCAAAATCATCATCTTTAAGGCCAGTCGCGTACACTATATCATATCAATCTATTAGTTCAAGCATGTCTATCCTACTAGGTGTTCTCTTACATTGGGCTTGACCACCACCAGCAGTATTCGATTGTGTTACAGTGGAGCTGTACCTATTCAGCGCTTTGTTCTTGGGAGCTTCACGATCCCGAGGAGTGAGCTTATGACTATGCAGATATACAGAAAGTATAAAACGAAACGGAGGTTAGTCAAACAATATGTTTATGTCAAAGGAGAATGGGTAGTGTTGAACTAGCTGCCAGTATGATGATCAACTTACATAAATATTTCAGGTGATGAAGACATTGGATATATGTTACTTTTTTTTTTAAAAAAAACAAGAGAAGAGGAAAAGAAAAAAAATCCCCCCCACACTTTTAAGAACTCTCTAACCGCGTTCGGGGGTTAAATTACAGTGGTACAAGTATGGAGCAAGTCAGGATCTCCTGCCACTATTCGCCGGAGATGGAGGGTTTAAAACTCTTTTCAATATTTATTGGATAGCTGGCGTTGTGTGTCATAAAATCAGGGCATTGATCATTTTCTTGCGGTGGGTAGAGAGGTTTTCGCACCATCTAACTACCATATCTTTTAGATCATTGCACTTGCCACTTCTTTTTAATTATAATATAGAAAAGGTACGGGAAGGTAGCTTTACTTCATTGTGTATTGGAAAGATTAAGTTAAACTGGTAACCCTCGGGATCGGACAAAAGGAAGAATATCATAATCACAAGGAAGATTAAATGTGAAACTGTCCATTTTCGAGCGTAATGAGAAAGAGAAACGTAGGGGTTTTAGGCATCAGTAAAGTCGACAGCTTTACGAGTAGGAAGTTAATAAAAGTATCTGACTTCATTATTACATCGACCGATTCACTTTGTACATATACTCACTGGAATAAAAAAGTAAAATCTTCGAACGAAATTGTGCGGATCTGCGGCATTTGAAAAACATCATGCGAGAAAGGGCGGCAAGCTGTGTCCGTTAGCAAGATCGTAAAAAAAGAAAATTAGGCCCCACAAAAAATGATAAGTAATAATTATTTTACTGGGCATCAAAAACTTCAACCACACTATGAAATTAAATTAAAGGTGAAAAGGAACAAAGATAGATCGCTAAGATGCTTCTTGGTCTCACAACCCTACCCTATCCCTACGCCGCCTGAGGTATTTGAAGTCGGTCGGTTTTGAATGACGGACTAAGGAATTGCAACGCTATGTAAAAATGTTCATCAAGCAAATGGAAATTTATACGGGTAAATTAAATGTCTCCAGTGTGCTTTACTTATCATAATTTTATGCGCTCATCGATGCTTAATTTTTTTTAGGCATCTGTCCACAACGGCCATTTTCGAAAACCATTCATGAAAATTCTTTAGACCTCTATTTTCTGAATCTCCATGTATATATAGTAGGCAGAGTGCTGAGGACAGCAGCTGTTCGAAATCGCCTCATACTTATCATCACCCCTATATTTGCACCGATACAGGAGCCTTTTTCTTATCTACACGCACATGCAGTGTACAGTAGTGATGTACTCATTCGGCAAGACAAACTAGGCAAATGAGAGCCTACGTATATGTAAAAATACATGAAATAATTTATTCACATTTAGATGTGGCATATGATATCTAAATTAAGCTACACTAGTGATAATACAGTAGGGACGTACAATTACGATATTCACGGGGAAAGCGAAACTGTATCATTATTCTGGATAACATCATTATTATAATGTGTGTGTTTATTCCTATATCCAGCAATACAACAGCTTTCTGGAACCATTTCTTTGTGTTTATTTATCGAAATGAGAAAAGTTATCAAAAACTATCAGGACTGCAGTTCTGTCCGAGCCCACAGAAAACACTTTAAATCCCGCCCACGTGGATTCTCTCCGTTTTTTCCGCGCGCGCTCTCTCTCTTCCTTTTCCTTTTCTTTTATTTTCCTCTTTTTTTTTTTTTTCTTCTCCATTCAACTTCTTTAAAGTTATGGTGACCTTAGATTAGTGTCAGGACTAGTTTAGAAGGGTTTTCAGCTCAGAGCTTACAAGATGCATGGGGAAACCCTTTCATTTTGGATTCAGGATTTGGGGCCTACCAATAGTTTCGCTTTTTGGAGTCTCCATTAGCTTAGTTTAATATTAGTTTGTCCATGGTTTGTATCTATGTTTGAATAAAATATGTATCTTTTAACTTGCTTTAATCAAAAATGTCTTATTAGCCTATCTCATGTCTTGTACAATTGATTGCTTTTTTAGCGTCGCCCTAATAGATTAGTGTTGATCGTTTTTGTACTTTAATATTAGATACCTCTCGTTATTCCCATGCCTTAAACCTCTTTTTACAATTATCTCTTTAGATTAGTGTTGACCATTCTTAAGTTTTTAAAAGGGATCCCCCATGCAACTTCCATTAGATCTCTTGTGACAGTGCCCCGACTTCATTAGTTTAGTATCTTCTAAGACGCTTCAATAAAATATGTTCTTTTTATTAACCATCCTTTGACCCATCGTATAATAAATATCGCCATTGTAACTGTTTTGTGACTACCCTACGAAACATTTGTTTTCTTAGTTCACCCATTATGACTATGTTTCCACTCATGTCCCAGTAACTACTTGGTGGTCTTAGATCACTTGTTATCAAAGACCCCATATCCATCGATCAATCATATAAATAAACCTAGGTCATACTGTGCTGTAGTCACCGCTGTAAAATATTTTGCACTGTCTTTCAGCTTCTCTATAACCACTTGCCCCAGCTTCTGCATTTTAGATCACTTATTATGAAATATAGCCGCATTCCCCCCTGTGCGCTCCCGCTATAAAACATCCGTCTACCAGAAGATATATACAAAAAATGGACCAAACATTGATACAAACAAGTCCTTTTATTATTATTATATAACAAAGAAGAATAAAACTATACAAAAGAGGTGGTAAATTACACAAAATAAAATATAAAAAATGGAAGGGAAGAATGGGGGGGGAGAGGGGGGGATCAACTATCTAGTCCTTGCGGAACTTGTTTTCCAAATTCATCCAGGCCTTGTAGTAATCCTCTTGCACCTTACCACAGGTCTTGAGACCCCATTGAGTGGTAGACAGCATGAGACTGGTTTCAAACATAAATGCTTGAGTGTTTTCGGCGACACGGACTGGAGTAAGCTCAGCTTCAGAGGCCATATTGAAGACATTGGCATCGGGTCCATGAGGAGTCATAGCACTGTGTAAAGATCCGCCACCAGGAAGGAATCCTCCAGTCTTGCCTTCATAATCACCAAGAATCAAGCCCATAAATTCAGACATACAGTTGCGATGGAAGTACGGGGGTCGGAACTAGAAACACGGGATTTAAGGTTTGAAATTGTTGCATACAGTGGTTTTATTTTATTTTATTTAACTTACGGTATTTTCGGCCACAGCCCATCTTGGAGGAAAAATAACAAAATCAGCAATAGCAACACCAGGTGTAGTAGATTTAGCCGTCAAGACAGTAAAGATAGAAGGATCCTGATAATAATATAAAAAAGTTGTTAGACGAATATGGTATCTCCGACCGATGTACATCAGAAGTAGTAGTTTTTCCGTTTCCCCCCTTTCTCGTATGCTCGTCCCTGCCCTGTATGTTTCTTTTTATTTATTTATTTGTTTTACTTACAATATGATCATAGGATACGGTATTGATTACACAAAACTTGGCCAAGTCGTATTTGTAAGGAGCGTAGTTACCGTGCCAGGCCACAACATCGAAAGGACTGTGTTGTTGTGTTGCCGTAAACATTTTTCCATTGAATTTGGTGACGATGTTCCATGCCACATTTTCTTCTTCCACATAAGCGGCCACAGGCGTCAAAAAGTCACGAGGATTAGCCAACCCATTAGCACCAATGGGGCCAAGATCGGGTAATTCAAAGTGTTCGCCGAAGACTTCAAGAATATAACCACGTACTGGGCCATCGGGTAGTGCCACAGAGAACCGGATACCACGCTGGATAACACAGATTTCATTGGGATGCACCATCAATTTACCGAATTCCGTTGTAATATCCAATGAATTCTTTTGAGGAACTATTGTAAAAACCCAATTCACACACATAAGGTAAGATCAGTATATACGGTTCTATACCCCATCCTTGCTGATACTATCCTCTGTATCCTTCCTTACCAATTAACATATCACCATCGGAATTATAAAATGCAGATTTGTTCATGTTGGTATTGGCAATGTAGACATGAACAGCCAGACCAGTACGACAAGATGGCTCACCAGCACCGGCCACCGTTTTCAATCCTTGAATAAAATCTACTTTTTCCGAGTCGCTAGGCAAATCAAAAGGACTCCAACGTAATTGAGATGGGGTGACAATGCATTGATCGCCACCGAAATGACTAACCAGTAAATCTTGAGCCAAAGGTTCAAAAGGGGTATGTACAACTGAAGGGCGAATTCGATACAGCCAGCTAGATGAACAATAATAAAAAAGTTAGACCTATGGTATAAACATAAATAGAGAAAAAGAGAGAGCATGCCTTCGTTGGTTATGAGATCGAGGAGCGGTAAAAGCAGTACCAGAGAGCTGTTCGGCATAGAGATTGTAAGGACACTTTTGGGGGGTGTTTTGTCCTCTTGGTAAGGCGTCCTTCAAAGCTTCAGAGGTAAAGTGGTTACCAAAGCCTTCTAAATAGGTATATGGATCAGCAGACATTGTTGTAAAGAGGAGTAACGTAGTATGTATTGAAAATATGAAGAAATAAAAGAAAATAAAAAAAAAAGAAAAACGTGGTTTTTATATATGCTTTTTGGCGGATTGGTGCCGGCATTTAAAAAATATCCAACAACAAGTTTGCCCGTCGTGGGAAAAAAGGACTGACAACATCCGGATATAATAAACACGGAGGATATAAAAAAAATCAAGTTGATAGCATCAAACATATAAAAACTTCTTGTAAAAGATATTTATTAAACTAAACTAACAAAATCCGAACCTTCCCAATCCATAGCATTGATTTTTGGAGTTTTACACATGCCAATTTATGCCACTTGAAAAGGCTCAGAACAAAGTTGGAATCTAATCCGCTCTTTCCGGGTCCGAGTCTTTCGATCAGATAAGGCAATTTTTTCTCCTGGATGATGGATTAAACCACCGTCACTATTTTTCCATCTTCGTCTACACAAGTATTCGTAAATTGTGCGATTTTTTGATAAACGGTTTGCTTGGTTTCTGCTTGCCTCGTTTTGAGCGGACGTTAAAAAATGTTTTTTTTTCTTCGATTCATTCCCTCTTTTTTTTTTTGTTACTCTTTGCTCTCCTTCGAAATTTTTTTGGTTTATTTTGTTTTTGGCTATTGGAAGTTGAATTCTTTTGATACTTCTATTGTGCCTCTTCTTTTTGTTACGATATAGCTTGTACCGCCTATTATCTTGATTCAAGGAAAACTGTCACCAACCTACCCCTCCTTCACTCTTTGATAACCCCTCCTATTATTAATACCACATGGATAGACCTTCTCAAACGCATCTTTATGCTGGCTTAATCGTCTACCGCTCACTACGCAACATTGAGTTTTTATTACTCAACGATTCCTTCACGAATAAAAAGCATTGGTTTTGTCCTAAAGGCTTGGTACTTGGGCAAGAAGACGAATTGAAGTAAGGAAACACAACAAAACGGATGTCTGTTAGGAAGTATATTAACCGTGTTTCTTTGGGTACCTTTATTATTTAATTATTTGTAGATGCGCTTTACGCGAAACGTTTGAAGCAACGGGACTTGGGCCTCACTTGTTACGCATTGAAGAAGGATTCAAAATTCAACTAAGATACCTCTCTGGAACAAAGTATGCCCTTGATCTCGACGTGACGCTGCCTCTTCTTTCTACTGACTCCTTTTCATTTTTGATACTCAAATTATAGACCAAAGAAGGTGGTGTATTATCTAGCTCAGCTGGTTGACAATCATGCCCGTCTGCTTGCGAATGCTGAAGGTGTTCATCTCCAATGGTGCAATCAACAGGTCGCCTCTGAAAAAGCCGTATTCAAAAGCATGCAAGATGTCTTCTACCATGCCCAGTCATTCATCGAAACCAAAAGACGAACAACAGATACCATACTCACCAACAACAACACAGCAATGGAAAACGGTACACTTCAGGACAGCACTTGAAAGGCAACAATGTGACAACATCCTCTTCACGGCCTCGCGGTCACCTCGGTGAAACATCGGCCGTCGCGGCGGCTACTGCTGCAAAAGTGAACAACGAAAATCATTCACACCACCAATACAACACTAACGGTAACAATAACAGCTTGCTACTGCGTCAAAATCAGCCCAGAATGATGGACCGTCCCTCGTCAGCACCTGCCTTTCGATCTTCAGCTTCTCCCTCTCAATCTTCATCTACCTTAAGCCACTCAGTGATGGATGGTGTGGACAACAACAATAATAACAGCAACAATACGAATGGCACCAATTCTTTATTTAAGACGCGCTTGTGTGAACGATTTGAAACAGATGGTGATTGCCCTTATGGACCAAGGTGTACTTTTGCGCATGGTATTCAAGAACTTCGAGGCCGCTTGAACAAGGATAGCCATGGTAACGGTGGAGGTCATCATAATTCTACTACAACTACGACTACAGCAATGCCTTTGACAACATCCTCATCAGACGAAGACGATCACAAGGAAAACGGAGCCCATTTTGCCAAAGACATGACTGAAAACCCACTATATAAGACCAAGCTATGCGATCGATTTATGAAGGATCAATTCTGTCAATATGGACCCAAATGTCACTTTGGTAAGCGAAAATTGAAATAAAACAGGGTATGAATAGGAGAGATTGACTAAAATAATCCTCTTTTTTTTTGCCCTCCCCCTACGCTTCCATTAGCACACGGTCGAAGTGAATTAAAGGGACGACCAAACCATCATCACAATCACCATCATCACCAAAATCAAAATCAAAACTGCAGCCATGGCACTGATGTAACCACACCGCTACGCTCGACCGCCTCCTCTTCTGAAATAGCATCTGTCGATGATACAGCCACGACAACTACAACATCATTGGCGCATCATGATGTGGATACTAAGAGGCACACTGCGATGGAAGATGAAATGAAGGAAAACAATGAGCCAAGGGACCTGGCGAACCATTGGCGGACACCAACAATATCTTCAAACCTGGATTCCACGAATGAAACCGCGCCGGCCTCACCTGAATTACGATCCCCACTACCTGCGTTATCTAAATTAAGCCTGAACAGTAAAAACCACTCGTCGCGATGGTCTCCACCTGTTCAGCAACCTACCCAGAAAAAGCAACAGCATTATCCACCACCTACAGCGCACCATCAACAACAAACCCAATCGGAACACCAATCTCAACATTATGTACGACCCCAGCTTCAGCAAGCAACTCAGCATCATACTTTAGTGAACTCCTCACCCACAGTGAAAAGATCAAATGGCTTAGACCCTGATCAAGTATTGAACGGTGACATTATGGTAAGTAACTTCAAAAAAAAAAGGGATTAGCTTGTTTGATTCTGATGTATTACTATTATTCATAGCAAACGGATAAATCATGGATGAAGGTGGTACATTTAACCAAGGAAGAACAGGTCAAATTGGCAATGTAAGTTTATAAAAAAATTTAGGAGGGAGGCGGGGAATGAATCAATTAACTGTAAATATTGATGGTTTGTGTGATATTTTAGGCCACCTGTGACAAAGACGCCCTCGCCCACACCCAGCAAAGTAGCACAAGAGGAAGCTATCATTGACGAACTATATGTATTTTTCCAATCGCCCGAATCTTCCGCCATGACACAACAAAGCACTCAACATCATCTGCTTGCTAAGGACGTGAAGCAAGTGACCAAGGTGGAAATGCGTAATGATCTGACTAAATCGCAACTTTTTTATATATTGTTGGCTAGCCTTTTACAAAACTCCTCTGAATGTCCTGTGGGTACAATTTTGCATTCAAGAGAACATCTCTTTAAAACAGTAAGGAATCAAAAATCAGGAAAACAAAAAAAAAAGCTGTACCACTAACGTATTTTTTTTGGGGGGGAACATGGATTGTACGTGTCTAGTTTGTCAAGTCCACATCAGATCAACGGATTTTATTGAAAGCTTGGGATAGATGCACTCAAAGATACCCACTCCTTTTACCGAAAAGCACCCTTGTTTTGTCACAGTGGTATGAATGCGATCTATTGGATGAGGAAGCCTGTTATGTCTGGTTTGATGGCCTCGATTCCCATGGTGAACTCAAGAAGAGGATTGTCAAATTTATTGATTGGTTGAAGACAGCTGATGAAGAAGATGAAGACTAATGAATTGGATTATTTGGTGTTTGCTTATTATTGTTTTTTATTACTTAGTTGATATCATTTATATGTTTGGTTATTGTTAATTTGTATAGTAGTGAATATTAGGACGGGATTGTTGTTGATTTTAGTAGTATTAGTCGTACCTGTAGTATTAGTAGTATTATTAGTATTAGTAGTTTTGGTAGTAGTAGTAGTAGTAGTAGTGGCTATATATTTGATGATGATAATAATAAAAAACGGATTGTTAATATATGGAAACGATAAATGGTTGATTGACCTTGTGTGTATATGTGTGTGTTTTGGATAGGTACTACAATTCTAGTCCTGTTTTATTTCCTTGACTATTTATAACTTTATCAAAATCTAACAAATCATCATGATGTGCGGGTGAATTTCTAAATAAACCATTACTATTTGGATCCAGGCAGAAGAGCAGTGGCGGTGATGAAATAAATATCTGTTGATGAAAAAAAAAAAAAAAGCTTAGTCGTTATTTTTTTGATTTTTTTCTTTTGTTTTTTTTTTTGGATTATCATCAAAACAGACTGGGGCTTACATGTTGGGTAATTGCAGGCGATCTAAGCGAATGTACGGTGGTCGTGGTTGTAAGATTTGTTGCTATTGGAGAAGTGGACATGGATGGCAAGTGGTATGGCCGAGCCTTGTTTCGATAATCATATATTGCCTAATAGCAAAACCAAATTCTGGGGTTAATATTCAGGAACACTTGCATTGGCTATGGTCTGTCCATATTACAATATTACCTTAATATTGGCGCTGGAAGTGATGCTTTTGCTGACTGGTGACATGAATGAAAAATGACAAGAAAGAAAAAGTAAAAAATATAAAAGGAGAGTATGGCTTTCAGATGGTTTCTTTAATGGTCATCAGGATCCAAACTCAACCATGCATTACTTTTCAATCGTCGGTCCGAGAAAATGCGAACGTCACCTTTTCTTCGTAGCAATCTCCTTTTTTTGCTTTTTTCTGTATGCAGATACAGTCGAGAAAGTTAGGTTGGGTCAGGTTAGTTGAAAATGGGTCACCATTCTCAATATGGGTCAAACGCCGCAAAAGTGGGTCAACTCCGCGATAATGGGTCAACTACGCAAAAGCGGGTCAGGTTGGTAAAAGTGGGTCAGAGCAGCGAAAGTGGGCCAGGGTGGGTGAAAACAGGTCAATCATCTTTAAATTAGCTGTTAATACTATTTTGTTTTGACTATAACATGGGATCCTATTATAAATAAATATAGATATATGACAAAATGGAGCTAGACAAAATGTGCATAAAAACCATTATTTTATTTATAATAGGATCCCATGTTATAGTCAAAACAAAATAGTATTAACAGCTAATTTAAAGATGATTGACCTGTTTTCACCCACCCTGGCCCACTTTCGCTGCTCTGACCCACTTTCACCAACCTGACCCACTTTTGCGTTTGCCCCATATTGAGAATGGTGACCCATTTTCAACTAACCTGACCCAACCTAACTTTCTCGACTGTACCTTGTGCTGATAATAGGGTTAAAACTTTGTTTTTCCATAGGTTAGTAAAAAAAAAAGTTACAGAGGGATGGGCCATCATTCCTGGCAATGATCGGATCGCCTTCAAAAAAATGGAAATTTGCACCTAACTTTTGATAAACACCGTGCACCAGAAAAGTTCAAATAGGCAAAACTTTTCAACTTCCGCGAGCGGCGTTTTTTCTTTTTTTTTTTACTTTTTTTTTTGTTGGATTTCTCTTTTTGTCTACAAAATAGAATCTTTATCTGTTATGTATTCATCATCACGCCAACGAACAAATAGTAGCTTATAGTGTGTCTTGCTACATTCAAATATTTATATGATTCCACTAAAACTCGCATTATCAACATTCGTCTCTTAACACTGCCATCTGGTATTATTGTACCTTTGTACTATTTGACTGACGCCATAAGTATTTCCGTTGCCTATTAAAGGGTATATTTGTATGATATTGACTCTGGAAATCAAAAGTGGGATAGGTATGGAAGCTGGAGTGAAGACTTGGCGTTTTTTGTTCAACTTGTTGGTGATAGTAGCCCTTTTTGTTTTTGCTAGGGCACTAATTTAGTATCGGAATAGTGGTAGGGTGGGAGCCGGTGCCGGTGCCGGGGTTTTCGGGAACTAGGATCTCGGATGGGATCACCTTTTTTTTTTTTTTTTTTTTTTTTTTTTTGCTGCATTATACGCCGGAAGTTGATCACTTTACTAATTTTTTTTTATTCAATATGTAGTATGCACATAAGCCTGGGTAGTAGCTAGACTGTGCCAAGTAGCAAATATGATACATGTACGGAGAATCACATATCTTACAGAGCAAATCCCATTTTAAACAGGTAATACAAAAAATTATAACATACATATATAATACGATGATTAGATCCTAACACATCTTGTTTTATTGAACACTGCAATACAAAGAAGCTCGCCCATATTACTTGGACTTCCGGAAAATACGACGGAAAATACTGTATATGACACAGATTTCTCTGGTTGTGCAACATTCAATCCTGGATCATCTGCTTCGGGCAATTGGCGCTATAATGTAGAATAGTATAGAATAGTGAAGTTTACTTAAGATTAGCATAGTTTTATTTAGTTTCGTGTTTAATAAAATACGAAAAAATTTATACAGAAATGATCAAATGTTGACTTACTCTGATCTACAAAAAAAGCAACCTGGGGTTAGGTGTATATATATGTTGATTTGTAGAGTATCTTAATCTCGATAGGTCCTACAATAATAACATTATGCAAGCTTTATTTCTATTGTTATAACGTATTCCGTTTCAATTATTAGGAAATCAAAAGGCCCTGGGAGTCGGGATATAAAAATCAAAAAAGTGACGATGATTGGATAAACTCAAGACAAAAAATAACCATTTTTTTTCCTTTTTCACACTTTTTTTTTCCTCTCCTCTTTTTCTTGTACGCCTAATTTTATTTTATTATTATTACTATTTTGTCGTTCCCCCTATTTCTTTATTGAATCATGAAAAGATTTGGTTTGGATACCCCGCGAAAACAGCAAGACAAGCATCTTCCACCTGTTGATGTCAAGGTCAACGAAGCACCAGTATACTTTATTGGTCCAGCCAGTCGAGAAAACCCAATGTCTCAAATACGCACCAAATTAATGGGTCACGTCTCATTCAACGATCCCAAGATTAAATGGAACCGTATTACACTACAGTTTGTTGGTAAAGCTGGACTATGCATGGATGTCCCATCATCCACTTTGCCACCTAAAGAATTTGGAAGCGGCTTGGGGGACGATCGCCCAACAATGGACACTATGACTCGATTGGAAACCACGGTGACGCTTTGTGAAGTCGAAAAGGAACTTATATATATCCCTGGTGAAAAGACGATTGATTTTGGTTTGCATTTGCCTCACCACTTGCCACCATCCATCCGCACTAAACATGGTTTTGTCGAATACCATCTTGTGGCCAACTTCTCAGCAGGCTCTTTCTTCAAGAAATACAGGATTCAGCGAACAGTGACTTTATGCCGACATTATCTACCTAGCGCCAGTGCATTGATACCCAGTATTGAATACAATGGAGTTAGTGAATGGTTCGAATGGTCTGCTGAAGTACCCAAAGCAATGGCAGTTGAAACAGGTGAAATTGTTTTGGCGTTACGATGGAGTGTGGAAAAGGAACGAGTCGAAGTGAATCGGGTCGAATTAGCGTTACATGAACTGGAAACTTACAGGTAAATATTAAAATGTGTATGACTATGGGCAGAAGAATAGAACTAACTTTGTTTTTATTATATAGATTTAATACGAAATCGGGCTTGCATAGTTTGAAACCAATTATCACCAAATTCCCTTCAACAGATTATCACCCACCAGCCTTCAGCAATAGCTCAGAAACACATTTTATTCGAACACCTTTAGTAACTCAAGTACGCACACATCATTTTGATCCCTTTTTAGAAATCACGCATCGACTACGTATGACCATTCATTTTGCCAGCTCCACCACCAACGCCAAACCTCTTATACTGGAGTTTCCTATCATTGTCACCGATTATCCAAAGGATGCATCTTGCTTATTTTCTTCCTCAGTAGCCTCATCGAACAATGTACCTGTCTCGCCATCGTCTTCCTCTGCTTCTGACAACAACAATACCTCTTTTAATCAACAGCAACCACAACTTATGAATAGTGTTGTTCTTCCCGCTGGCGGTGATGATGCTGTAGCTGTGGATCTTGATTTACCGGAATACACGCCTCAATATTACGAACATGAGTTAACAGCTTCGTCGACTCATTCTCTTGGCTGATTCGCTAGATTATATTATCCTTCCTTATTTTATGTATTTTATAGTATTATTATTATTTGTATCTGGTATTGTAGTATAGTTGGATATTTATTGTATTTACTGATGTTTGTCCATTGAATAAAAAACCATTGTGCTTATTGAAACACACACAAAAAGACTGCTTAATCATTATATTTGTAACTATTTGGGAGGTGGGAAATCAAGTGAAATTGGAAAGAAAAAAGTAGAGGTGCTGTTCAAAAATTGATTATGTTTTGTGTAAAATGGATAGTGATTCCTGTTTAAAACGTTTTTGTGTCATCGAAAAAACCGGATGTGGATTGAATGGGAAAAGGGGACTCAGGGTGATTGATTAGAGAAATCAAATGGTTAATCTAAGTGTGCCATCACAAACTCAGACGGACGCCGAATGCATATGGCGCCGTGAGTTCGCAAAGCAGTGGGACAATATGCTACAATATATTATTGGGACGGTTACTCTCAGCAGACCAAAGTTTATGAATATAATTGGTCGGGTCCGTGATGCAAGTTGTTTGTTGTGAGGGAGTAGAAGCATATGTAAGGTAGGAGGCTCACGAAACAGCTACAATTACGGCTTCTTATACTATATAATGGGTCAGAGGGTGGTTTATAAAAAGTCCAAATTTTATTCAAGCGTTTTGATATACCTTAAAGCTAAATGAGAAGGATTCATTGTGACAAAGGATCTATTCAAAGGAAAGATCTTTTGGAGGAAGGATGAGAGAGCACATAATGAGATCTGAAGAATGGTCAATACTAATCTAAAAGGACTGTTGTGAAATGTGAGTTAATAGAAAGTACAAGGCATGAGAAACTCAAAAGCGACATATGTTACTGAAGCCCAACAAAGGTCAGCACTAATCAAAAGGAACCTATTTCACAAGACATGAGAGAGAATAATGGGTCATTTTTGATTAAATTAAGTAAAGAGCTATATTTTATTTGAATTTTAGATACATTAAACGGACAACCTAATACAAAACTAAGCTAATGAAGGCTCCAAAAAGTCAACTAGTGGTACATTCAGATCCTAGATCCAAAATGAAAGGGTTTCCACATGCATCTTGTAATCCCTGAGCTGAATCCCCTTCTAAGCTAGTCCTGATACTAATATAAGATCGCCATTACCCCAAAGAAGTTGAAAAAAAAAGCTGAAGAAAATGAAAATGAAAAGAAGGAGAGAGCGAAAAAAAAAAAAATTGGGAGGAATAAATCACACGTGGACGGGATTTGAAATATTTCCTGTCGGTGGCTGCCGGTCTTTTTTTTTTTTTGGTGGATACAAAAGAAATCTCACTTTTTTTAACAACAATCAATAGTATACAACATCATCAACATGATAGTTCTATTCGCATGACAGTAACCATAACATTTCAATATTGTCAACGTGTTATTATTTTCTCTTGATGCAATTGAGATAAGGTGGAACAATTCGATTTTCCTTGTACAGCAAATTAGCCCCCAGCCCAATGCACTCCACATTTACCAAATTAGCATGCATACTCCTAAACGTCTCACCTTTAGATAGGTGCCATTATAGAATTAATAGTTGAGTTAGTTGACATAAGTCATGTTTACGTCTGAATAAAATATACCTTGTTTCTTTTTTGTTGCTTTTACATCGCCTGTTGTATGTCAAATTGTCGTGCCGAATGGGTATGCCTACATTATACTGTATTACATTTGTTCATGTATAAAAATAAAAGTTGCTTTGTGTGCAATAAAAAAGGTCAGGTGTAGGTACATCGATCAACATTCGTGCTCAACGCTTCGTCTGTTCTATTGTACATAGTTACTGGGTTCAAAATAAGGATGAGAGGGACTTCTTGAATGGTTATGAAGAATGGCTGTGGTGGATGAAAAAAAAAAAAAAAAAAGTACTGAAGGACGTTTAAATAAAATGATCAGCGATGACCGCATAAAAATATGAACATTTGAAGCGTATCATAAGGCATTTGGTTCAAGCGTATAATCTTGATTTCTGTGTTTCATCATTACTTCTCTGTCATCTCAAAATATATCTCTTGTTTTTTAAAAAAAACTCAAGCAAACATTATCATGTATTTTCTTTATCAAGTATAAGTCATATATATATCAAGTTTTTTTTCTTTGGTGTTGTTGGCGCTGGTATCCTTCTGCCGTATTGTCCTCTCCTTATCTCCTTTCCTACTCACTGTCGCCCTTACTTTATACCTATATTCTAGGTTCTATACTGATATTCAAGCGGGCGACATGCTTCCGCCTTCCATCTACAGCACCAGGTGCCTCTCCTTCGCTGTTTCCCTCCCCCCTCCTTGCGACGTTATCCGTATCAAATATGTTTTAACAGATTACATTTATTCCTTGTGTAAGTTTAAAAAAAGAAAATCAATATTTTATAGAGTGAAAGCTAACCAGCCTTCTTTTCCATTACTTTCAACTGTCTGAATAGTATCCCACTGTCCCTTGATTTTATTTTATTCCTGTCAATTTGATTTCTTCCCATCCCAAAATATTTCTCCACTATCCTAAATTATTTTATCCCAAATCCCAATTGTATTTTTTCATCGTCTCAATTGAAAATGAATAAACTGTGCCCCTAGAAAATGAACAACCACATATCTCGATTTTCAATCCCCGTCGTCCAAAAAAAAACTGTAAACAAAAAAAAGGCGGTCTATTCTTTTTTTTTTTTTTCTTTCGCTCTACAACCAATGTTACGAACATTATCGCGAGGATTGAATTTCACTCATCGCACATACTTCCATAGCAACTTGCGATCATTGAATACAAGTCAAGCGGCGGCTTCATCACTTGGCTTATTACGTTTGAAGGAATATTATGACAGCACTTTGGCCGAAGACCTTATGATATTGGGATACGACCATTTACGTGTAGCGCCTTCTATGTCCAAATATCCTGATCTGGGAGTTCAAATCGATCGTGCCTTACAAGCTACTGAAGGACAACAAGACAAAGCAGATGCAGACAACGCCACCACGGTCTACGTTACTCGTACTCGTAAAGGCGGCAAACCTGTCAAACCAATTTCACCTTTGAAAAGTGCCAGTGTGGTCCCTCGTCTGGATAAGATTACCTTACACGCTATGATCAAGGATGCTATTGGAAACAAGAGTAATTTATTATCAGCATTTATGGCCTTCCAAAGTATTACTGGTATTCGCCCTGAAGTAGTATATGCCAGAACCTCTGTTGCCAATTGGAAACTTCGGTAAGTATAGCTATCATAATTGAAGTGAAAATGCAATACTAATTGGTTTGTTTGCATGTTTGTTACAGGGAAGGTATGCCTATTGGTGTCAAGGTGACCTTACGTGGAGAAGAAATGTATCAATTCATGGACAAATTAGTGGAAATTGTATTACCGCGATTGAAAGAATGGCCTGGTATGTCTATAACAGCTGGGGATGGGAATGGAAATGTGGCTATTGGATTCCCTCCTTCTGCATTGGCTCTCTTCCCTGAAATCGAAAGCTCCTTCGATGTTTATCCCAAAATGACTGGATTCGATGTGACATTCAATACCAGTGCCTTTACAAATACTGATGGTCGCCTTCTGTTATCAGGGTTCTCGGTCCCCTTCACCAAAACTAAATAGATCTCTTGTATACTCCATTTTTATTTTATTTCATATCCTCTCTTTCTTCCTCCTCCTCTTGTTTTATTTTATTGCACATATTCTCTTTTGCTTAATTAAACTGTTTTATCATGCTTTTATTCCTGTAACTTCAATAAAAAAAAACTACTGTTTTTGGCGCTTTGGCTATTGTGGAAATGGTCTTTTATGGTAGAATATCCCCCCCCCTCTCTTTACCCTTTTTTTTTTTACTCTTGTATTCACTTATTATTCAATATCACATCGTATTATACTTGTTTATTTCAATATCCCCTGCATTGTATATATCCTACCTCACATGCGTTTATCATTATTACTTTATTTTATCATGCATCAATAAAAGTATCATTTCATATCATTATTCTTTTTCTATCATAGTCTTTTTTTTTTCTTTGGGTAGATGGGAATCAGTATTTGAATATACAATACGGAATACTATTATATGGACTGAAAAGTGACGCAGTCGAGGAAGTTTCTAATCAGTATTGTTTATGCATGGTAAAGATGTCTATCATAGGAATTCAGCGATGACTTATCTGGACGGAAGTTTGAAGATCGGCTGTATGGTGCGCACAGTTTATAACCTAAATGAACCTTAATTGTCTCGATTTTTTTTTTTTTTGTCTTTTTTCCTCAATTCAACCAACCAATATAACAGCATTCGCATGGGACGATGAAATGGATCCGTACCTGGAGCAAGAAAGGACTGGTTAGATTATTTTGCGTTGGAACATAGATCATGAATTAGTTCAGTACATCGTATTATGATCCAGTTTAGCACATTTATATTCCCTGTTTTTATATTACTGAATAAACGCTCTGGCGCTCCGCTGGAGCTTTTGGAAATCTTTCGATTTACTGGGTGTCACAATTTTTTATTAAAGTGTGGGTTTCGATGGGATAGGATTAAAGCCTCTGCCATTTCGCACTTTGGTGGGCAGCCCCGTGAGGCCCAAGCTCAGCGCGTCGTCAATGGTTTTTTGTCCGTGCTAAAAAAAAAAAAAAAAAAAAAAAAAAAAAAGGGGGGAAGGGATTAGGGCCTCCGCCATTTCGCACTATGGTGGGCAGCCCCTTGGTGCCCAACCGTCGTGCTCAGCGCGTCGTCAACGGGTTTTTTGTGTGCTGAAATAATAGCTTACTTGAAATGCGTCGGAGATATTAGAGTTTGATTATGTAGGGGTTGCAACTGCCTTCCCACTGGAAGATAAAACGAATTATGCACTATGGTAATTATGGCGATTGCCCCTTCCCTGATTTTTTGACATAAAAAAAAAAAAGGCTGGTTGATTCAGGTTCCGCATTTTGCTTTCTATTTTTTTTACTCCCTTTTTTTTTTCCTCTCTTTTTTTTTCTTTTTTATTTTTTTCCTTCATGTTAGTCTGAAGGATTTGAAGGCAAGGCTCATTGGGGGTACTGATGATCTAGGATTAATGTTAGAACTTGAATTAGGGCCGTTTTAAAAAACGCAAAACAAACATCATGGGGAAACGCCTTCATTTTGGATGTAGCATTTGGGAACGTCTGTAGATTAGCATCATGGAATCGTCATTAGTTTAGTAATACTTTGTCATCGTTTGTATCTACGTTTGAATAAATACGTTCTTTTTTTAAATTAGTTTCTCTGTTGTACGTTTACGTGATGAACTTCATCGAATGTGTATTACACATGCATAGAAAAAAAAAGTGTGTCTACAGTATATATATATATATATATATATATATATATGAAAAAGAAACGGATTGGGTATTATGGAGACTGATTCCACCAACCCTATAATTTTGTGCGTAGAAAAGAAAACAGTGAGGCATTTGTGTAAAAAAACAGCTGTTAGAGTGTATTTTGTTGTGGTGGGATATATCGAAGAGCAAAGTTGAGAATACTGTAGTATTAATTATGAAGCTACTGGGTGGCAGGGCATTTATAAAGTGTGGGTGGGCAGTGATTGAGAAAAAAATGATGGACGGCTCCTATGGTGGGCAGAGCGTAGGGCTCTTAATTTGGTCCCGTCCCGATTATGGTATTGAGAAAAAGTCCACAATACCTGGTACCGATCAGTACCAATACCTAATAATGGTATTGTTTCGCTAAGGTTTTGGGATTGCTACTCCCGCTAAGAGGTATTGATCAATACCAATACTCCTCATTAAGGTATTGTTAAGAGTCCTCCTGATGATGAACATTCGTTTACATAGCTTTATTATTCCTCCTGCGCGTAGCTTACTTGAAACAATCCCCTCTTTAGATTTTAGACTGTTTTATTTTTTTTTACTCGAAATAAATGAGACACTATTATTTAGACAGTATTGTTATATTATTAAATGGAATAGGACTTGTTATCAAGTATTGTGAAACTTTTGGATCATTCTTTATTTCTATTCAAATGTACTGTCTTATTTATACTGATGTGATGGTATGTGGGCATGTAAAATTAGGGGTGACGAATATGATAGGAATTCGTGTAGTGGGCATTCGGGATCTGAATTACGTATTATTGAATGATCGCATGTGCATGAACGAAGGTATAGGGATAAGTGTAGGGTTAAATATGAATGTATATACATGAAAAGATGTATGGTAGATGGAATGATAGGTGAATCTGTTGGTATACAACATTAACCACATCCCTAATAAAATGGTGATTGATTCACATCAAATAAAAGTAATCAATATTCTTATTTAATTTTCGACTTTCTATTTTTTTTATTTCATAACAGAATATCCATTAACCCGAGTTACTTTCTAACAAAAAACACAATAGCATATATTGTGTTTTACCACTAGTCCATGCACATATTTAACTATCTTGTGAAATGGCAATCTTTATCATTTTATTAAAAAGAACAACTATTAAAAATCAATTACTAAAATTAGTAATAACATTCAGGCCTTTAATTTCCATCCATTAAAATCTTCTAATATTGTTAGTCCATTCAAGAACGTGTACCAAACAAATATAATCATCTACTTCACTATATCGAAGATACCTCTAATAAGTTCGATGAATATTTAAACATTCCAAGAAATGCAAGATTTACAATCATAAATTAATGAAATTTCAGTCAAGCCAAAAACGAAGGAAGGAACAGTCAAAACAAAAATGGTCATTACACAGGCTTCGGAGCTTAAAGCGGTGAAAAAATTTTTGGGCTCCGCTCGCACTACCCCCTGGGTCATTTTGGCAAAAGCGCGGCGTAGCCGCGCCTCTCCCGGCGCTTTTTTAGCGGATTTCCATGTTTTTTTAGCGGTATGGCGGGGTATTTCTGTGTGTGTATGGGGATATTGGATGGGGGAAAAAAAAAAAAAAAAATGGTATAAGGAGAAGGAGTATGTGACTAGAAAGCGGATCCAAGCAAACGTGGATGTCCAAGTATGTGTGTGGTTGAATGGTGGGCAATAATGTAGAGGCGGTTATTATGGCTGTAGGCTCTAGCTGTGAGCTTATAGGCGTAAACTTTAGAGCATTGTGCAATTAATTGTATGAGAGATGGATGGATGGTTTGGTGGCAAAAAATGATTGTATAATATTTCTAAAGATGCTGTCGTATTCCTGGTTCCTGATTAGCAATATTTACGTCAAAAGCATCTATACCATCATCATTTGTATATCCGACTTATCTCTTCACTCTATTTTTTACCCCTGAACTCCCCATTTATTCTCACACTTGTCATTTAACACATCAGATAGCACACAGCCTCAATTATCCGTAGTCTCAAATACACCGTTATGATGTTCCCATCCACAGCCACAAATATCTTCATTTTATTATAAAAAGACTTCACATTTTATCAATTAAATAAAAACCATATGTATCAACACATTGTGGTGACGATTTCAGATACCACAGTAAATATGCATGGTTTGACTCCTGGTATTTCGAGCTGAAGCTGAAGGAATGATAGTGAACTTTTTAAAGAAATATACCCCCGTCTATTATGCATCCGCTTTAATGTTACCTTTTTTGGTAAAAATAGCATGATCTCAACCTTGGAGTGCTGTTTGGATGGAACGAAGTTATCACCTGGGCAATGAATGAAGAAACATGATTGGAAGATTTGGCTGGGTATATGTGTGCCTCATGCATAGATGGGTTTCGTGCGTCGCGCACGAAACATTATAAAAATTTAGTATAAATACCTTCCAAAAAAAAAAAAATAAAAGAATTATCATCTTTATTATATTTTTTAAATGAATTCATTATCAAGGTTTTTTTTTTTTTTTTTAATCCACCCAACTTGTTGACTTCCTTTTATTCCAATTTTTGGAATACTTTTTTTTTTTTTGCCTTGATCTAAATCATTATTTATTTTGTCGACCTTTCTCATTATTTTCAAGAATGAAAATAATACATCACCACTTGGACTTTCAAGTCTAGTCCTATTTCATTTTTAAGCCTTTGCAGCTTCAATCGGTTGAACTTCATCCTAAAAATTCCTCGTGCTCACACTCTATAAAAAATAAAGACTGTCGAGGAACAGTCCGAGACTGCTTCCAGTGATGGCGAGTCCGAGGACGGGTTTAATAACGTCTTCAGCTCGCAAGAGCTCCGTGACTGGGCTTTGAGTGAATGAAGCTTGCCCTGGTCCAGATCTTGGATCTCAGATCACTTTTTACTTTTTTTCTTGTTTCGCCTCGCTTCAGTCCAACTTTATTTTCTTTTATTTTTTTAGTATAAATATCCCACCTTTTTTTATTATCCTTTTATTTTTTCTTTAGTTTTTTTCAAGTTTTCCCAATATATTAAATAAAACTCAGTACAAAGGTTATTATACCACCAAATTATCTACCGTTTCTATTGGATCATAGAAACCTCCTTATTTTCTGACTACAAGTCCTTTTTTTATTTCATTTTTACTGTGTGTTATACACTATATTTTTATTGAACTAACAAAGGTCAATACTTTTCATTTTTATTTTATCTTACTTTTTCAAGTTTATTCTTTATAAACTTTCTCTACAGTTGGACTTTATCTACAAAAGTTCTGGTGCTCACTACTCTATATTCTATTTTTGTCCAAATCAGGGGCAAGATATTTCGAATTCCGCCTAAGGAACAAATTCATATTCAAGCTCTAAACAAGCAAAAGCTACACTAAAGGATAACTCAAAACATCCTATCCAACACAAAAAAAATATAAAAACCTACAAAAACACTACTCTGTTACAAGCTTCCTACCCAAATTAGCCGTAACATATTTTTGGTGCTCACTACAGGGGTTATCTATTAAACTTTCAAGCAAATCACACCAAAAATCTTATAAACAATTCCAAAACAACGCTCTTATTTTTCTAAACCAAATCTCAGACTTACCTACCAAGCTTTAGAAGCATACAAACAAGAAATTGAAAACAAGATGAACGAACAAACTGTGTTGGCAAACGGACCTATCTACCAACCAAAAATGAAGCTAATGCCCTTTTCTGGATTCGAAGGAGAAGACTTCAGAAATTTTAAACAAACATTGGATAACTACTTTGCACTCTCAAACATCAATGATGAAGATCGCAAGCTGATTATACTCAAGACACAATTGTACCACGCTGCTAGGACTTTTGTAAACAAATTGCTAAAAAAAACAAAAGACCCACTTTCATACTCCGAAGTCATGAAAAAATTAATGGATCAATATATCACCCCTGAACTCATACAAACATATGAGTATGCCTTCAACAACATGGTACAAGGTATTGACGAACATCCACGAACATTCTACGCAAGACTGTTTGAAGCTGCTGAACTTGCCGAAATTGATTCCGAATCAATGATTCAAAGCCGATTCCGAGCAGGAGTACATCCTATCATACAACAACATTGCATATCAATTGGCTGTAGAGACATTGAAGCATGGCTCAAAGCCGCCGAAGGTTATTGGACTGCACATAACCCTCAACAGGTTACAATGGCTGACAATCCCTTCCACCCACGGCGTATTGCTCATCCAGCAGATACTATTCAAATGCCCCCTTATCAAACCGCTACAAACTCACCCAGTTTGAACGCTATCACTTCATCAAACCCAATGGATATGAAAGATATACAAAAATCCATCAGAAGTATTATCAAAGAAGAATTCAATAACTTCTCAAAAAATCAAAATGGAACATACAACCAACCATCCAACCCTCGATACAATAATCCACGTCATCAACCCCGACAATGCAATGCGCCCCATTATAATCAAAACTCGTATCATCATAATAATGGTCAACGCAACTACAATAACCAAAATCAAGACCCAGTCTTTGATTCTAACTACGGTGACTACAATGGTTATCATCCATCACCACCCATGAATCAAAATCGCCGTCCCAATTACAATAACCGACGCCCATACAACAATCAACAGTATCAATACAATCCACAATACCAACAAAATCAAACACAACAACCCTCTCAACAAAATCAACAGTCAAAAAACTAGCACGGGCAACTGTAGTTGATGGTCAGTTGGAAAACCCGCCTAACAAATCCACACATAAAGATAACAAAAACAATACTCAACAACAAACCCATAACCTAACCACCATGGATATCCAAAACAAGTATAAAGATAAAAATAAACATACTAACCCTTTATTAGAAGAAGAAGAAGAAGAAGATGAAGAAGATATAGATTTCTACGTTGCTACCAGAAAAGACAGACCACCTGATGTCCTACATGACCCAAAATCAGCAAAGAAAAGAAGAACCAATGGATTGGAAGACACACCGTCCTCATCAACACA
Source organism: Absidia repens (assembly GCA_002105175.1). Taxonomy (NCBI): domain Eukaryota; kingdom Fungi; phylum Mucoromycota; class Mucoromycetes; order Mucorales; family Cunninghamellaceae; genus Absidia; species Absidia repens. The sequence goes on along the minus strand of MCGE01000042.1, from coordinate 111,051 downwards.
AATACCACAGCAAAACATTCCTATACAAGAAACGGTTGAAAAGAAACAAAAATCAGTACCTACACATCCCGCTATTAAATATAGTATCGCTGACGATGTCCTTACCCGTAAAGCCGATATTGAAGTTGGAGACCTACTCGAAGCATCACCATATCTAAAGAAACAGCTACGTGATGTCTGTCGACCCAAAAGAAGAAAGCCGCCCATAACACTGAACGCCATGGAAGAAGGAGAAGTTGTGACAACTGCCGCATATGCTGAAGTATATATTGGTGACAGAAAAATCAAAGCCTTGATAGATTGTGGTGCCGCCAAATCATGTATGTCAAGAACCATGATGAAGATGCTGGGAATGGAAATCGATACCCCATCTACCAATGTATTCACCCTTGGTAATGGAACCAGACAACCTACCCTCGGAATAGTCCTTGATGTCCCTATCAAAATAACTGAAGGCATTAGTATACCCACTAACATGGAAGTACTGCCACAATGTCCATCTCACCTAATCCTAGGAATCGATTGGTTGAATCATGCGCAAGCCATTATCAACATCAAAATGGGAACACTAACTGTAACCTATAAACACAAGAAGATGATTATCCCTATCACATACATCAAAGCATCATCAAAGCCGGTTACCTTGAAAGCATCACACGTCATCTATGAAGAAGAGAATCCACGACCAAGTCAACCAATCCCTGTCAAACCAACACCAATAATGGACGATCAAGATACAAGTGATGAAGATGAAGTCACCGATGAAGAAACAGAAGAAGAAGAATGGGAACATGATGACAAAGAAGAAGAAGATGAAGATCAAGAATTGTGTCAAATTACACCTGCTGAAGACCAAGACTACGCTTTCCGAATAGACCATGTATCGGACACCGAAGTAACTATCAGTACCAAAGAAAATGGATTCACCCTTCCACCATACACCATGTGCACCGTTGATTTAAATACACCCAATGATAACGCTCTACCAACTATCATCCACATGCAACCAGATGTCACCTATGAAAAATATTTGAAAGACAATCAGTTCATAGACATCAACATAACGGACAACGACAAAAGTTACCCACCGAACACTATTATTGCGCATCGAATGACAAAGTTTGAAATAGAAGAAGACGACGAACAATCCACAGGATACGAATTAGCACAGATGGAGATAAAAGACGACGACGCCATACAACCATTACAAGAATTGGACCCTACAAAGGAAGAAAAACTACAGTTAGGAGATGTACCGCCTGATATACGCAAGTCCTTTATACATCTACTTACCGAATTCCAAGATGTATTTGACTGGCACAATGACAGAATGGGCAAGACCACACTATTGGAACACGAAATTATCCTGAAAGAAAATACACCACCTATCCGACATAGACCATACCGAATGGCACCCGTGGAACAAGAATACTTGAAGCAAGAGTTGGACCGACTATGTGAACTGGGAATCATCAAACCAGCAAGCACACCGTATACCGCACCTATAATATTAGTCAAGAAGAAGAATGGTGATTACCGAATGGTTGTTGACTATCGCAAACTAAACGCTTTAACCAAAGTTGACGCTTACCCTTTGCCAAAAATTGACGACTTGATTGATGAACTAGGCAGTTCAAGAATATTCACAGCGCTAGACCTACGTTCCGGTTTCCACCAAGTACCATTAAAACAAGAAACCAAAGAATTGACTGGATTCGTGACAAAGTTTGGAACCTACCAATACGAAATGCTGCCTATGGGGTTAGTAAATAGTCCTGCTACCTTTCAACGCCTAATAGACCTATGCTTTGGTCCATTACTAAACAAGTGCCTTGTTGCTTACATTGACGACCTAAACATCCATTCCAAAACCTATATACAACACATACAGGATCTACGACAAGTATTCATGTGTGCACGACAAGGAGGATTATTATTCAACATCGACAAGTGCGTATTCTTCAAAGACGAATTGAAATTTTTGGGCTACGTGATAACAAAAAATGGAATAAAGACGGATGAAGAAAAAATAAAAAAAATTCAGGAATTCCCTCCACCAAAAACCCTTAAACAAATCAGGGGCTTTATTGGATTGGCCTCTTACTATCGGAGATTCATAAAAAACTTCGCTGCCATTGCAAGACCTTTACATGAACAAACCAAGACGACAAAAAATATTACTTGGAACCAAAAAGCAACAGATGCCTTTAACCTTTTGAAACAAAAATTAACACAAGCACCCATACTTCGACGTGCTGATTTTTCGAAACCCTTTATTATTGTGTGCGACGCCTCTCAAAAAGGAATTGGTACTATCTTATCGCAACTAGACGATGATGGTAAAGAACACCCAGTGATTTATGCAAGTCGCGGATTAAAAAATAGTGAACAAAACTACGGTGCTACCAAATTGGAATGCCTCGCCCTAGTATGGAGCCTACAAATATTCAGACCTTATTTACTCGGCAAGAAATTCACAGTCATATCAGATCACTCACCTTTACGATGGTTGGTACAATCACCCAAAGTATCTGGCATTGTAGCAAGATGGATCCAATACCTAGCTGAATACGAATTTGAAATTAAATATCGAAATGGACGAAAACAGGAAGCTGCTGATTTCCTATCACGTCTGGGATATTAATCGACCGTCAATAACAAACAACAGATACATATTTTTGCTGCTCACTACAATACAAAAACTTAATATACCACCAAAAAAAAAAAAAAAAAAAAATGCGACCAACAAGTGCGACGTCGTAAAAAGCTCAACTATCACAATAGAAGAAATTATCAACATGGACGAACGAAAGATCAATCAAATCAAATACTACTTAAAGAAATTGCAATACCCAGAAGACGCCACAGATCGCGAGAAGCGATACCTAAATCGACACTCATCTAAATACATAGTCGAAAAGGAAATACTATTTTACTTCAACATCACACAACAAACGAAACGAAAAGTCCTAAATCAATCTCAAACCCAAGATGCGTTATTAATGCATCATGCACATCCCATGGGAGGACATATGGGTTTCAGAAATACACTATTCAAAATATCTCAACAATACTACTGGGATACAATGTCCAAAGATGTCCAGAAATACATCAGAAACTGCCCACGATGCCAAACAAGTGGACCAAAGAAATTAAAAGAACTATTACACCCGGTACCAGTAGGATCCAAACCGTTTGAAAAATGGGCTATCGATGTGAAACATGTCCCTACCTCTAAAACTGGTGCACGGTACATCATAGCGGGAATCGAATATTTAACAAAATGGATCGAAGCACGAGCCATCAGGTATCAAACCTCTGCAGAAATCGCTAGCTTCATCTACGAAGAAATTATTACTCGACATGGTTGCCCTCATATCATTATTACGGACAATGGAAGACCGTTTATAAATGATCTAGTCAAGCAAGTATGCTTCCATTACAACATACATCACCAAACCATCTCAGTTGGCAATTCCCAAGCAAATGGACTTATTGAAAGACTAAATGGAACAATGGGTGAAATAATTAAGAAAAATACAGCTGAAGACAAAACGTCTTGGGATCAATATTTACCAGCTGCTCTATTTGCATATCGGACGATCAAACAAAATACAACTCAATATTCACCCTTTTTTCTCACTTATGGATATTATCCAAAAACGCCCTACGACCAATCCCATCTCGAATACGATCCAACTTCTTACAAATATCAATATCAATTGGACCAACGTGCTCGTCGGGAGGTGCATACACTAAACCAAATCAGAAAAGATGCACAGGACTTCATCAAACGATCACAAATCACACAGAAAAAGGCCATCGACAAGAAAATAAATAATGAACTTCGACAATGGAAACCACCATTCAAACTCGGTGACCTGGTAACCCTTTTCGTTGGCATTAAACCCAATTCTTGGACTGGAAAGATATCCGATAATTGGGAAGGTGTATATATCATCCATCAAACATTAGGAAAAGGTACTTATACGATCAAGCCGTATAAAGATGAATCTAATCGATTGAAAAGAATACATGGAAACCGACTGAAACTCTACTCCCTACCCAATGTATTTTGGAAAAGCGATGATCAACGAATATCAGCGGAGTTATATTCCACACTAATATAACAAACAATGCATATATACTTTGGTACATACTTTTATTTTAGTGCTCACGTAACATATTTATATTTTTGGTGCTCAAAAAAAAAAAAAAAAAAAAAAAAAATTATAAAAACTCAAATAATTTCTAGAGTCATTTTACTTCTTTCAATATCAACCCTCAACCTCCAATTACTTCATCTACAAAGCAGATTTTTTCACTCAACCTTACACTACAACAATGGACAATCAAATCAACCACCTTCAAATATTCGAAAGTAACTTCAACCAAAGCTGGACTAACCAAACTACCGACCGATTAATTTCATTGGACGAATTAATTAAAGAAAAACAACTGGCTTACCATGATCTTCATTATGAAGAAAGAAGGACACACTGGAAGAAACAACAGACCCTAAAACAAGAATTAGTACCAGCTTTCATTACGTATGCCCATGACTTGATCGGGGTATGCCCACAAATTCAACACTATCAACATATGCTCCGGTCCCTGTTTAACTACCGCTTTGGACAACTAAACACAGTAGGAATGCGCCGTATTATCTTCCGACAAATCCAGCAAACTGATCCGTGGTGGACGACTGGCGGCCAGTCTTCTCATTGCCCCGGGGATGTCGAGGAACAGTCCGAGACTGCTTCCAGTGATGGCGAGTCCGAGGACGGGTTTAATAACGTCTTCAGCTCGCAAGAGCTCCGTGACTGGGCTTTGAGTGAATGAAGCTTGCCCTGGTCCAGATCTTGGATCTCAGATCACTTTTTACTTTTTTTCTTGTTTCGCCTCGCTTCAGTCCAACTTTATTTTCTTTTATTTTTTTAGTATAAATATCCCACCTTTTTTTATTATCCTTTTATTTTTTCTTTAGTTTTTTTCAAGTTTTCCCAATATATTAAATAAAACTCAGTACAAAGGTTATTATACCACCAAATTATCTACCGTTTCTATTGGATCATAGAAACCTCCTTATTTTCTGACTACAAGTCCTTTTTTTATTTCATTTTTACTGTGTGTTATACACTATATTTTTATTGAACTAACAAAGGTCAATACTTTTCATTTTTATTTTATCTTACTTTTTCAAGTTTATTCTTTATAAACTTTCTCTACAGTTGGACTTTATCTACAAAAGTTCTGGTGCTCACTACTCTATATTCTATTTTTGTCCAAATCAGGGGCAAGATATTTCGAATTCCGCCTAAGGAACAAATTCATATTCAAGCTCTAAACAAGCAAAAGCTACACTAAAGGATAACTCAAAACATCCTATCCAACACAAAAAAAATATAAAAACCTACAAAAACACTACTCTGTTACAAGCTTCCTACCCAAATTAGCCGTAACAAGACCTATAAAAACAAATTTCAGTTACGACCTAACAACCCAAATTAGCCGTAACACATTCATACATGGTTAAATCATAAAAAACAACAAAAGAATACCAGAACGATGCAAAAGGAATGCCGGGACTGAGAATCGAACTCAGGTCAGTGCGGCCACAACGCAATGTACTGCCACTATACTATCCCGGCTTGTATTTTTTGAAACGTGGCCACGTTGTATATGAAGCAGATCGGTATATTCAGCGTGTGACCGACCATTTCCCCTAGTGACCGTTCCTTTTTTAGTATTTATTTTATTTTATTTGACAGCTAAATAAAACACATCTTTATCTTGAACTGTATATCGATCACGGACGTTGAATTTGTTATTTTGGATTTTGTTATTTGAATTGTTGAATATCGTATTGTTAAGTAATACGATCTTGAAACCCTTTGCCGAACACCCTCACATCATATTATAAGCACCACACGTATCATTTTGGAAAATTGGAAGGTAATATGTATTGTGCGGTAAGCGGGGATACAATATCATTCGGCCCGTATATATTCGACGGTGATTGGCTCTCCACTGACAGGCGGCGGGTTTTGAATCCTTTTGTTTTGATCGCGCATCTGCATTTTTTTATTTTTTTTCTTTCTTTTCCCTTTTTCCCTCTCACTTTTCCTCATTCATTCATTGTTGACATTGTCTCAGTTCCCATTACTTTTATTTTATTATCATTTCTTACATTGTCTCAGTCCTCATTACTTCTATCTTATTTTTATCTCTTACATTGACTCAGTTCCCTTCTTTTGTTACTTATTTTATTTGACTGTATCAGTTCCCATTACTTTTTATTTTTGCTTCTATTTTATTTTTACATTACTTGTATCGGCAACACAAGCAACTTCCACATTCACTCCTTTCACATTAGTATAGGCATTCTAGTATTTAGTATTTTCATTTTGACATTCTGGAATAAAAAACAACTTTTCTTCTCTCTATTTTTTTTTTATTATTTTTTTTTGACTCGCTTTATATTTTGTTGGCGTTTCTCTCTTTCTCTTGTTATTCCTTATCTATTCTCTCTTTGATACGGAATATTGGCTCTTATTGATAGAATATTTACTAGATTGAACATCAGAAAAGTAAAGATATTCAGTGCTCTGCATAGATAAATGACCTTCTATACATCAATTACTAATAACAGCAAATTCCAAACATCTCATTTTTCGAGAAACAGGAAGTAAATCTTAACCTCCGGCGACAAAAAAGACACGTGAAGGTCCTTTTCCTTCTAATGGTTCTAAAACGTAGCTGGAATATTACTATATAATATATAAACCATTGAATACAATAAAAAGACCATTGAATACAATAAAAAAGTACTATTTTCGATAATGTATAAGCGCCACAGGGCGTTTCCGTCAGAATTTTAGAAAAGCGGAGTATAAAAAACATATTTTCAAACGCTTTCCACTTTTTTTTTTTTTGCTTCCCTTCTTTTCAATTCAATTGGCAAAGGAAAATGACAAGTCAACGTAATATTCTAGAAAGTTATATTCTAATAATGAAGTCCTGACTGACCAACATTTTATTTATTCATTTAGTGACATCTGAAAACCTCGCTCAAGTATTTAGCAGCCTCTCAAGCCAAACACCACCACCTGAGTCCCAGGTAGGAAGAAACAGCAGCGACATATTCTCATTATACTAATGCCCCCTTCTCTTCCTCTCTTCATATTAGTCTGGAACAACAGCTGAAAAGATAGAGCATGAGCTTGAACAGATCTTTTTTACACCCCAACAGAGCTTCCCAACTTCGTGGTTAAACAAATGTCAAGAGTAAGTAGAGCAAATATATATCCAGAAAAAAACCACAACATTGGAAAAGTAACATGTATGCATATTATAAATAGACACTGGAATGAAGACCCTAGCTTTTTTTCATTTACTCATGAACAATTGGCAAGATCCCGTACCGACCTTCAACTAGTGCGAAGTGGTTATGATGGTGATATTATTGGTTACCGCGAGGTCATACAAGACGACGCCAATCTCATGTCAACCAATTCTACAAGTCTAGCGCGTGCCTTTGGATCCACCAAAGACTTTGTTAGGGGGAAGGCATCACAGTTTCCCTTTGCTCCCGGCGGTTTGGAAGTGGAGGTGATGGATGACGAGGCGTTACAACTGGAATCAACAGACAAAATTGATCTAACGTTTTTGGAAGACTTGGAAACAACAACGGTGATGGCGCCTAGTTTGGACCGTGGACTGCGATTCGATGATGAACAACAGCAGAAAGATAAAGGCCAAGCTACACTATTGCCGTCTAATACAAACTCAATCTTCAGCATCGAAGATATGCTCAAACCTGCTGATGATGCTTCGTTCGACTTTTTGGAAATCAAAACAACTGAAGAAAGGAGCGATACACTACAAAAGGTAAAACAAACAAACGACAACCGGAAGGGCATAAGTAGATACTGTTCAGGTAACTTATATATATATTTTACCTTATTGTCATTGCAAATCATAGGATGGTGATGATGCCAGTACTGCGAACGTGCAAGATGTGGATCTTCTATTACCTATGCAAACTCCTCTAGTCCAACCTGAAGACGCTCTCTCCAAGAAACTCAAATCATTCAATGATTCCCATAAGCGACGTGATTGGGCCCATGAAATCAATGTGAATCAACCTTTCGACAATTTCCATGAAATGGTACCTGAATTAGCTCAACATGTATGTATCAAATATGTTCCTAGTCATATTATCGTCTTTTTGTACTCATCACTCTTCTACTACCTTCTTAGTACCCATTCGAACTGGATACTTTTCAAAAACATGCTGTTTATCATTTGGAAATGGGCGACTCTGTATTTATTGCTGCGCATACTTCTGCAGGGAAAACTGTGGTGGCCGACTACGCTATTGCCTTGGCTTCTAAACATATGACAAAGTAAGTTGAAAAGCACGATGGAAATAGAAAAATATGAATGATGGACTCTAATTATTTTTGAATGCGTAGGGCCATCTATACGTCGCCTATCAAGGCACTATCGAATCAAAAATTCCGTGATTTCAAACATACATTTGGTGACGATATTGGTATTCTTACTGGTGATGTACAAATTCGACCTGAAGCAAGCTGTTTAGTAATGACAACCGAAATCTTACGAAGCATGTTATACCGTGGTGCTGATCTGATTCGGGATGTGGAGTTTGTGATCTTTGATGAAGTTCATTACGTCAACGACTTGGAGGTATGTACTCTTTTTCTTTTTTTTTTTTAAAAAAAAAGTTGATTGTTACAACAAAAAAGTACTAATATACATGTATTCATCTCATCCCTTCAAACAAGCGTGGTGTGGTATGGGAAGAAGTCATCATCATGTTACCTGCGCATGTCAATATTATCCTACTCTCTGCAACTGTGCCGAATACAAAGGAATTTGCTGATTGGGTTGGGTAAGTACAAATACGGGTAATGAAAGTGGTAGCGACTTTTTTTATTGATCTTGTTTTTCCTTTTCATATAGCCGTACAAAGAAAAAGGATATCTATGTAATCAGCACGCTCAAACGCCCTGTGCCATTGGAACATCACTTATATGCTGGAAAAGAACTATTCAAGATTGTCGGTGCACATGAAACAAAGATGAACGGTGCTGAGTAAGAACCCCTTCCCGAAAAACATGAAAACCAATGGCATACTAAGCTTTTTTTTTTTTCAGATACAAAAAAGCAGGGGATGCCATGTCAAAACGCAAAGAACAACGGGAGTCGGCTGGAAGTACTCGTGGTGGGTCAGCTGGCCGTGGCGGTCGTGGTGGCGGTCGTGGTGTTGTGGCTCGGGCGCCGGTAAAACAGATGGGACGAAGTTATCAACAGACATTGCAGACGGTAAAGTTACTTTATGGAGTAACCAATAAAAAGAAAGAGGAAACAGACCGGCGCTTATACGTACTTTTTTTTTTTTTTTTTTATATTAGGATCGTAACATGTTCGTTCACTTGATTGGGCTTTTGAATACAAAGCAACTGCTCCCGGTAGTCATCTTCACCTTCTCAAAACGGCGATGCGAAGAATATGCAAGCAGTCTTTCCAAAACGGATTTGTGCTCAAGCTTGGAAAAGAGTGAAATTCATGTCTTCATTGAACGTAGTCTTGTGCGTCTCAGGGGAACGGACAAAGAACTTCCTCAAATTTTACGAATGCGTGATCTACTTTCTCGTGGTATTGCTGTCCATCATGGTGGTTTACTGCCGATTATTAAAGAGGTAAAGCAATCTTTATTTTAACCTTTTGAAAAAATCAAAACAAATAGATAAATGATCTCATCTTATATTTTCCATATCCATTTAACTTACTTAAACTATAGATTGTGGAAATCTTATTTGCTCGTGGTCTTGTCAAAGTCTTGTTTGCTACTGAAACATTTGCAATGGTAAATCACTATTTTGGGTAGAGGATATCTTGGTATATGAATGATGTTGATATATATTTCATATTATAGGGTGTCAATATGCCTGCTCGTAGTGTGGTATTTTCGGGACTAAGAAAAAACGATGGTCGTGGGTTCCGCGACCTATTACCTGGTAATGAATGCATGGATTTATGAAAACCTGAATGAAAAAGAATGGTTAATTAATCAATTCCTTTTCTATTTTTTTTATTTTCTTGGTCACATACAGGTGAATACACGCAAATGTCTGGTCGTGCCGGTCGTCGCGGTCTTGATTCAACCGGTATGGTGATTATTGCTTGCGGCGGCGATGAGCCTCCTTCGGTAAGATTGCAGCTACCCATTCATTTTATTTATATCACTTCGCTCAATAGTGGTGATTATTTTTATTTATTTACTTATATAGGCTGCTTCTCTCAGCACTATGATCCTCGGAAAACCAACAAAACTGGAATCCCAGTTCCGCTTAACATACAACATGATCCTCAACTTACTTCGGGTGGAAGCCCTCAAGGTGGAAGAAATGATCAAACGTAGTTTTTCAGAAAACAGCAACCAACGACTTCTACCCGACACTCAACGCCTTATGGATGAAAATGAACTTAAGCGAAGTGCGCTGCAGCAAGTGGATTGTACGATCTGTAATCCGGACTTGTCCTCATTTTATGACATGTGTAGCCAAGTGATTCAGCTCTCCCGTGCCATGATTCTTCAATACATCACCAAATCAGCAATATGCAATCGTGCTCTCTGTATTGGTCGACTTGTCATTATCAACAATAGTGTAAGTAGACATGCGGCTTGATTAGAGGCCGGAAACGAGGGGGGATATATACATCTATATTGATGATGAGTATTCCTTTTGTATTTTTGTTTTTGTTTTTATTTTTATTAGGTATACCGCAACGCTCCAGCTGTCATATTACGACCTCTTCCTAGTGGTACTGGTGCAAGTAGTCAACAAAAATCATTCAACTGTTTGGTGTTGACATCCAAAGGTGTCAATGAAAAAATGATGAAAGGTAAATAAGTATCTACTCTTATGTTTTCAATTTTTAACAAAATCTATGTTTGTTTAAAATAGGTGAGGAAGAACCTCCTCTGCCGGTGACATCGATTATCGCAACACACTCCGATAGCAACAAAACAGAAACCGTAACAATTGGCGCAGGTGATATCATTTTGGTGACAAAATCCATTCTGAAGGTAAGCGAAATCTAAACTCGATAAATAGTTATTTTAATGAACTTTTATGTCTTTTTTCATGCAAATATTAGACAAGTGTAGATGGACTTTTGACCGGGCAAAATGAAATGGAAATGACACTGGCAAAGCAGGAACTAGAAGCATTTGCAACAATGGCACAGAAAGGTAATACTATGCATTTTTTTAGGGGGCATCATTGAACAAGAGAAGATAACGCTTCTTTGGTTCATATCTATATATTCTCTAGGAGAAATCTTTGAATTCGACTGGGGCAAGATCAAGGACATTGAATTCCAAGAAATGCTCAAAACTAAAACAAGCCTGATGCGACGATTACGATCTGAATTCCAATGTACCAAGTGTCCTGACCTGAATGAACATGTAAGTGAATAGAGGAAAAAATCATTGCGTGACATCAAAAAAAAAAAAAAAAAGGAAGACATGTATTCACTCCCTTTTTTATATTGTGTGTATATGTGTGTTTGATATAGTACGCTTTGATGCACGCTCACAAGCATCTCTCTGGCCAAATCGACATGCTCAAGGTGACAATCTCCGATCAAAACTTGGAACTTTTACCTGATTATCAACAACGCATTCAAGTATTGCAACAACTGAACTATATCGATGATCAAGGGACTGTGCAGCTCAAGGGGCGTGTGGCATGTGAAATCAATTCTGCTGATGAGTTGCTGTTGACGGAATTGGTGTTGGACAATGTATTCGCTGATTTTGAACCTGCCGAGGTGGTGGCGCTTCTCTCTGCGTTTGTATTCCAGGAACGCAATGCCAGTGAACCCCGGTTGACACCAAAGCTCACCAAGGGCAAGGACATCATTCTGACCTATGCTCGTAAGGTGGCGCAAATCCAGGCAGATTGTGGCTTGCCTATTTCCGTAGAAGACTATGTGAATGGACTCAAGTTTGGTTTGGTGGAAGTTGTATATGAATGGGCTCGTGGTTTGGTAAGCCTTTTTTTTTTTTTTTTTTTTTTTTTATTCGAGGAAATATCGGGATGCGTTGAATTGCAAAACAATAACCACTCCTTCTTTTTATTAGCCATTCAAATATATCACTGATCTTACCGATGTTTTGGAAGGTATGTGCAAGAAAAGAAAGTAATATGTCTGGAACACTAATATTTGAATCTGTTCATGTTGATGATTATAGGGTCCATCGTTCGATGCATTAGCCGATTGGACGAAACATGCCGTGAAGTCATGGGCGCTGCTAGAATGGTCGGTGATACTAGCTTATACAAGAAGATGGAACAAGCTGAAGAAGATATCAAACGCGACATTGTTTTCGCTGCCAGTCTGGTAAGAGTCTTTCAAGGAGGAGGATGATGGTACATTTTCCACTCACATGTTTTTGTTTTTATTTCTACAGTACTTCTAGTTAGGATATTATATTTTGGTTTTTAGATATACTTTATCTGTTTTTATTTTACCTCCGTATCACTTATTAGACCTTATTACCCTTACTCGTAGATTACGTAGTACCATATTCATATTTTTATACAATAAAGAGCCACAACCTTTTTTGTTTTTAAAAAATAATTCTGGTGCTGTTACTGGTGATGCTGAGAACGATGGCTAATGTGTGATTTTCATCAATGGCTATTTCCGAAAAAATGGGGACTCTCTGTTCCAAAATGGTGGAAGGGGGAGGGGTTTAATCTACGGTATGTGTTTTGCGTGTTGTTGATAAAGGCTATTTAAAACAGTGTGACAGGACGTATGAAAAAAGAAAGGACAGTGAGAAGGGGAAGAACTGAAATAGCTGGTAGTGATAAGAACTGGAATAGGGTAGAGATGACTGACAGCCAGAATAGTATCATGTGTCAAAAAGTGAACATCAAAATATTGGTATTTTTCATGCATTTGTCACCATCTTTTATTTTATTTACCTCACACATTTTTTTTTTGTTTTTTTCCATTTTGGTAATTTTATTTAATATAGACAATCTTTATTCTTTCTCACCCTTTTTCCATTAGTTTTCACCACCCATGTTACTTATTTATCTTCTTGATAGCGACACTTCCCTTATCATCCACTCTATATTTTTGATCTAGCTGGCCGTCTATTATACCTTATTTAGTCAGTATTTTTTTTTTTTTTTACAGTAAGGACCCACAAGGGGGGGGGAGTAAAATGGCGTTGCCATTATGAATAATATAGTTATTATAAATATGTAGCCATAATTTATTGAGAAAGACAGTGATATTCTGAAAAATTTTGTGTTTTCTTCATGGTATCGGTCAGACCTGAAGCTTGGCAAGAGTCCACAAAAAGCATTTCAATTTCCGCCCACGTGAAGTTTCATTTACTCCCAATTTTTTTTTTTTTTTTTTTTTCGCTTTCTCTCTCTCTTTCATTTCATTTTTTCTTCACCATTTAACTTCTTTGATGTTATATTGGACTTAGATTAGTGTCAGGACTAGTTTAGAAAGGGTTTTAGCTCAGGGATTACAAGATACATGGGGAAACCCAGTCATTTTGGATTCAGGATTTCGGGACCACCATTAGCTTTTGGGGCTTTCATTAGTTTAGTCTAGTATTAGTTCATCCATATTTTGTATCTATATCTGAATAAAATATATCTCTTTTTACCTGCTTGAATGAAAATGTCCCATTAGTCTCTCTGATGTCTTATGCAAGTGATTCCTTTTTTTACAATCATCACCTTTTTTTTTATTAGTATTGACAGTTATAAGGGTTTAATAAAATAGTATCCCATACCCTGCCCAGTTTATTAGATCCTTTTTTTTTTTTACTAGCTCCTATAGATCAGTGTTGACCTTGCTTCAACTCTCTCAATAGTCTCGCTCATGGTACCTCCATTAAATCCCTTGTTAGAATGAATCCCGCACCTTCATCTTAGTATTTACTTAATATGCCTAAATAAAGTATGTCATTTTATTAACCATCTTCTGGTTCATCAGCTAGTAAGAAATGTCGTTGTTGTAGCTGTTTATTAGTGTCTTATCAAACATATGCTTTGTATCTCGCCCGTTATGACTACTTTCTATTGAGAACCCTAGTTATTACTTAACTCGTCTAGGTCAATTTATAGTAAATGTAGACTTATTCTTCGCTGTTCAGTGAATATAGCCACCGTGATATGCCATTTCTTTCCACATTATAACTACTTTCACATCTGAAACAGTAGCGGCTAGCTTTTTTCATTCCTGCTCTACCATGCGTATTCATCAGCCTCAGTTGTGCCGTCAGTGTAACCTTGTTCATAAAATATTCAACCCTTCATTAGACTGGATATACTGCATACACCCAGTTCATCATTTTCATCGTGCATGGTATACTGAAAAAAAGAAATACCCCCAAACCCGTATGAAAGCCAAGTGCATCCTAATGAGCTGTCTACTGACGCGCCAAACGATAGAGGTGTCTCATTTCATTCCCCAAAAACCAGCACTTCACCGCAACACAACCTAACCCCCTGACACTCAGCAAATCAATGGTGTTTTTAAAACTCCAATGGAGCACAAAAATCTTTATTTGACAAATAAATAAAACACAACAAACTTGGGGGAATAACGTGGGAGTAAATTAGATAGATGAAGGGTAATAAAAGCTATATCTTGTATACAATGTAGGGCAAAGCTAACTAGGATAAATATAAGTGGCGGTGAAATGTGCCTAAGCAAAAAGGGAAGGATGGGTTCACTGCATGATTTTGAGGAGTGTTTTTTCCAGTATGTATTTTCCTTCCTTGTGTTTTTGTCCAATACCATTTGCCTTGACGTATTTCCAGCCTAAACATGTGAGACACCGAGTACATGAGATTGTAGCTATCGTGTGTGTTCCAGTCGTCATGATCCTAAAGTTAAAATAAAGTACTGTGAGTAATGATTTTAACTTGTGTACCATATTTAGAAAGTCACCTTTCTTCTTGTTTGCATGCCTCATCAATGTTTACCCTATAGAAAAAAAATAATACCGTTAGTGTATTCATTCACTGGGCTATCATATTCTTCGATGCTCTATGTTTCTGTTTCCCTAATACTTACACTTTTTGGAAGAGATATGTAGGTCCTCCAAATCCGTTGAATTCCTATTTTTACAATTATAAAGAAATCACGGCGTTAGTATCAAGTTCATTCTCCGTAATATCTTTTAACATATTCGTTTACCTTGGATACGATCATATCATCGAGTGCCAAGTGAGACTGACAATTCAAACAGCCATAAATTTTTTTCCCACGCTCTTGCTGTAAATATACCCGATACTTAAGACCCATCAATCAGTAAAAGCGTTGTAGATACAAAAAAAAAAAGGTACGTCGCTGGATTCAATTTAGAAGGAATAATAAAAATAAAGTTGGTTAGTGAGAAAAAAAGAGCGAACAAAAAAAAAAAAAAAAAACGCAAGATTTATTTTTTCATCAGTAACTTACATAAATTCAAAGATGGATGATGTTTCTATTATAAACCATCTTCGGAAACGGATCACCAGTTTTCCATCATCACACCGCCATCCTTCCTTCGCAAAAGATCAATATCCATCTTCAGTGCATGTGATCAAAACTTTATCCAATAAGCCAAGATCTTGTGGTCGAGATAAACGATGATCACCATCTTTGACCAAATGTAAGTCAGCAGTAGCAGGTGTAATCAAGGACGATGATTGACGGAATCGAATCCAAGCCAAAAGACGCTGGGCAGAAGCCAATGTAACATCATGGTCCAAAGCTCCGTGAATCAAATGAACTGGGTAAGGTATTTCAGCAATATCATTGTTTTGAGTAAAAAGAAGGGATGGGCGAGAGGCTTCCAAAAATGAGATCGGGATATCATAGTAACCGTGAGTGGCATATTTCGAAGGTCGTCGCCAAATACTACCGCCCTCTAACAAAATCTGAGTCGCCGTCGCGTTGTTGTCTTGGAGTTCTTGCAGCCATTTTTCAGTTGTGTCCGCCGCACCACCTATTCCAATCAAGCCTTGAACTGTCAGCGCCTTTGAATTGTTGTCGTGGATCATCAAGCCATGGGCTATGCGAATAGCGAGCCAGGTACCCAAGCTAGCTCCAACAAATAAAATCCTCTGCTTCGATGGTCGAGTATCGTTCTGCGTCGTTTGCTTGGTCAGTGGTGATAGTAATTGCGATATAATAATGTCTTGGCCTTGTTGGCACCAATCTTGAATACTTGTTTCCTCATCATGATCCCAAGTCAAAAAGCCAATGTTGTGTTGTTGACTCCAACGAAAGAGATGGTCACTTTTCAGAGACGCTTGGAACGAAGAGCGGAAGCCAGGTATAAAGCATAAAGTGAGCGACGAAGTCGTTTTGTGGTGGAAAAATGGAATCCGTCCGAGATGTTGTATTGACTGTGCCGGTATCGACATGAATATGAAGAAAAAAAGGTAGGCACACTCTCACATGCGATTCAAAATCATTGTTCTGTAGTGGTAGAGCAGTGATCGGATTTTAAAAATGGCAGGCTGATTTTTTTTTTTATCGTCACAAAGCGACGAAACCTTTTTCCTTTATGTCTACTACCATCCCACCAGAACTGGTATACCAATCAACACGTCAAGATAGCGACAGTCGTGCCAAAAAACAATATGCTGCCAATGTATTACAGCAATATTCTTTCCAAGCACTTCATGCTCTCAAGCATAATCAGGTAATATAGAAATTGTGATGTGTAAGATACACTTATCTTTTAACTTTTACCTATGTAGAGTCCTGCAAAGACAAGATTAGATATGATGAGGTGAGTTGAACGCTAGAAACCTTTTGAGTGACATTACCTTAAAAGCCAAAAAGGTATACTACAATACTTATCACTCTTTTTTTTTTTTTTTTTTGAGGGTTATGACTGACCTCCCCAAATCAGTACAAGACAGCGCGCAGTACAGGAAAACCAGTGTAGCAAAACAGTGATTTAGTAGTATTAGTATTAGTTGTAGTTAGAGGCCTCGGCCTTTCCCTTCCCCCATTTGTCTCAATAAAAACCTTTTTTTTACAATAAACATGACACACAAAACACGACTGTTCATTTGATTGATTTGATTATATATATGTATTTTATTTGATCATTTCAGGCATAATATATATATATATATATTAAATAAACTATGTACAACTAAGCTAAACACTAAAGATATAAGATAAACTAATAAAAGAATCCCAGGATCTTCCCACCAGCATGCTTGCGTCGAGCTTCTTCATGATCCATAATACCAGAAGAGGTTGTCAATACCAGATGACCAAATTGACGAGAAGGAAGTAAATTTTGGGTCCATTTTTCCAATTCCGCAATCTTGATATTGAAGCGAGGGGAAATGACACCACATTTATTCAAACGACCATTGAGTTGAATAACAATCTTGCCAGAACGATGATCATCAATTTCTTCAAATTCACCAATATAGCCATGTTTTTGCATCACAGATAAAAATTTGACAATCACTTTTGACGAAGGGCGAATAAGAACTTGACGCTTGCCACGACGTTCAGCATTATTGATGTTGTTCAAGCAATCGTTCAAAACAGAGACACGCATATTGATAACTATATTAACAAAGGCAAAAAAAAAATAAAGAATGATGTTAGTTGAAACAGTTTTGACTTCGTATGAGTGTCCAGGTATAGTGGATTCATAAAAGTGACTGTTCCATCCTTTTGCAAGTGGCCTGATTGGCTTTGCAAAAGGTTAAATACATGCACGAATAGATGGATGGAATGGATAGATAGATAGATGGGTGTGTGGATGGATAAGTGGATAACTGGGTACAGCAAACTTACGTTCGGTAGATGATGATGAATGGGAAATAAAAAGGAAAACTAAAAAGTTGGGAAAATTTTCAGTTATCTTCTTACTTTTTCAAAAAAAGCCACATTACGGAATTTCAATATCCAAAAAAGTAGGAGCCAGAAAAAAAAAAAAAAAAAAAAAAACTCTTTTCTTTTCTTCGTTTACGCTACTGTCTGAATATGGGTCGCATTCAAAAGAAAGGTGTCAAAGGGGCTGCTGCCAATTTTATCACAAGACAACAAGCCTTAAAAAAGCTTCAAATCTCTATTGCTGACTTTAGGTAAGTGAAACCACTTTTTTTTTTGATCAAGTAGATGGATCTAAACTAATCAGGCACTTTTTTTAGACGGATCTGTATTCTCAAAGGAATCTACCCTCGTGAACCTAGAAACAAAAAGAAGGCCAACAAAGGATCAACTGCTCCCGTCACTTTCTACTATGTCAAGGATATTCAGTATCTTTTGCACGAACCACTACTAGTCAAGTTCCGGGATTACAAGTCTTTTGCTAGAAAGTTGAACAAGGTGCTCCATAAAGGTCAAAAGTCTTCTGCGAAATCACTTACCGAAAACAACAGACCCAGTTATACTTTGGATCATATCATCAAAGAAAGGTAAAAAAAAAGTTGATTTTTTAATATATACAGAATGGTCGTTGTTAACCTCTGAACCTTATATATATATATATATATATATATAGATACCCTACTTTTGTGGATGCTTTACGTGATATGGACGATGCTATCTCTATGTTGTACTTATTCTCCCAAATGCCTGTGGATAGTCGAATCAAAGCGAAGACTGTCAAGTCATGTCAAACTCTCATTGCCGAATTCCAGAACTATGTGATGCAAGCTAAGTGTTTACGAAAGGTCTTCTTCTCAATCAAAGGTATCTACTATCAAGCTGACATCAAGGGTCAAACCGTTACCTGGATTGTACCTTATCAATTCTCAACCGACGTAAGTCTTTATTGAAGTAATATTAATAATTTAATCATCCTAGTTTGCTAATATTCTCTTTTCTTTATATGTAGATTCCTACTGATGTTGATTTCCGTGTGATGACCACCTTTTTGGATTTCTACATTACTTTGATGGGCTTTGTGAATTATCGATTGTACAACGAACTCAACATGTCCTATCCACCAGTTCTCGGCAAGGATTCTTTCCAATTGGATAAGAGCGCCATTGACAGCAAAAAGGCGGATATCGGCGAAGATGACGACGGAACGGCTGCCTTGGACGAATTCAAATCAACAGCCCCTGCCGGAAGCAACACGGGTGATGAAGATGAAGAACAAGGTGCTACAGTGACTTTACAACAAATTCAAGATGCATCCAACGAAGTACAGTCATTACAACAATTATTCAAGAACCACACCTTCTTCTTATCTCGGGAAACTCCTAGATACGCTTTAGAATTCATGATCCGTGCTTGTGGTGGTCAAGTCAGCTGGGATGCTTCTGTTGGTGGTGTGCCTCCCTTCCCTGAAACAGATGAACGTATTACCATTCAAGTATGCGATCGACCCAAGGTCAACAACCGTGTGCTCTCACGTACCTATATTCAACCTCAATGGATTGCTGATTGCGTCAACTCCCGCAAGATGATCAAGGCTTCTCTCTATGAACCCGGTCAACTCTTACCTCCCCATCTTAGTCCATTTGTTGAAGCCAAGGAAGGTGATTATGTACCTACAACTGGTTTGGAAGAACAAGAATCCGACGTCGAAGAAGAAGAAGAAGAAGAAGAAGAAAATCAAGAAACCTTGGCCACTTCCGCTACCTCTGGTGATGCTCAAATCGACGATTATGAAAAGGAACTCAAGGCTGAAGCTGCTGGTGTGACCTTCTCTGAATACAAGGGTGATGATTCTGCCGCTGTCAAGACCAAGAAGGCCAGCAAGAAACGTACGGCGGAAGATATTGAAAAGGACGAACAAAAGGAAATGGCTACAGTGATGATGTCCAATAAACAACGCAAATTATACAACCGTATGCAAGAAAGCAACAAGAAGAAGTCGGACGAAACTGCCAAGTTGGAACGCAAGAAGAAGGCACTCAAGCCATCCAAAAAATAGAACACTTAGCCCGGGTTAGATAGTTATATTTAGTTAGTTAGTATTCAAGTTTAGTTTATCTTCATATTTTTTTCATTTTATTTGTATTCAATCATTCCTCATTTACTTTATTGTTTATCTTCACTCTTTTTTATTGATCCACACTTGTTTTTTATTTGTTAAAACTGAATAAAAGTTTATTTTTTAATCATTCATGTACAATATTCATAGTTTATATGATATGGCGTCTCTATACAATAGCAAACATTTTGTATAGCATGATATGTGTAGTATAAAAGACGTACTATAGTCTGAATTTATTGGATAAATTTGTCAAAAAAAAAAAAAGGGAAGTGGGGTACTAACTAATAATGAATTAAAAAAAAAAAAAGGAAGAGAAAGGGTGAATCTACACATTAAATCTTTTGTCAGGAAGATGAAAGCTGATGTTTTTGTCTGTATTTTTACATACATTGTGAAAATAGATGATAGGAGGGAAAGTGTGGGATGGGGTATGAAAGACTGTATGATGATATAAATATAATAGATGTGGGGAAGAAGAGCTGACTCAATTCTAATGAGGGGTGATAGACAAATTGTTTCCCAAGTTGACGCCTGTATCCAAATCGTTGGCAGCGGCATCAGGATAGTAGAAGAAAGAGATGGCAACAATCAAGTACACGCTACATAACATAAGTCCTTCCAACCAATTGCTTCGCCCATCCTATGATATAATTAAGTAAGTTGCAATTCATAAAATCGAGTCATTAAAAGAACTTACCATGATCAAATAATTCACCATGACAACAGCGATAAACATGATAGCAGTTTCATACATATTGAAGTATAAACTCATGTTGACACCAATACCCCAACCAATGATGACCATGATGGGTGTGACAAGAAGAGCAATTTGCATACTACTGCCAACTGCGACACCTAGCGCTAAATCCATCTAAGGAAACAAATACAAATAAATACAAATATAAATAGCAACTGCAACGTTTTCAATTTTTTACCTTGTTTTTCCAGGCCACAGAAACAGCAGTGACATGTTCAGCAGCACTATTATAATTGGATAAAAAAAAATAAGGAGCAGAGTGTAAGAGCAAAGAAAATTCAAAAACATGGATGATCACTTACTCTATTCAGGAGAAAGAGGCACCGGAGATCGAAATTTAACAAAATAAGCATTAGTTTACCTGTATGTCAAAATAATAACAAATAGTAAAAATGACAAGTTACTTACTCTATTGAGATTGTCAAAGTATAATCAAGACCGATCGATCGTTCATAACAAAAATAAAATAAAATAAAATAAAAAGAGTCGGGAAGGTTAATTTTACAAGTAAATCATTTGTATTTTGACGGTTAATTACCCCAATGATCGGCAAGAGAATCAGACCAACAAAAGTTTCACTGATATTCCATTGTTCAACCACAGCTTCAATAGCAGAAACAAGGAATTCAGCACAGATGGCTACAAAGACAGTGATAAAGAATAACCTAACAAACACCATAACGGGAAATGATTAGCATCATGCTTATTTATATACGCATAGAAATCACTTACATCATACCAGCCAGCCATCCAGACATAATAGGTTCTTCAGGTTCTTCTTCTTCTTCTTCTTCTTGTTCATTTTCTGTAAGGGTGCTGCTATTTTCGGCATCGTTTATTCGTGATCTAGTGGTTCGACGAGAGAAGTGGAATGCTTCGGGAGGTGGTGCCAGGAACTAAAAAAGAGATAATATGGAATATTAAAGTTAGATGATCATGCACGATTAATGAATGTTCTTTTTAAATAACTCCTTACCAGTTGTTTGTGTGTTCTAAGCTAAGATATATTCCAATTCAAAGTTCAATTCATTATACATATAACAAAAATACAAAAAGAGCGAGTGTTAGTACATGAATTCCAAAAAAAAAAAGAAGGAGAAGGAAGGGTAACAAAAAGGGGAATGGGTAAAGAAGATCAAAATGATCGTGGTAAGGAGGCCATGAAGGAGATAGGGAGGGAATCACGAAATTTACCTGGAAAAAGAGATATGAGGCATAAATTACCAATAATAAGATTGAGGTCGCCCGAGAGATAGCCAAAATATCATGCACTTCAGCAGCTGATGATACCGTGTATAAAGTAGATCCATAGAAAGCCGCAGGCATCAAAAGTGAAGCAGTGGCTATGAATAAGAGACCTGCTGAAGTTTGAGCAACAGTGACGTTGAAGACTTGTTCTTTGAATCGGTAACCGCCTAACCAAAAGCACATTCCCAATACCAGTAGTAAATTCGACAAGATGGAGCCCAACATGGAGCTTTGCACAATCACTACCAAGTTTTGACTGAGTGCAATAATAGATACAATCAATTCAACTGCATTTCCAAATGTTGCATTTAGTAGTCCACCAACCACCTTGAAAAAAAAAAAAAGCAAACGAAATATTTGATATGCGGAGTATAAAAAATAATAAAGCGAGTGAGTAAAAAATAGGAGATGAGAGTATACTATAGAAACCGATCTTACCTCTCCTGTCCGCAATGCAATATCCTCGGTCACATCACCTAATAATTTTGCCAAAGGAATGATTGCAATGAAATTTAATACAAAGGTTGCAGTAGGACCCCAAAAGAAGTGAGAAACAATGCCAAAGGGAATAAAAATCAAAAGCACATTAAGCCATGAACCTGTCATAATGGCATAAAATCCAGATTTAAATGTTGGCTTTTTTCGTTCAACTCCGATTTGCTGATTTGATTTAGTAGACTTGGCATCATGATGATCAAGTTCATGTCGGTCGGGCGAAGCATTATGATGATCGTCAGACAATCCTAATGTAGAGGGATCCATTGCACTATCATCTTGCTGAATTTTTTCTTCATACATTTCCGTTTTTGTTGTTGCCACATCACCAAGAACAATATTACCTTGTTGCTGTGTGGTTGTCGTGAAGGATGATGATGTGTCGGAGCGAGATTCCATCTTTTGCATTGGTCCACGTATAAAGGTATAAAAGAAGATTAAAAGAAAGCCTGCTTGCTATAATGATATTTAGTGAAGAGAAAGGGGATAGCAGATGCAGATGCAGAAAAAAAAAAAAAAAAAAAAGGAAAGAGGAAAGGAAAGAAAAAAGGGAGTTTATCTTTATATAATGTATATATTTATATATATAAGTCAAAAAAACACAGGGTGATAATAGTAAGGGGTATGATAAGGCGACATGATGCTAAGGGGTCATCTTCTCTTGTGGTGCTAGATTGTAATTACTCAAAAACAAGCTGAGTGGTAAGAAAGACAACAATAAAGAAGTAAAACAAAAAAAAAAAGTAAGATTTTTTATTCAGAGAGAAGATATATAAACTATTTTCAAAATAATAATGAAATATTTAATAACTAAAAAGCTATTTAGACTTGTTGTAGGTTGCATTCAAAGTAGAGTTTTCCCGCATAATGTTTTGTATAGATAAAAGATTTTCAGATATGCACTAAAAAAAAAAAATATCGAAAAAGAATGTCAATATGCCTTGTAAATTTATGGTCAAACGTCAAACCTACTTTCTTTATCAGCTTCCACGAAGTCCACATAGTCTTTGGTAGTCATTGTGTTGTACTGATCATCAGGTAATGTGACAACAAATCCTTTCATACCAACCTTGAATTCATGTAGGACTTTTCCCCCCACTGCTTGTATATCAGATTTTGCTTCTTGGACTTGCTTTGCATCGCTACCTTGTTTTAATGCCACAATGTAAGTAGAATCTAATGAGTCGATCATAGTTTATTGGCAAAAAAATAATGATGATCAGTTAGTGCATATCACTCATAACTAAGCGTATGTATTGTTGTGCTTATTGCCACAACCATCAATTCATATATACAAACATGCATATGATATTCAAAGTCCATTCTTTTCCTGCACAATTTCAGCATCCTTTCGCCACCTGTTTTCACCACCGTTACTACACACAAAACCACTCCCTCCCACATATAGAAAAATCCACCTTTCCGTTCCAATCCACAAACAAATTCATTAAAAAACAATCCAAAATCACAAATGTGTTCTTACCAGCATATACAGTAGCCAAAAGTAAAGCAAGTAATCCAAAAAGTACAGTTAAGAATCGCATTTTTGTTCGTTAATCTTCGACAAAAGGTAAAAAAAACTCGAGTGAGAAAAAAAAAATCTCCATTTTTCAAACACCACAAGGTCAAATAATGGTTTAAATTTCACATGCCGCCGGAAAATGCTTGGAGCTCGCCAAAAAAAAAAGAACCGACTGCCAAACTCAAATTCAATATATCCAATTCAACTAGTTGTTAATGTTGGCTGCAGTAAAAAGTAAAGAAGTCATCATACGGCCTCAGTGAAATGGTGATGTGGTGTGTCAAAACTGAGAACTACCATGTACGGTCTTGGTTGTTGTAAAAAAGAGAGCCTCCACAAGGAATATTTAAAATCCCGCACACGTGGATTTTATTGTCGCCCAATTTCATTTTGGTCGTTCGCTTCCTTTCCATTTTCTTTTCTTCCTTTTTTTTTTTTTTTTTTTTTTTTTTTTTTTTTTTTTTTTTTTTTGCCCTTTACCATTCAACTTTTTGGGGTTGTGGTAATCTTAGATTAGTATCAGGTCTAGTTTAGAAGGGATTTCAGCTCAGGGATTACAACATGCATGGGGAAACGCTTTCATTTTGGATTCAGGATTTGGGACCACCTGTTAGTTGGCTTTTTGGAGCCTCCATTAACTTAGTTTAGTATTGGTTTGCTTATAGTTTGAATGTATATCTGAATAAAATATTTTTCTTTCTACTGTTTTAATGAAAAGTGCCCCATGTTTTGTACGAAAGGCGTTTGTTTTTTATTAGCATCAATCCCATTTGATTAATATTGGCCTTTTCTTTCGCTTTAATAAAAGATACTCATTTATAGTCTTTCTCATGCCTTGGGCAGCGTATTAGATATATTTTTCCACGCATACCATTAGAATAGTGTCGACCATTATTTAGCCCTCGTGATCACCTCGTTCATGCTAACTCCATTACATCACTTGCTGCAATGAGCCCCCTCCTCACACTCTTAGTTTAATATTCACCATATTTCCTCAAATAAAATATATCTTTTTATTATTTGTCATCTGACATATTATATAATAAGCAACAGTAGTTATTATGGTTATTTGTGATATATTTACAAACACTTATGACTACTTCCTCACCTCCCCCTCTTAGAGTCCCATCGACGGGTTTGTGCTAGATCACTTCATAGAAATATGGCTATGCTCAAGTTCTATCATTCGTATTAATTACCCTAGCGTGCGCCGTCAGCGTAGCCGTCTCTGCAAAATAATATAGCCTATGCTAGAATAAACATGTTGTATATATCCAGTCCATTGTTTTCATTGAGTGTGGCACAATCACCAAAAACGTAAACGCCAAAACGAAAAACCGGTTAAGCCCAAGGGGCTGTCTACCACAGTGTAAATTGACAGGGCCATCAAGTCCCATATCATCAAAGTCCATAGCTATGATTTTTTTTTCCATTGAGTTTAAAAGGTCAGAGTGAAGTTGTTGCGAGACTTGCCAGACATAATGAGACGTTAACCTGTAGGGTTTTCGGTTTCCACTAACAAATCTTAGTAGCTTGGGTGTACATTTAGGTTCAGTTTTTTCTCTCGTCATAAATTAGGTAAAGTACGGCGAAGTATCGCATTTTATCATTATCCAAAGAGATGGGTTACACATGGCGCCTATGGCTGTTTAGAGAGGGTGTATTGGCCAATGCGTGTTGTACCTATATTTATACTATCATATTCGTAATATAAGAGAAGGTAGGTGAATAGACATAATAATAAAAAGTTCAAGCTAATTACCCCTGACTATCGTATCACATATTTGGATAAGAAATGGTCTTCGAGGACATGATGCAGCTTCGCTTATTAGATCACTTCTGTGAGCTTTGCATCATTCAAACGAGGTCTGTTTTAAAAAATAAAGACCATCAATATAATAGAGGGGTATCAGAGCAGTCATTAGTCGATGAAACTAATTGAAAAAAAAACTGTAGTAGTCAAGAGCCACGCGTTTTTTGTGTAACTAACCTTTTTTTCACCTCCTTCTCTTCTCCCCACCTTCTCTTATTTTTCTCCTCTTTTTTTTTTTTTTATTTTATTTAACATAAACCAAATATCCCTCTTATGATCATTCAACCCATCTTATCTTGAAATAGAATAAACTACTTACGAATCACATACTTCCTTAGTCCTTTATTCTATTTATTCTCTTCAACTGATTTAGGTAAGTATATATGCTGGTATACAAAGCCGATTCAATTAGCGAGGAAGGAACTGACCCACCTTTATTTTTTTTGCTTCTTGAATCCTATAGTTGACTGGACGTATTAACTACCACTCTTTACAATTTTTGTACAAAATGGCGGACAACAGTGCAAATGATACCCTGTCTCAACTTGATACCTTGGACTCAATAGAACAAGACATTCACACTCTTTTGGAGCGACAAGAGGGGCTGATGTATGCCGACATGGTAGATGTCTTTGATGAAATCAAAATGCAGCTGCTGCAATGGATGGAGAATGCACACTTGATAGTATTCGCAATGGAACAAAAGGCAAAGGATGGTGCTATTATGTCTTCCACTGAAGTGGTGCCTCTTCAAGAACGGATGGCCAAAATGGAAGGTGTCATGGGATCTTTTACGGATGTCAGTGATTCGATGGATGGAAAATTCGACCACACCGAGGATGATTCAGCAGCAACGCTATCAACAAAACGTATGACAACCAAGGTGGCAATGGCGAAGGTCCAATCTGAATGGTCTGGTTTATATCATTTTATGCTCTCGGTTACAAAACAGATGGAAACGGCGTATGAAAAACATGAGCTTTTGGTGATGATGCAAACAATTATGCTGGATATTGACAATCTTACATCTACGATCTTTCGATATCAAGAAAAACGGCATTTGGCATTGACCAGAGAAACAACTCCAATCATGACAGAAAATGGATCTGGTGGTGATGTTCTCTCGACAAGTGGTGAATCTCTCAAGGATGAAGCTTTATTGTCTGATTTAGATCACCGTGTGAATCCAGTATTCCTTGCTGTGGAAAAGGTTTATGCTCGCATGAATTCAAGCCGACCTCCTGGTGATGACTCGGGTATTCTGGTCCGCAAACATCGACTTGTCCAAGAAAAATGGGAATGCTTACGAATTGAGATCGATGAACTCAAGGACGAATTGAAAGAAGACCGGTGGCTAGCGGTGTTCCGCCAGGTGGCCGATCAAGTAGACACAATGATCAATGGATTGGACAAAACGGTACAAGAATGTTACAATTTTATTCAGCAAATTTATGATTGGCACGACCCGACACATCAACAACATTCAATCGGCAACGCCGGCCTCGCAAGTCCTCAGTCACCAAGCACACTCGGCAACCTCTCCAAGACCTTCTCACGCTCAGTCTCACGAAATCACTCTTACTCATCAGCATCTTCAACATCTACGACTCCTCCTCCTTTTGATCGAAAAAAATTCAAATCCATTGAAAAAAACTTTGAAATCAAATACGCAAACTACCCACCTTCTATTGACCGAATGCTAACAATGCTGGGAGATGGTATCACCTCGAGGATGACGAAGGATAGAACTACATGCGAACGCCAATCAGCAATGGTATTACGGTGGCAACAACTTAAAGCAGTCATGGATCATTTACGCCTGCATGATTTGTTGGATGCGGAAAGGTATTTGATGGAGACCCCTATCAGCCCAGCCAGCTCCGTACAAAGTGATAAAAGTCATCATAGGGCATGGAACAGCATACGTAGACGGACCTCGGATCAGGAATGTACCAATCTAGTCGACTTCAATCACTCTAAAACAAGGGCAGCATCGATCACCAATGAATTTCCAAGAATGAACCAATCGACCTCTCAGCATGAAGATTATCGACGAGTCCGCAGCGTGACGCCAAGTAGCGGAACTTATCAACGTCGCGACAATCATCATCGATCTACAAAATTACACACTCGTCAGCAGCAGCAACACCGAGCAGCTAGCCCTCTCAACTTCTCGTCTCATCCATCAACACCACAGTACAATCGGATTCTTCGGCCAAGTACATCCGAAACGTCCTCTGCAGATTCTAAATCAACTTCATCGCGACACACCACGACTGGCCGAAAATCCCTCACTCCTATTCGACCTGCGTGGAGCACTAGCATCAAGCCAAGTAAGCATGAATTCTCCACTCTGGCACCATTATGGAAGGGCGAAAGCCGTGTGACTACTTCTGGACTTACTATGGATTCTTCTTCCTCTTTTGCACGCCATCAACAAAGACGGAAAAGCCATGTGCCTCAATCACCATCAGCGCAGCACAGCAGCACCGATTTGGCATCTTTTATGAAACCAACCAAAAGTACCATGCTACGAAAACGACCGCAAAGTGTAGAACCGCCCGATATCATCCGTTCCAAAACACCAACACGCGCTAAAGGACAACCAGCAGGTATCGGATCGAACAGTATGCGACGTACAAAAACACCGACAACAACAGCAAAACAACAGCAGTACCATCTTCCACCACGACCGAAAAGCAGCCTTGCCCGACAAGAAGCTCATGATATGCTACCATATGTGGATCGCGAGCGTCGACTTTATGATGGTACCAAATCACCTACTCTGCGTTCTGATACCCCATCTTTGATACCAAGACCCAAAACTGCCTCTGGCCATCATCAAGGTTTACTTCGATTTTCTTCACCAAGTATGGTTCCAAGACCACGATCATCCATGCGTTTATACCAACAAGACGGGCAAGCTATACCTCCTGTACCACCTTTACCAAGCAATCTCGAACGGCCTTCCATCCGTATGTTTAAAGTAAGGATTATGAACACAATTGTTGTATATGACAGTAATGCCTATGACAACAATGCACACTTCATCGCTATCTTTTTTTTTTTCTGAATTTGCTAACTTATTTTTACATCCCCCTGTCTTTTTTTGCTAGCAATGATATATTATACCACCAACCACATCACCCGCTTCATCGACAACACTACATACAGCAACCTCATCAAAGCAAACCTTTACCGATTTTATCAGCCTGATTCTTATTTATTTATTTATTCATATAGGCCGGACAGTGTTATCCCCCGTTCCTTATTAGATCACATTTTGTTGCTTACTTTTATCCTATTTTGTCTTAATATGGTTGGCTATCATACTTTGACAACAGCGTCTCCTTCATCATGTATACTATTCTCCTTTTCTTTATGCCAAGTGGTATTGTATTTTATTTATTCAATTAGATGACTATTTACCCCCCCTCCCCTCCCTTCGACTAGTGTATTATAGTATCATCAATAGTATTCTTGTTACATTTATTATTACTTTAATAAACGCTCTGGCGCTCCGCTGGAACTTTTGGAAATCATTCGATTTATTGGATGTCACAATTTTTTTTTTATTTAAGTATGGGTTTTGATGGGATAGGATGAAAGCCTCCGCCATTTCGCACTATGGTGGACAGCCCTTGGGGCCGTCAATGGGGGGGGCGGGCGGTTTTTTTTTTGCACTATGGTAGGCTGGATGATTCAGGCTCCGCATCTTGCTTTCTATTTTTTTTTGACCCCCATTTTTTTTTCCCTCTCTTTTTCTTTCTTTTTTATTTTTATTTTTTTTTCCTTCATGATAGTCTGAATGATATGATGGCAGGGCTCATTGGGGTACTGATGATCTAGGATTAGTGTTAGAATTCGAATTAGAGGCGTTTTAAAAAACGCAAAGCAAACATCATGGGGAAACCCTTTCATTTGGATTCGTGATGTCTATCTTCCACTAGATTAGCCTTCATTTTAGAATAGTGTCATTAGCTTAGATTAATGTTAGTTGCCATGGTTTATATTATAATGTATCAGAATTAAACATGCCTTGCCTTTTTACCATTAGTTTCCTTCATGCGTTCCATTATATTATGGGTAAGATATATGTGCAAAATCCGGCATGTATCTGTATATGTGTCTATGTGTGGGTGAAAAAAAAAAAGCCTATGTTTGTGTGAAAAAAAGCAACTGCAGGGTATTCTGCTGTTGTCCCCTATTATAAAAACCCTTCCTCATTTTATTCAATAAAAACCATATCTGTTATATCACTTATTTTTTATAACGTCTTCTTATTTTATCAAATATTACAATACCACATCCAAAAAAAAAAAAAAAAAAAAAAAAAAAAAAAAAAAAAAAAAAAAAAAAAAAAAAAAAATGAATAAAACTAAAATAGTGAGCTGGATATATACAATATGTCTAGCTTGGTGGAGGTGACGTTGGTGGTCAAGTTTGGTTGATATAAACGGTGCTGTAGGGTATAGGGCCAGGCTTTATATAATTTAAGACTGCCGGTCAATTCCTGTGACTTTTGTGGGATAGTTGTCCTACTGACTGGATTAGCATGCAGGTGTTTGGAAAGATACTTAAAGAAAGTACAGTTACAATATCTAAATTGTTCATTATCAAATGAGTCATAGGTCGCTTAATAAACAGGTATATTTTATTGGAGCATATTGGTGGATACTAAAACTAAAGTAGACAGGATCATTTTAACAAAGTATTCGGTGGAGGGATGTATTAGGAGGAAGCATGAAGGAGACAATGTGAGGTTTGATAAATGGTCAACACTAATATGAAGAGAAAATTATAAAATGCAATCTAATATGCCGTACAAGGTATGAGATGGACTAAAGGGACATCTGCTAACTAAAGCGAGACATGGGTCAATACTAATCACAAGGGGTGATGCAGTAAAAAGAGAACCTAACAAGGTATGATTCTGAAAACACTTCTAAACTAGTCCTAACACTAATCTAAGTCCAGCATAACCTCATAGAAGTTGAAAGGTGAAGTTAAAAAATAAAAGAAAATAAGAAAATGAAAAAGAAATAGAGAGCGGAAAAGAAATTGAGAGTAAACAAAATCCACGTGGCGGGAGTTGAAATAGTTTTTTTTTTGGACATTTTTTTTGTGACTCCAAAAAGGAAATTCCCAGTTTTCGCTTCTCTTCTTGCAACAATCAACAATCAACACCATAAAACATCGTCAAGGTGATGGTTCTCTTCTCATGACAGTAACCACCATCATTTATTATTGGTATATAGTTTTTCTCTTCTCTTGATGCTTTTGCAGACAACATGGAGCAATTCGGCCTGGTTAGTAAATCTCCACAATATGGTAGAATAATTTGTTGCCTACCGTAAAATATATTATCCTCTAATTTTTCATATATGTATTATGTTTTGTTTATTCTGCAACATGACACTGCACCCCACACCCTCCACATTAATAACGCATACGCTTGAGTGTCTCACATTTAGGTACTGTATGTGTCATAGAATTATCATTAGATCAGTTTAATTTATTTGTCGTACTGTACATGTGCATCTGAATAAAATATGTTTTATCTTTTTGCTTTACATAGTCTCGTACGTCTAGTTTGTCTTGATGGATGTGTATACCCAGATTGTATAATACAGTGCTTGTGTGTGCCAAAAAATTACTGATATGTGTGTGTCCAAAAAAAAAAAAAAAAAACACCATAGGGATGAGACTGCATTGATCAACCGTCGTGCTCAGCATTCCGTCAACTGTATTAGGGCGGGAGAGCCTAAATATACCTGTGAGTCGAATTTCTTAAATGATTTAAATAATGGCTGTGATAGATGCATGAAAAGTGACAGTGAAAGAAGCATAAAAAATACACAGCAATGATCTCTTAAAGTATGATGCTTGAAGAGCACAGGAAGATATTTAGCTAACTCATATATCCTTCTCCCTTTTTTTTTTGATAAACGTCGTGGTATTGTAATTCCTCAACCCTGCAGTCAAAAATGACCAGCTTTAGAAAGAGAAAAATCTCATACTATACATGATTGTAATATACATATATATAAGGCAGATGTCAAATATAATATATAATAGTTTTATTGAATAAATACGGAAGCAAGCAAAAATTTAACACAGTATATGTACTAAGCTAAACTAGGAAGGGGAGGGGATACAGTGTTTCCACAGTTGCTTGTCGCATTTTTTGAAATCGATGTCGCACTAAAATAAAATCAGATGGCGGATTTTGAAATGTCAGATGTCGTATTTTTTTATTTGGCTTGTCCCTTTTTTTTATTTTTTGCTTGGCGCATTTTTTTGATTTTTTACTTTTTATTTTTTAGAAAAGACTCTCAATTTTTATTATGAAGATGGTCAAGGCAACGTCGTCGATGAAGATGGAAATGCACCAATGGCCATATCCGATGACGACTTGGACGATGGTATTCGATTTGTAAACTTGACAAATATGAAAACCTACTTGGAATGGCAAAAGGAAACGGATGAACAACGTGGCAACATAGACTTGGATGCAGAACAACAACAACAACAACAACAGCTGAAACAAGGGAACAGAAAACGAAACAAAGAAACTAAACAACGATACGATTGGATATTGAAATGGCAAGACGGTGATGTTAGCTATATGCAAAATTATGGTTTTTTTTTATCGATGAATCTGGATTCCTTATCAACCTGCGACGGACAAGGTATCCGCTCCAATTGTGAAGGCGACAATCTCTCATACGATATTGGGTGCAATCTGTGCTGGTGGTGTTGTCAATACGTCGATCAGAAATCCAAATATCAAGAAAGCAAAGAAACGCAAGACTGTGAACGAAAAGAAAGGCGCAATCAAGAAGGTAGGGCAATAGGAACGAACAACTAACCCATTACTTGAAATTTGTTGAAGGATACAATGGACATCATGGATCAATACCCGGAATTCAAGAAATGCTATCTGGTCATGGAAAAATATAGAAGAATCACTTACCGAACGTGGATACCGCTCCCTCTATCTCCCTCTCTACTCTCCCGCTTTGAAGACTGTCTCAATAGAAAACCAATTTAGCCATTTTTGCTTCTAGTATAGTTATTTTGCTTAGATTATTTGATTCACCCCATCCTCCTCTATTTTATACATTCAATAAAGTATTCCGTTGCTTACATTTTTCTTCTACTTTTTTTTTTTTTTTTTGTATTGTAATCATGCTTTTGGATATTAATTTGAACATATAGGTTTTACGACATCTCCTTTACGACATTTACCTCGGCGGCAAGTCAAAACCAAAAAATGCGACAAGACAACCAAAAACATACGACATCTGGAATGCTAAAACCCGCCATCTGATTTTATTTTAGTGCGACATCGATTTCAAAAAATCCGATAAGTAAACATGGAAACACTGTAATGTAAATTATAACTAAAAAATAATTATCAAGTTTATGGACAATAACCAGATAAGGCAAGAGGACAAGGCGTATCAGAAGGACGAATGCAAGTGCTGGGACACAATTCGGGGCTATAAAGAAGACGGTAAGATTACTATCATTTT
Source organism: Absidia repens (assembly GCA_002105175.1). Classification (NCBI taxonomy): domain Eukaryota; kingdom Fungi; phylum Mucoromycota; class Mucoromycetes; order Mucorales; family Cunninghamellaceae; genus Absidia; species Absidia repens. The sequence goes on along the minus strand of MCGE01000042.1, from coordinate 77,631 downwards.
CAGCTATGAGTGCAACTTTTCCCTGTCTTTTTTTATGCTTGCCACGGAATGTACATTATAGGACATATTTTGAAGAAGGCAGACGTGCGCTAGTAGTAGTTGTAGTGGACGTTGTAATAGTAGTCGTAGATGACTTGTGTGAGGGAACGGTGTGATGAGCGGACGTGTGTGGCTTGCGTTGCTGGTTTCTCCTTTCCGCTAAATTGTTTTCATGTGCAAGAAGCTGTTCCAATTGTGACATTGCCTTGACTTCTTCACCGACAATATCCGTGGCCTCGTCCGCCAATACGTTGAATTTTGCTATTGCTCTGTTGTGATTTTTCCTATCCATGTATCCGGCTTGGCCAGCATTGATTGTTGAGTGGCATTTTGGTGGGTGTGTCAGTGGACAAGGTACTCCAGTTGGGTATTCGCAGTCATTCGGACATTCTGGGGACTAAAATCAAGTACAATACAATACGACGCATAAAAAAACCAATATGTCAGATATCAAGCGCTATATGTAGAAACACTCTACCATATTTTTTATTTTACCATGGGACAATCATATCAATACAAATGGGATTATTTCTTTTGTCGTCAATAAGATTGAGAGCAGAATCAGGTAAATTAGGAGGACTGAACTCACCAGAGACGTCATTAGCTTTGTTTGGCGTTGAATCGCTGGGAAGAATTTCTCCACGTTTCACATATTTGTTTTTTTGATCAGACCCAACATCGCCAATCTGAGAGCGGCAAATAGGTTGACCACTTTGAGGGCAGCAATAGTCAGCATTCGGGTAAAAGCAATCATCAGGACAATCGTTAGGGCAAGGTGTAACTTTGCAAGGAACAAAAGTTTCGCAAGGTGGTAAACAAGTAGGTTGCCCTATAAATGGACAGCATGGTGGACCATGGTATTCACAAGTGAAAGGACAGTCATCTGGGCTATCATAGAAGGAAAAAAAACCAAAAAAAACCAAAAAAAAAAAAAAAAAACGAGAGATGGACATAATTCAAACATATGCATAACTGGTATCGGCGTTTGAAATGGTTTTTTTATGTCTTACCAAGGTAGCGCTTTGGCGGCACATATTATACCATGGCATTTGGATTGACACACAGGCACCCCACTTCCTTCACAGCCGTGACTCATAGGGTATGAACAAAATTGACCTTCTTTACAATCTGGGCATTTGTAGCTATAATTTGGGCAGTCTACTACTAGGAATAAATGCGTTCAAGTTAGTTAAAAAAGGGGAGGACTGGGATTGAGACTAAAGTTGTCTAAAGTTTTGGACTTTGCACTCACACTGGATGGTACCTTTTCCTTGTAGTTCCGCATTTATAAAGCCAATCAGGCATATAACAACAATACAAACTATCGGGTAGAATTTAAGCATTTCGGCACTGTGCAGCACTAGAAAGTCAACGATAAACAGTAAATAAAGAGGATAACAAAACAAGGTCGGATTTTTTCTAGCGATATGGAGATATTTGATCAAGAATGTATAAACAATAGAAAATAGAGCAAAAAATATGTGTACAAGTTCATTTCATTAAATAACCATATAAATAAACGTACCTTTATTTACCCACTACATGATTCAAGTTGCGTATAACTAAGGGAAGCAGACTATACACAACGTCACTTCTCAAACGACACATAATAGAGTAAAGGCCTCCATCGGAAGCCATGGTTTTGAATCTTAATGGTGGTTTTCAGTTCGTGATTGACTAAATCGAGGCCCTCGGCACCACGTATATTAAACCTATATTACAAATCACTAAGTAAACTACGTCTAGTAATATAACAAATACAGACTACCAATCATGGTGTATTAACTATTCTTTTATTGTTGATGTTGTATTCAAAAATAAATCAATAAGTCAATGACTAAATAACTAAAAAGTCTACTTGAAACAAGAATTTAACCAGTGCATCCGCAACCGTCTTCCTTAGATTCTTCAAGTGCACATTGACAGCTGGCACCACAACTGCACCCGGCGCCTTGACAACTAGTTAAAAGCATTGCGTCAGAAAAAAGTATAATACGTTCCATGTATCCTATAATTCAAACTTACGTTTTGTATTGATATTGAGTTCCATCATTGTTGTTATCTTGTTGTACGTCTTTACAGCAAACACAATCTTCTGGGGAACAAGTGGAACCGTTTTCGCAACAATCAGGTTTACCAGTATCTACCATTGTTAGTTCGAGATAAGAGGAATATATAAAAAGAAGACAACGAAATAAAAAAAGAGAAGATTCGATGATTGTAAAAAATATATCCTTTTTATTTTTATATTGGGCTAAATTTCAACAATATTGAACTAAACTAAGCGTTCTAGAGTGTTTCAAAAGCGTTTCAAGGTTTCTGACCGACGGCTTGTCTACATGGAGGAGGAATGGGTGTACTTTCATCGAGAGGTGGATGTATGACTGTGCCAACTTTGTGGTAGGTATGGTGATTGGTGTAAAATGACTTCCAGTGTGCCACGCCTTTGAGTTGAGCCGCCGATAAACCGCGAAGATCATGCGTCAAATGGTCTTCAAAGCATCCAGTGACATACGCCCTAGCTGCATCTTTTCCTGAAAAGTGACCATAAGATGCACCCTAAAATATCCTCACCCCAAATCAATAACCAGTTAATAAAAAAAGACACAGTATTTTCCTCCAGCCCTTTTACACTTACGTATCCATACCAGCCACGCCCTTTTGTAACGTCAAATACATCGCCACTATCAATATAATGAAGTCGGGATCAGTTTCAAGTACTTCCCATACTGTAATATTAATTGTCTTGTTCAATACTTACTCCACAGCTAGATAGATGGGGAGGTTGGGGTTGCTTCCATCGTATTGCAGTAACTCTTTTTCAGTAAACACAAGTTGTTTTTGCTATGTCAGGATACTAATGTTAGTATAGTGTGTTCTAGTCTTGCGCTTTTTTATGTAAATGCTTACAGGTATATATGTATGTAGATTAGTCCATTTGCCGCGGTATCCCCAAGTCCAGCTTTCAGTCAACAAGTAGGACCCAAGAAAGAAGAAAGTTAAACCCCAAGCCAGCACAATTACAGCATTTTTCAGGACTTTTCCAAAAGTGATTTGGTTTTGATTTGGTTTTGTTTGCTGTTGACTCGTAGTTTCTCTTGTCGCTGATGGTTCTTCAACATGTTCCGTTTCTTTGTTATGAGCCCTACGCTTTTGAGTAGTCGACATATTGCAAAAAAGAAAAAAAAAAAAAAAAAAAACAACCAAAAAACCAAAAAACAACGCCTGTTGGTCAGAGAGCAAGGAAAAAAAAAGGAGATCCACGCCGAAATACAGCTTTGTGAGAGACAATTTTTCACCTTCCGCTCGGAACCTGTCGAGCCGGAACCGAAAACCAATATATGAAATGTTCTCGTTTTGCTTCAATTTCCTTCTTTCCTTTCTTCTTTCTATTTTTACTGCACTCACTCACTCACCAGCACACTCATATATATATATATATATATATAGATATCTATATATAATATATTCATCGCCTACCACAATTTCACCATGCTCTCTAATATGATAGACTACATTTTACAAGCCTTGTCGACCTCCTATCACTCAATTCAAAAAGATCCATGGGCTGATGAAATCCTTGCTCTGTGGGTACCGATTGCTGCGTATTGGATCTATAGTATGATATTCCATTTTTTGATGATTGCCGAAATTCCTTATTTTGAACAGTACCGAATCCACTCTTCTGAAGATAGCGACAAACGAAACCGAGTCAGCGTCAAACGTGTGCTTGGCATGGTTACCTTACAGCAAGCTATTCAAATTATCCTTGGCTCGCTCGTGCTTCATCCCGTCAACCTGCAACTGATGGCGGCGCAACAAGAACAATCCTTAGGCCGCCTCGTCTCCTATTCTATGAACGCGTTGAACCTTCTTCCATTTATTTCTAATCCTGATCGCCATATTCAACTTGCCTTGAATATAGCCAATGCTTTATACTGGGTGGTTATTCCCGGTGCCCAATTCTTCGCAGCGATGTAAGTCGAAATAAAATTATGAATACCTATTTGGTACTTACTGATACCTTCTTCTTTTCTTTCTATTATTTGGCACCGTATATTAGGATTATCATGGATACTCATCAATACTTCTTACATCGGCTATTTCATTTGAACAAATTTTTATACAAGCACTTCCATTCTCATCATCATCGACTCTATGTCCCTTATGCATTTGGGGCTCTGTACAACCACCCTGTGGAAGGATTTTTATTAGATAGTCTTGGCGCAACTCTTGCTTTCGAACTGACTCGTATGACCCCACGAATGAGTATGGTATTTTTTACTTTCTCTACTTTGAAAACTGGTAAGGAAAATGTCAAAGAATAACACTCCCACATATTATTATCATTATTTTGATCTTCTGACACCCCCCTTTTAATATTAATATGCATTTTAATTTAGTGGACGATCATTGTGGATACTATCTGCCTTGGAATCCTTTACAATTTTTATTTGGAAACAACGTCAAATAGTAAGTTACCTTGAAAAGAAGATGACCAAATGCATTGATTCCTTTTGTTGAAGATTACTTCTCCGACTCACCACCTTTTTTCCTCCATTTGTCCATCTTTTTTTCTCCTTTTGGCCCGCTCCGCTTTGTAGTCACGATATTCACCACCAAGCATATGGCATTAAAACCAATTTTTCTCAACCATTCTTTACTTTTTGGGATAAGCTTTTGGGTACCGAAATGAATGCCGACGCTCGTCAAATGAGGCCAAAATCTAACAAAACCAACTGAATCTATCCGCTACTCCACCCTATCACCCTCCCCCTACCAACGCACCTTCATTTAGTTCATGCACTTTATTTTACTTTATATTCATTTACTTTTTACTATTTTTATTCCAAACTAATTACATCACAACCCATTTTTTATTTAATAGTTTAGCTAGTCATTACATATTTGAAGCAATATTCCACCACTGTTTTTCAATAAAAGGTTTTTTTTTTAACTATACTTGCAAACAAAATGAAATCAATAGTCCATCATTGTTTTATTCAATATTGTACTGCATGTGTGTGTGTGTGTGTGTGTGTGTGTGTGTGTGTGTGTGTGTTTTTTTAGCAGATCGGGACGCCAAATATATTCAATCCCCCCCCTAGTATGCAACCAAATCACATGCAACAGATCTTCAAAAAAGACCATGATATATATATAATATGTCAAAATACATTTTTTATTCAAATTTATATACATTATAAAAAATACAAGACCAAACTAAACTATAACTAAATCCGATCCATGTTCCATTGAATGATATCTTGTAAAAGAGACAATTGCTGGTCCCTTGACACATTAGCAAACACTTTCAGTTTTCGAATCACATCCTGTTTGCTTTGTATGGCTACATAGTCGCTACCACACTTGTCACATTGTCGTAGCAAGTTTTCCCGTTTGACAGAATGACACCGCCGACACATCAAATCCTGAAGTTGGTACGTCATCATCCACCGGTTGACCTGCGTGATCATTTTTTCTTCAATGGCATTCTTGTCATAGCCAACCTTGCATCCACGGCACCTCCACACTGATGACGATGATGATGATGATGCTGATTTTTGTTGTTCGCGGCCCATGAGATGATGGTCACGGCAGATATCGAGATCTTCAGTATAACCACAGTATGTACACACCACTTCGTTCAGTTTCAGGAATTCGCAAGGATTCTGGAACTGCGCGTCGCTGCTGAATTCACTAATCGCACCCATCCCGACAATTTCCAATGCATTGCGTTTCAAGATTCGTACTTCGTCTTCCAACACGGGGTCCAAGCTGAGCACGGCCATCAGAGATTTCACAAATTCCAGTGCTGGGTTCGTCAGTTTCAAGTGGGAGCCAGCCAGTTGAGGAAACACCATCGCTGGATTGTCGTTTTGTCCCAATGCCTGTTCTTGTTCCTTCATGAGTTCCGGCAACCACTGCAGTACTTCCCGCATCATCGTCTGCCGAATATATTTACGTTTCTGTTCTACACGAGGGTCCGGTAACGTATCATCATCATGTTGCTGCTTTTGCTGTTGGATGTGGTGCTTAATATCTCGAGGATATTTTTTCTTGATGAAATGTAACTTTTGAATAAACTGAGCCACATTGATTTTGAATTGATCCTGAATCGCTGGTGCAAGATAATCGCAAATGTTCCACTTCATAGTCACGACGAGGGCTGACTTTTGTGTCGGTTGTTGAGATTGTTGCTGTTGGGTAGCGGCATTCGTCAAGAATCCACCATAGTTCATTTCGTCCATCCACACCAGTTCCTGCCAATAATTCACCAGTTTCAATTCCATCACTTCCAGTACCTGCTTCCGTTGTATAGATCGACTGAGATAATGCCAGTAAGCAATAGCACCGTCCATAGATTCCTTGGCAGTCGCAATAATAATGCGTCGGAAATTGGCAAACACTATCTTGGCGCCAAGTCGCCTGAATTCCGCTACCAGCTGCATAAACACCTTTTTCATCATTCCGTGGACCAAGCCATGCAAGCAAGGGTCATACATGTTCGAGTTTGGACTGAGCAGCCACCGGAGTAGAGTGTCTTGAAGCATCACACACATTGAATTTTTTCCCGTCATCGCTTCGTGAAACCATTGCTGTACTGTCGCCCGTAACACCGTAAATGTTTTACTGGAGATCGTTGCATCCCCGAATGCTGATACGTGTTTCACTGCACCTTTGCTGTATTCATCCAAAGTAAGCGTCGTATGATCAAATCCAACTGTTGCTGCACTACCCTCCACTTCGTTAATCAGAGGTGCCATAATTAGTGTATTGAGACAAAGTCGTAAAACATCCATTTCCACACAAACAGTTTCATATGCCCCAGGATTGTTCATTTCATTGCTTATCAGTTCATTGGTGATGGATATGTTTTCGTCGTATTCCCGTCCACCTAAATCCGGTTTTGGTGCTGATGACCACCATAATACCATATCATTGCTGATGAGCTGCTTGGCGAAGATGAAGTCAGCCATAAATAGGTATGGGTCATTGGGTATGTTGCAGAATGGTACATTGGCGTAGCGAGCTTGACTGAATCGTTCATCCAACCATGGTCCTAGATGCATATAGTAAGCCAACATTTGTTTACACACCGGAGTAAGCCAATTGAGTGCACCAAATTGATTATCCATCTGACGAGAGGGTACTGCCACGTAAGGGAACGAGTTGATGGCGGGTAGTTTCTGAGTGAGGTGGGTAACTTGCCGAGGTGAATTGACTGCCAAAATAGTGGGGGTTTTCTTGTGATCGTCCAGTTGATACAGTAACTTATTGATAGCCTTACATGCATCCTTTTCAGAGGTGTGGTAAGTTGTCATAAAATCCATTGAATCCCTCACTTTGACTGTCGAGCTTTCAGAGTTGGGAATGATTTGCTGATATGAATCGAGGTAAAGCTTGTTCACGTTTGGCATTTGTTTCGCACGAGCATCCACACCAACCAAAAAGATATGTGATCGTTCAAGAGACGCACCAACCAAGGCAAAAAAGTGCCGGCTATCAGAGCTGACATGATAAAGGTACACAAAATCGAAGCGTTCAGGGTGTTCAAAGTAGCCAGAATTCAAATCATGTCGAGGTTTCAAATGATCCAGACTAAATACATCTTCCAAACGTACGAGGGCATCCACTTTAAGCTTGTCTACTTGGCATACAGACCCGAGCTGAAGCATAGCACGGATTGCAAGGGGGACCTGAGTTTCGTATACGCCTTCGGTGGAGGGATGGTTGAAAATAGCCGAGAATTTCTTCCGTTCGTCTTGAAAAACGGTTTCCGTCATGGACATTTGGAGTAAGTTGTAGCAACGATGAGAGCGAGGCAAAGTCCGTGTACGTTTTTCAATGTTGCATGATAGATGCTGACTGTGGATGGCTTCAGGAGCTTCTTCATAACTGTTCACATAGAACACCCGAGGCACAGAGAGTCGAATGCAGTAGAACTGCTCACCAATAAGCACCCACATCTTGAATTCACCAGGTACATCTGTTTCAGCAATTTGTAAAATTTGCCAAGGACATGTCACCAATGATCCAGTTTGTCGTCTAAAGAAGCTTCCAAGGTTGCTGTTATCAGTATTGCTCACATAACCGAGTTGCTGTCTTCGTTTTTGTCGAGAGATGCGTTGTCGTTTCCATTTGCGTTTTTGGTAAGCTAGCCAGCCTTGGTAATCTTGCAGCATGTCTGGCATATTTTCAGGGAGATCTTCGTCCAGGAGTTCAAGCTCAGTATCAATGTCCATATCAGTCGATCTCTGTTTTCGCTTGGTCACCTTGGCCATCTTCGGTAAAAAGTTGCTATTCGTACTGCCACCAATATCAAGTTCTTCAATGTCACCCATTTCAACGTCACCGTCCGATCCCTCCATAGCAGTGTCGTTGATTTCATCAATGGATGGGGTTGGTCGTTTTGCAAACATGTCAGTGATCCGATGTTGTTTCATTTTGTCGTCTTTATCAGAGATTCGTTTGAAGAGCCAGTCAGGATGAGCGACACGAGGGACAGGATTTCGCACCTTCTGCATAGCTGCGGGAATCGTAATAAGTTTTTGAATGACAGAGCCAAACCGTTCCAAATAATATTTCCAATCCAAAATGTCACGAATATCAAAGGTCACCAAAGAATCATCCTTGAGCCATTTTCGTAGGTAATGTTTCTTGATGCTTGGTTCAGCAGAGAAAATTGCGACAGGAATAGCACGTTCAGAGACAGGTAAATCATAGGGACGAGCCGAGATGACAAATTTGCACGCCAGACCCTTATCTTTCACCATTTGATCACCCAAGAATTCAGCTAACCGTTTTGCAGTACTGATCGAAGTCGATTTTTGCGCGCCATAATCTTCCAAGGTCCTTGACATACTTCGATTTTCTGAAATCAATTCAAATAATTCATCGTCATTCAATTCGACACCTTTGCTGTAGAGGACATCTAGCCACTGGTTTGCAACCTTCGCCACCGCTTCATAGCATTCCTCCAAAGAGCGTCCATCCAAAAACACCTTGAAGAGATCCGATTGAAAAATCTTGATCAATTTGAGTTCACCACGTCGTTTCACTTCGAAGCCTTTGAGTTCCGCCAATGAGCCATCTTCATTGAATACAGCGTAACGTTTCTTGAGCAGCTTGTCTTCCATTGTTGAGGAGGGCAAAATCATAGCACGATAAGGACCATCAATTTCAAAGAAGATAGAATTTTCGCTGTGAGTGCTGTATTCCATTGTATTGCTGTTGGTAAGAGTTTGGTACTGATGGTTGGTGAATTGGGCATGTACCAAGTGATTCAACATTGTGCATGGATAGTCGATCCGGAATTTCTTGCCATTGTTGAGAGTAAACGTAAAGGTTTCAGGAAAGCTTTTCGGTAAAATACACCAAATACCATCTGTATCCAATTCCAGAGGACGGCCAATGCGTTCCACTAGTTGACGCGCCATTTGAATAATCTTTGACCCAGTGAGACAGACAATACCAGCCATTTCCAACGAATGCCATCGAGCCCCTTTTCGCATAACATAGCCATAAAACGAGTTCAGAATACACTTGTGAGCCAGTTGCAGGGAATCGTACAACACAATCATATTCTTGGCCTCCGCAACCTTGGTGACAGCGCCTTCCTTGCTGGACTTGTCGAGATTCTGTTTCCAGACCTTGTGTAGACCTTTGTATTCGTATCGTCGATCTCGGAACGCCCGCACAGTTTCGATATAGAATGGATTTTCCCGCTGACAAATAATGGATTCACGTTCTTCCGTTTTGGTTTCCCGGACCTTCTTGTACACCTTTTTCGCGTATTCGTTTAATCGTTTGGTGATGAGTGATTGCCGTTCGCTGTCCATCAAGCTGTGCCATGTTCTAGGAGCACCATTGGGTATCTTGGGTGGGAAGGTTTCTATGCTGAGCTGGTGTTCAATCATTCTATATTCGTTCCGTTTTGCAGGGGAATATTCGCCACGCCATGTCCATGTCATACGCCGATCACATTGTTTATCAGGTACGTTGAATTCGCAGGTTGCACACATGGATTCGTCGATCATGGCGTCTGGTTGAAGCCGATTGGTGAGAATGATGTTAGGATACATTGCTGCTACATCCAAGTGATAAATAAGTGGCGCTTCCTTTCTTATTGGTGTGTCACGTAACTGTTCCAATTGTTCCTTGATCTCGTTGTAAACTTCGTCGTAGTTGGCTACATCAGATAATTTCTTCTTTTCTTCAACTTGAATAGTGAATTTGAGAGCTTCGTCCAATTGGTCAATAAGCTAATGTCAAAAAAAGAAGAAAAAACATAACAGGAGTATCAGTTACCTTGACAATCAAAATTTAATTTTTTCTTTTTTGACCTACCTGTTGCGCTGCCGATGGATCCACTTTGAAATCAGTTGCAATATCGCTTCGAAATACGCCCGCCTCCAAAGCCTCAACGTGCCCACCGACATAGGTTTGATTTTCCACCTTGTGACCTTCATAAAATTGATCGGTTTCTTCGATGTGTTTGTTTGGCATGATGACATTGACTTTGTATGCTTCAACCTAAGAATAGAAATGTAAAATAAAAAATGAGTAAGATCTTAAGTGGACACGGTAATATGTTTTCTTTGACTTACCATCAGTAGCAATTCACAAAGTGTACCAGAACCTTTTCGAAGCACTTCATCAGGGACAAGCGGAATGATGTTACAGAGTGAGAAGATAAATGGATGGACATATTTCATGTAAAGATAAAACGTAGCCACAGCATCGGAGACAGAGTATTGTGCAAGTGTTTGTGGCTGTTCAGCAGCAAATCTAACAAAACAAACGAAGATGCATCAGAAAAGTCATCTATACAATATATATTCTGAAATCTTACCTTGTCATATCTTCTGGATCCAATTCCATTGGATTGTAACCGAGTTTTGCAGTAGTGACAGCCTTAAGACCCTGACTTCCTTGAGGTAAATATGAGTCACGTTTCACCCAACGAAAGGCATCCATATGAGAGGCATGTTTGCATTTGTATTCATCTTCGTCATCTTTGTATACACCGATTTCCTAATAAAAAAGAGTCGGATGGCATTAGTGTTTCGAAGAGAAAGATGATGGTCCTTTCTTTTTTTTTTTTTTTATTTTATTTTTATTACCTGATACATATCCATACCGTGCACGTTTGCCCGAGCCTCTACAAATGGCCAATCGAAGAAGTCACCGTTGTATGTAACGAAGATGGTGGGTTTAGCTTCTTGAATATGTTCAAAGAATCGTCGGAGGAGCGCATACTGTATTAGAAAACGAGAAAAAAAATTAGTACACGGTTATCATTCGTTTCTTATTTATGCACTTACTTCGTCAGCTTCATTAAAGACAGTAAATGGACCTTCGAATTCCGGTTTTGGGGTGTATTCAAAATCTTCAATATCCTGACTAACGATTTCCCGATTCGTAATAAGGTATCCCTAGAGATATATTTATAAAAGTATTAGAAAAGAAGCAATATAACGTTTATTTTTCCACTTACTCGCCCTTCAATCATATAAGATATCATCATAATGGAGTCAATAGTAGCATCAGGAAACTTGAGTGGTAATTTTGTGGTTTCAATATCAAAAGCAAACACAACAGGGTCAGGTCGATGGACAAGATCACTTCGTTTTTTGATGGTCGCCGTTCCATTTGAATACACCTTTGCAGTATACCAGAGACCAACACGTATATCCAAATCAATCGCCACACGTACGTAGTAAGGTACATCATATTCGCGAATATCTATAATGTTCTCTAGTACTTCTTGAGGATTCCGCCGTGATGACATGGAGGCTGATGAATGTTGCTGCTCGTATGATATATGATTGGATTCACTAATGACGATAAACAAAGAGTATGAATGAAACCATTTGATCACTTCCAAGTTTTTCTATTAACTTACTTGACTACCTCCGCATATGTATCAATTGCTTCAGTTTTTCGCTGGTTTTTCTTTGCCACGGGGAGTAGCACCTTTCGCACCGACAGCAAATCAGATACGTTACGGAAACTTAGTTTGATCAGCATTCGAGTATTTCCAATAAGATGGTTTTGCTATCAAGAAACGCAAATAAGAGTGAATTGAGTTAGTACCTGTGGAGAACGTATATGGTTTTTGTTATCCTTACCTGCTTCAAGTCATCCATTTCCTGTCGTGTCATTTTCTCGATGGTGTTTTCGAATCGTCGCCGGAGGTGATCTTCCACTTCAGTTTCAGTGCCAGTCTTTGGAAAAAGAAAAAGGGTTAGTTTCACTATGGATATGTATGCTATTAATTGTTACCTTGCAACCAATGTAAAAGTAAGGACTGTACCGCAAAGTAGTTTTGAAGGTTTGCCCATTTTCAGCAATAAAGTAGTAGTTTACACCAGCATATCCGCCACTCCATTCTTCGTCCATAATCAGCGTCTAGAAAAAATAGAAGGTGTTAGTGATCCAGATCCCCGTTCCTCGATACTGTGCCTTTTGTTTTTGTTATGTACCGCATGCATGTTAATAAGCCAACCAAGACGTTCAGGGCCACCTTCGTACCGATCAAATCCAAACCTGCTTTCCAGTTCATCGAGGGTCTGGATATCTTCGAAGCGTTGATCAATATTTGTTGGTGCATCCACTGAACTGGAAGGAAGTCCATATTGCTTTATCGAATTTTTCAGGTGTGTAGATCCAGGGCGAGGTGCACGTTGGTTACCCTTGGAAGAAAATTTGGATGAAGAGACACCAAACTCTTGACGGGAAGTCATAATGTAAAAAAAGAGGATATATACAAAAAAGATCAATAAACGAAAGAGCTTTATTTTTTATTTTATTTTTTTACCCGCCACGATAAAAAAATTAAACATCTCGCGTCGCGGGGATTAAAATGATACACTCTTTGCTTTTGAGCGTTGTGGCCCCTATTCACTTCCTCCATCCTTTTCCGTATAAATGAATCTCAAAGCACATCAAAAGGTGTCTGTAGCATTATACATAGTCAGTGTTGTTATATCTTTTATATATTCGGATCTATTTACACCGCCGCGTACCTACTTTAGCACCAAAGACAACGTTTTCAATGTCGTTTTTATCAAAAAAGGTTGGTTCTGGGTGACAGTAGTATATGGGTGCTATGTATACTTTATTCTTAACAAACGATGGTCTTCTCAGCAAATAACCCAGTCTATCTATCGATTTGCCTTCGTCACTATGTACTGGTATGTCATGACTCAATGGCTCTTGGGTCCTAGCTTCATCGATCGGGTTTACGTTGCGACTGGCGGTACCTGTGCTCCTCTTTCAGTCGATGGCAATGGCGACCTAACAACACAACAACTACTACAACAACAACAACTCACTTTATTACTATCTCAAACTTTCCGTCAATCAACATGTCGTCAATTAGGCGGAAAATGGTATGGAGGTCATGACGTCTCTGGCCACTGTGTCATGTTAATTCACGCCAGTCTATTCCTTTGGGAAGAACTCTCTTGGCTGTTTTATTCTATCCCTGCTGCTATTCAACTCAAACGCTCCCAGTCTTCAGCATGGTGTTCTCTGTTGGTTGTATTTTCCCTGCTTGTGTTATGGTGGTGGATGCTGGTAATGACTGCAATCTATTTCCACGGCCATTTTGAACTCCTATCAGGCACTGTCTTTGGTATCCTTGGATGGGCTTCATTAGTAAGTGCATAAAATCACGGACGTAGTATGTGGCAATTTCAAATACACTAACTCATTTTCCTCACTTTAACTTTTTTTTTTTTGGTAGTACCTTGGACTCTTTCCAAACCTGCCAGCCATTGGTTTACCGCCACAATCCCCTAGTTGGACAAAATACTAGTAATAGAACATAGAATTCCCCTTTATAGTCATATCCGCATATTCACTTTATAAACTGTAGTGCTATTTTATTTCGCCTTCCATACAAAATAATTTCCCGTAGTTTTATTTTCCCCATTTTTTTATTCGTTAAACTGCTGTCTTATTTTTTCCCTATTGATTTTTGTATTCAATAAACTTTAGTCCATTTTACCCCTCTGTCACAATCATTTCGTTGAAGTTTTATTCAATAAATTGCAGTCCCATTTTTCTCCTTTGTACAAAATCGCTTCCTCATACATATGATACTTTTATTTAATAAACTGTAGTCCTATTTTATTTTATCTTTTGCAAAAAGAAATATATCTACTATACTGATAATGATGTCAATAAAAATATTAAAATATCAAAATATAAGTAACTAAACTATGACTATAACTATTCCAAGTGTGCGGTGTGTGCGACCTTGAATGTCGTGTTTTCAACCATCACTCTTCTTCCCCCACCTTCTTCAAGTCCCCCATATTAGTCGACTAAGCAAAAGAAATAAATATGATGAATATGATGTTAGTTTTTTTTTTTTTTTTTTTTTTTTTTTTTTTTTTTGTTGACAATGTTGTTGTACTTACTTCAACAGTGGATCTGAGGAAGATTCGAGTAAATATAATGTTTTGATTAGTTATATCGTATCATCACAGGGAATTGCCACATGTTTGTATTCATCCTTACCCAATAAATGTCAATTGTTGAATTGCTGTTGTTTCCTCATCTTCTTGATTATCAGCCACAAATAACTATCATGTCAACAAAAGTTCATGAGAATGTATTCACTGTAACAAAATTCAATCGTCTCTCTTTTTTTTGTTCCTTACCACAATATTGACAATATTTTGGAATTTGACAAAGCGCAAGTTAACAATGGCATCATCTTCAAAATCCTTGGGTTCCAAAATGAGAGTCTGAGTTTCCTTCATGGAATCTGCGTCTTCAAAACCGAGATTTTGGCGATTGGCAAATATCTTGATAGTTTTGGGAGCCTTAGCTATGTAAAAAAAAAAAAAAAAAAAAAAAAAAAAAGGAAAATGGATTATCATCTAGTTAATTTCCCCATATGAATGTTTTCTGTAATTTAATGCTTACCAATTTCAGGTACCTTGAATTTCAAGGAATGTAGCTTGACAGCTATGATAATAATGGAAGTACCATGATTAAAAGATTTGTCATACAATGATCATACAGTTCCCAACGTTCTTTTTTATATCACTTACGTTGATTGAATGGCACACTAATAATCAGTTGTTCATCTACATCACTTTCTAAATATGATTCATCCTTCTTGAAGAGATTCTTAACATTGTGTTCTTCTTGTTGATTCAATGCGTCCATTTGGTTGGGAGTAATGATTTCAGTTAAATCAGTCTATTGATTGATGATGACCAAAAGTAGTTGAGTATATCATATTGTCTCGTTATGGCATTCATATACTTACATGCCCAGTCGCACCTGCAAATGCATTACTACCACTTGAAGAAGAAGAAGAGGCACCTTCTAAACCACCTTGGTATTGCTTGACATTCTGTTCGAGTTGAGTTGGATTGGCACCCTTCATTTCGGCCACCTTCTTGCCGCCTTTGTAGAATTGAAACGTAGGCCTAAAGAAGAGTGGAAAGAGATTACGTTAGTGTCACGGGAAACTAGCACTTCTTCTTCGTCAGCATACATAGACGATACTTTGCACTGAGCGGCAACATCCTATAAACATAATTGTGAGTATTCCACAAAATAGTGTGTGTGTGTGTGTGTGTTTGGCTCACTTACAGCAACCTTGTCAACGTCAAGCTATAAATTGGGGGAGGTGTAAAAGTAGAATGAATATGTGTTTACGCAATACACGTATCTGCTTTAACACTTACTTTTGCAAACTGGACATGACGATAGCGACTTGCTAGTTGCGCGACAAATGGAGATATCATCTTGCAAGGACCACTATGTAGATACAGTTATATAAATATATGGTAAGAAGGAAAAAGGAGAATTAGTACAAGGATGATCAACGTGTTTCAAATAAAAGAGTATATTTTGTTTTCTTTTTGTGTATGTTATTATTCTTACCACCACGTAGCATAAAAGTCGATGACAACAAGCTTATCAGAAGGCACAGATGTGATTAGCTGTTGGAACACAGTTGCATTCCCGATTTCTTTGATTGTAGCCATGATGATTGATAGATGTTTTTTTGAGAAAAGAGAAGAGAAAAAAAAAAAAATATCGAGCAAACGAAGGGGAAAATGAAAAAACGACTCCTACCTTTGGCCACCACATAAGAAATTCGAATTCCGTTGACTTTTGGCAGTTCACCTCCTGTATAGAATATTTCTTCACTTCAACAATATTCTCTTGCTTAGCCATCCATTTTCATTCACTTATATAACCATTTTGGGGAATTCAATATGTATATGATCGGTACTGACCTTTTCCTCTGCTTACCTCCTACACAACTTTACTCACTGGCACCGTACTTTCCGCAGTAGTCCGTCTTCTCCCGTTTAAAAAAAAATGTTAAACGTCTAACCATAAATTTTCATTAAGAGCTAGTGCCTTTCCAGTGTGATGGTGCTAAATTAGAAAGGAGATACTACAAGATTCGTTATTGCCATACTTTCTTTTACGTATTGTCTACTGTTATGTATCGATACTCCCATTTGCTATCATTTTTGGTTTATTTAGTCTCCGCTATTTTTCGACTGAAGTATTTTCCCCTTTCCCTTTTTTTCTTCAAAAAAATTTCTCTATGTATTATGGTGACCTATGCTGTTATTTGCGCAAGTAATCAGAATAGATCGATGGAAGCACACAATGTATTGGTGTAAGTAATATATATATATATATATATCTATTTACTTGAAATGTGATGATCTTATTTTCTAATTTTTTTTTACAGGAAGAATGGCTTCAATGTATCCTCGTTTGGCACAGGATCCAAGGTCAGACTCCCAGGTCCAGCCATTGATAAACCAAACATATATCCTTTTGGCACACCCTATGATCAAGTTTATCAAGAACTGAAGGAACGTGATCCAGTTTTGTAAGTAGTATTCAATCAAAAAGATGGAAAGTACAGCTTGTGTTTTTTAAAAAAAACTAACACTGACTGTTTGTATATAGGTATACAAAGAATGGGCTATTGAATATGCTGGATAGGAACAGAAATGTCAAAGACGCCCCTCAACGTTGGCAAGACTCAAAAGGTCTATATGACGTGATCATTACCTGCGAAGAAAGATGCTTTGATGCCGTAGTCGAAGGTAAATGATAAAAGGCATCCACTCTTTCAATCCACTAACGTACTTCTCTCTCTATATATTTTTCAATGTTTTAGACTTATTCAACCGAGGACAAATCCACAATACACGAACGCACGTCATCAATGTAGAAATAAAGGACAACCACGAGGAAGCTACTTTGGGTGGACAAGCAATCCTACAATTAGCAACTATGGTGGAGGAATCCAACGACGTTGACACTGACATATCTGAGATTATTCAAAACTTCACGCACTCAAACCCTTCCTTCCCTCTTCTACATACTGTTACTTATATCTAGCTTAGCCTTCTCCTCCCTCTCTTCTCCTATTATTTTAATTAGTCTTTTGTATATTCCCCTTTTGATTATCTCACATAGATAATAGTATCGTCATTCATATTATCATTACCACTCAATAAACTTGTGTGTTATTTGCAGATTAGTGAACAATGCATGATTGGATCGTTTAGGCGTTTAAATTGATAGGGGATAAGGTGTTATTATTTGATTTGTATGAAAGTTGACTATTAATTGGGATCGCATAGTGATCATGGCGACGAAGTGATCAGGTTAATACTGATTTTGGTAACAAGATCAAGTGTATTTAGTGATTGGTTCATATGGTGCAGTTCAGCATGAATGTAAAATAAACGACAATTGTTGCGATTTTTTTTTTAATATTCTTAACCGTCCACAAAGGCTCAGTTAGAGACATTTGTCCAAAATATTGATTTACTTGGTGTCAAGGAGAAGATGTTGAAGTGTGGTTTTCTAGTAATTAGACATTCCCGTCCTTGGACTCAACTTCCTTCAGTCTGGGATTATTATGCGGCGTGCAAAGAAAGACCAAACAAAAATATATAGTATATCCTGTCTAGAGGAGACTAGGCATGTGAGAAAAAAAAAAGTTCTAATTGGTGAATCAGTGGGCAAGTTTTGGTAGGACGCTAACAAAACAACAACAATAACGACATTGTTTTCATTCTCAAATGGATCAGAGGATAGTTAATATTTTATTGAAGCATATTGACAGATACGAAAACTAACGGCGAGGGGTTCATTGTAGCAAGTGAAAAAATGGGAGGATCTGTTGGAGGAAGCATGAGGGATACTAATGTGCATTGAATAATAGTTAGCACTTATATAAAGGGAGAAGTATGGAATGGGAGATAATATTATGTAAGTACAAGGCATAAGGAAAAATACGGTGACAACCGATCTTGAAACATAGCCACTGTCGGTACTAATCTAAGGAGGTGATGATAAAAAGGGCTCTATTGCATAAGACATTAGAAAGACAAATGTGACATTTTTCATTCAAGCAAACAAAAAGAAACATATTTTATTCAGATATAGATAAAAATATGGACAAACTAACACTAGACCAAGCTGATGAATGCTCCAAAAAGCCAACTAATGATGGTCCCAAATCCTGAATCCAAAATGAAGGGGTTTCCCAATGCATCTTGTAATCTCTGTTCTGAAAACCCTTCTAAACTAGTCCTGATACTAATCTAAGAGCGCCATAAACCCAAGGAAGTTGAATGGTGAAGGGAAAAAAGAAGAAAGAAAGAAAGAAAGAAAGAAAAAAAAGAAATGAAGGACAGAGAGAGCGAAAAATAAAAAAGGGTAAATAAAAATCCACGTGGACGGAATTTGAAATACATGCCGTAGCCCCCCCCGCTGAACTGCAGTTTTGAACATTTTCTTTATTTTTCGATAAACATTTTTCAATGACAAGTCAGATATCTACATTAATATAAAATTTTTATTTACAACATAAAATAAGGGGATAATGAATGAGAATTTATAAGGGGGGGGGTTGGAGGGAAATATTCTACACTACCACTAAAATTCAATTTTGGAGGGAGGGAAATCTATCAACTAACACTGGTATTACCGCAACTGCTTTTTTTCAGTTTTCTATCCTTTTTGGTGAGTAGTCTAAAAATTCAGTAAAAAAAAAAAAATAAGTGACCATCAATTTCTATAATGGTGACATCATGTTTTGCCTTACCTGTTTGATGAAGACATAAAATTGTTTCCAAAAGGTTTAGTAATAAAAGGGAATGTATCAAAATCGTCTAGGTTGAAAGTTGCAGGATCATTTTGAGGAAGATTCTGCTGCTGCTGCTGCTGCTGCTGCTGCTGTATTGGATTTTCATTATCAAAAATTTGATTGTTGTTGTTTTCGTTGAGGTCGGTTTTACGGTCTTGCTGTGCGGGTGTACAAGTTTCAAACTTTCTGCACCCAGAAAAATCGTTCAATAATGACGTAGATATACTTGGCGGTTGAGGCATAAAAGGATCGTCATTCTCTGTTGCAGTCGAATTTTTTGGTGTCCTATAGCGAATCTAAGTGCAATAGATAAATAAAGGTTTAGTTGTTGTCGAGCAATATAGCCCTTTTTTAATATTATATATACTTACGTGATGTTGAGCGTGGCATGGGCATCTCCACTTTTTGGCGATGTTCGGAGGAATAGTTAATGGTGGGTCTAAGCAATCTAGGTGCCAGTAAAGAGGGCAAAAGTCACAGGAAATCATCGGTTTTTTCAGCGCTGTTCGGTGACACCAGTAACAAAATATAAAGTGACCATTCTTATCCTTCAATCGGTGGTAATCTTGTTCTTCTGGTCGACCATTTCTATTAATGCAGCCTGTGAGTACGTGTTAAATAATGGCAGTTAATATGTACCTGTATTTGATTGCTTTGATAGTTGTTGCATCTACATAAGCACCGTTAGGACCAGTAGAAACTAAAAAATAAAATAGAGATGCGTTATGAGTACTCAAAACATTTTGATTATTGGATGTTTACTTACCACCATCAAAATAATTTCGAATGTTTTCCGGCAAAGAAAATGCCACTGGATTGCTTGATTCTAAGTTTTGAGCCATCAATTCAAATAATGACCCTTTCCTTTTGTTTTTTGTCCGGTGGATCGAAGATGATGATGCCTATTCCGTCCCCCCCAAAAAAAAGTGATAAATATGTGATCGGTCAAGTTATAATCGTTTTCCCTTCCCTATAATCATGATCGCTTTTTACCTTTATTCCTTTCCTTTGGTGTAAGCATTGATTACAAAACCATTCGCCTTCCAGTTCATCAACCTCTTTTGTATCCATTGGAGGGTCCACACAGCCAAAATGAAAAACGTTCGGGCAGCCTTCACAACAGAGGAATCGACCTGGTCCATGACACGCGTCGCAAAGATCATGGTTCTAATATATAATCATAAGACCCATTGTTTTTTTTCTCTTTGTCGTACAAGCCTTGCGTTTCCCCTACTTTACTTACTATTTCTTCGAGATCTTCATTGACAATATTGGGTTTCGGTTTTGGTGGTTTCTTGGAAATTGTCCTTTCGATAAAAGTAGAGGTTAGTGTGTTTGATAATCAATTCAATCATTGACGCTCTCTTTTTCCAAAAACAGGGAGAATGCTTACTTTGTCTCATTGGCGCTACTTTTGGATTTTTTGTTCTGGATGTCAGGAGAACTTGATCGGGAGAGAGTTGTATATCTTGGAGAGGACGCCCTTGTGATACGTGTTTTCTTCTCAATCATCGATGTGCTGGAAAATAAACGGCCAAAGCTGACTGGTTAGCCCATATCATCCCCCACCCCCGACGGTACTCCCCCCCCCTACCGCAGGTTTTTTTTTTTTTTTTTTTTGGCCTTACTTTGGAATTGAATGTCAGTGCAGAATGTTCAAAAGCAAAAAGAATACACAAAGGAATAAACGAAGGCAAACAAAACTTGAAAAAATAACGTCAGTTTGTCAATACAAGGAACATCTAGAATCCACCAGTTCAAATACTAAAAAACGATCGTGTTTGACTTACTTGTGATGTAAATAATGAGATTTACAAGATCAAGGTCGTTCTATTGAGGATATCCGTTGAGTAGGACCAGCTGAGATGGTGTTGTAAATGGTTTTAGTATGTCTTTTGATGGAATCGATGATGGCAAACTTGGAATGTTTTGATATGATAAAGTCAAAGTCAAAGTTAAAGTCAAAGTCAAAATAAAAATAAAAAATAAAACCCGCTATAGTTGTACAGAGGGTTAAAAAGAATAGAGATGCGAGACAAAAAAAAAAAAAAAAAAGAAAGAAATGGAAGAGCGACACAAAATGTTGAAAATGTTTTCTTTCGGGAGGGGGGGGATTTCGGAGGGTGTGGGGAGAAAATCATTTCCGCCCAGGCGAGCAATTTTTGCCAATGTATCACCAAGGTAGGCAGACGCAGCTTAGCTTTTCGATTTCATTTCAACAGTAACATAAAACATATAATCAATTGATATCAATTTTTTTTTTATTGAGGGCAGACAAATATTTGCAAAGATAAAATATAAAAAACGAAGGTGTACAACAGAGATATAAACAATGACGGGACTATGCTATAATACTACGGGGATATAAAGGATAAAGAGCTAATTGCTAATTAATCACTATGTTTTTTGCCAATTGGAGGATATTTCGATTGCCGGATTTTGGGCTGATGTGCTTGCCTTGTGAGAAGATACCAGCGGAAGGCTACTTGTGGTATACACCAGTTTGGCCATTTTTCCAGAGAGTTGATGCCCACTATCCAATATTAAGGGTTGTTCGCCACACCAAATTTGTAGTCGATCTTCTTTTCCTAAAACTCTCTTTGGGTGTCTTGCTGGGAGGGGCAATGTTATGGCTGAAGTCGTATTCCTTTCATCACAAGTTCCGTAGTCGTCAACATTCAGGTCATCGATTCCACTAGTCGGGCCTACATCATCATATATTCGTTGCTGCTGTTCACCACGGTCCATACCATCAGCCTGTTGCGCTATTCTTTCCAAATAGGCCAATTCAGTCCCATCCGTAATCCGCTGACCGCTTTGCTGAAACTGTGGAGTTGATGTTTCTTCATGATGAGTGACAGATCCAAAGTTTGAGCCAATGAGGGTTTTTCCTTTGCCAATCGTGATGTTTTTGTTGTCCTTTTCTCCAGATTGGGGGTAGTTGTCCGTTTCACCATTGCTGATTCGTTGGAAAAAATCGGTCAACTTTCTATCTTGATAGCCGTCGCCTGTATCACCCTTGTCCAAGTTACCAGGAGTTTCAACAACGCCAAATTCTTCAGCAGTTAACTCAAAAGGATTCCCGTTTTCTTCTTCTTCAAAGGATAACCAGGACATTTCATAAGGAAGAGAAGCCACTCGATGGTGATAGTTCATTTGATAGGGGAAGAGCGTTTCAGGTAGTCGTTCCTTGCGATCATAACAAGACAGCAACCAATCCGGAGCCACCACACGCATTTTCTTTTCCAAAGCCTTGATAATAATGTATGGTGTGTATGAATGTTGAGGCTGCTTGTGTCTGCACCTTGTTGAACCACTGCTGCTGTAGATAAGATGAGTTGCTGATGTCGACCACTTCTCAATCACAGTCGCAGAGAGCATCCGAGCAATTCTTGCCAGTTGATCCCGATTTTTCACTGATTTATCGATATATAAACCCACACCTAGGAGCGCATTTGTTGAGCTTTTGGCGGATAAGTCGTCATGTTGCTGCTGTTGACTGGCGGTGAGACATTTCACACTTGATTTTGATCTCCTTCTTTTACGAGGGACCTTTGGCTTGTGAGATGTCTTATTGGTTCGGTATGAGATAGAAGTATTGGTGAAAGAATGTGATGTGATGCGTTTATGTAGTGGTCCAGTTTCTAATAAACGCATGTCCAAGGGGTAATAGGGGAAAAAGAGAAAGACACAGCAGCAAAAGCAAAAAAAAAAGCGGGCATTAAATACAGTCAGTGTCAGACCTGCCTGGCGTCTACTATGTCTTCTAATTTATTTTCCATGAAATTGGATAAAATATTTATTTAGCTCTATAAATACAAGTTTATAATAAAGATTATTGTATAATTGGACTTTTGTGCTCGACTATTTTAGTAGAAAAAAAAATGGTGCGCCAGCCGCATATTGGTAGATCGAAAACAACGAAGAAACGCCTTAGGAGCACAGTTTTTTCTTGTAAAACCCTTATTCTGACAATTTAAAATGCTACGCAGGAAACTTGACATTATTCACGTATACTTAAAGCATGATGTATGCCCAGGCTGCATGCTTAATCCAGCAGCCAAAGTGTGTCGGTGTTTTAAAGTCATTTGGATTTTGCATGAAACCTCATTGTGTCTCATAAAGACATCCCCCCAAGTGAATGTTACTGGAGATGAATCCAGATAAATTTGTTTAATTATGTTTTACACATATATTCAAATGCACTCGTTGTCTTTGTGTAGTTTATGTTATGAATGATAGTGACATGCAGCAGCTTTTATGAAGAATCTCTTGTACCTTTCTATCATATCAAAGAGATATAAATCCACCTCTTTACGCGTTGCTCTATATTTCTCTTTATATTTCTATGCTGTTGTGTGTATAAATTACTGTATAGTGTCTTTATATGGAACAGATACTCGACAGAATTGTATCTAGTTCTATGTGAAGGCGACTTCGTTCTACCATAAGAGAGAAAAACAAAAGCCACACAGCTGTAGATCTACTGGGTAATTCTGCTGAATTTCGAAACCGTTCTTGGTCAGTCAACAAAAGCTGAATAGCTCAGTAGCACATCCCAGCCATTTACCTTGGCTTCGGTACTACTATAATACTAACGGTAGAATGGAAGAAGAAAAAGGGCGGTTATTTAAAGAGCAGGAACGCGGGCGATGATTTTCACCCAAAAAATCACAACCGCCTGAATGATCCGAGTTTTAACTTTTTTGTCACCCATGGCACACTTTTTTTTGGCTGAGTCGGTAGTTAAATTCCCAGCACCTTTTTTTTTTTTTTTGGTCCACTTTTCCTTTCCTCTCGTGATTATAATAGATTCTTTACCCGATGCCCTATTCTCCTTACACTCTCCAAACCCTTATACCTTCGCATGTAATAGAGGATATTATTCAATCCATATCACCTTCAAGCAACAGTCCAACTACCTCGCCCCCCTCTTTTTTTTCTCGTCGCTCTACAACACCTTCGTCTCCGTCTAACACCGGTAACGCTAATGGAAACATTACTTCGACTTCACCAAACTTGGCTTCCTCTCCACCATCCAAGCTCAATGCTAGGTTCAACAATCTGATATCTTCTGGAAATGCTCAACGATTCACGATTGACGCTGTGGAAGCTTGGGGTAAGGATGCGCAAAAAAAAAAAAAACAATGGCAATATACTTTGTAGTACTAACTGAGATGCCTTTCTTTCCTTTACTCAAGGCAATGACTTGTACCTTGGTACTTCCGATGGTCATATACTACACTTTGTATTGGAAGAACAGGAAACGAAAACAGAGGTATTTGTTTATTATAAAAATTGAAGAGCATACGCCTCAGAATATTCACTTTATTATTTTATATATGTTTGAATTTTACATAGATGCCTAGTATACCGTCTGTCTCGCGATTAGAGAACAAGATATTTTTGGGGTATGGACGGAAATCAGTGGAAAGGATTCTTGTGATCCCTCAAGTGTCCAAAGCTGTGGTTCTTTGTGGTAAGTCCATCAAGGGTGTAGATGTTGATGCGTGATTTTATTTCTAACAAAATGCCTTTCGTACCTAGATTCAACTTTGTCTTTTTACTCTTTGCCTTTCTTTGATCCTATGCCTGTGTCTTTACTTGCTCCAATCAAAGGTGTGTCTTGCTTTACTCATGATGCGGCTGAAGAGGGGAAGATCGGTCCAGATGGCACCATAGAATTATGTGTAGTGCGGCGACGTGTCTTCCAAATTTACAAGATGGGTGAGTTTTTGCATATGAAAAAGGTAAACTATCAGAAAATGAAAAAAAAATTCACAAAAGCTAGTGTCGCTAACCTGAATTTCTCGCCGAGTTGTTTAGGAGATCCCTTTGCCTGACGGTGCTATATTTGTGATCCGATATAATCAAAGTCTCTGCTTGGCCGATTACAATCAATACAAGCTCATTCATGTCGATCCAATCAAAACAATACCTCTCATACCTACGCCACAAGAACCTGCGTCGCCATCAACATCTTCTTCTGGCATGCTCATGAACAACACATCTTTAGTACCACGGCCGGTCGCTGCTGTCATAAAATCCGATGAATTCTTGATGGTTAGTGGAAGCGCTAGCAATCATATCCTTTTTTAATAACTTATACTTGCTTTATATTATTATTGAACTGACTCTATTATGCTGTCCTTAACCTTTGAATCTCTATTTTTTTTTATCGTTGAATACAAACAATTGGTATATTTTTAGATGCGCGGGGAAATGCTATTCGTGGGACGATGCAATGGTCAAGTTATCCAAAATCTATTTGTGTGGAATACCCTTATATTGCTGCTCTCCTAAAAAACAACACCATTGAAATCCACAACATTAATAACCAACAATTATTACAAGTCATCACTCTTGATCCAGGTGTGGAACCACGCGGCATGTCATTTGGTCATGGGATAAAAGTACATCTCGATGGATTGGCCTCACGGCTTTACCGGCGCCCTTATCGTCACAGCAACAAATCAGCAGCCGTATCGAACCATTCAACTCATATCGGTGATGGTGGTGATGAAGAGGAAGATGATTTACAAGTAGCTATGAAACGACAGGTATCTCGTCTTGCGAAGGTCCCGGCGAAAATATTGGTATTTGGGCGGAATTCAGTTATGGCGCAAATCATCACGCCGCTTATTATGCAGGTGGACGCCTTGATTGATGATAATCGAATTGAAGAAGCAATGGAGATGACGGATCAGGCTCGCAACACCATGTCTTCTACCAACGATATTCATATGAAAAGGATGGTAAGGGAAATATTACTGCCAGTGTTGTAGCTGAAGGAAGCAGGAGTACTTATCTTAACTTTTTTAATCGAATCGTGTTTGTCTATAGCAAAGTGAACTGGACTATATCTACCAAAAATGTGGATTACTGATGCTCAAGGAAACAGTATTTGAAGACGCTTTTACTCTCTTATCCAAAGGTAACCTGGATCCTCGATTGGTGATTTGGCTATTTAATGGTGATCTCTCCATTCAAAACAATGAAGACAATTCTTCCCCTATGCTGGTTTTTGATGGTATTTCTGGACTATTGGATCAAGTCAATAGCATAGATGATATTGGTATGCAAAAATATTATTGCCTTATCCAACACAGCTTTGTCGCTTCTATTAACCTCTCTCATATTCTTGATTCCCGATTATTATTTTTGCTTTCTAGTATCTAGCGCGATGGCGAAGAATTATCCGGAACAACAAAATCAATCTCCATCTAGTGCCAACATGGAAATCCGGCGGACATTACGCGAAAATGCAAAGGAAGCGGCGCAGAAATATCTTCTTGCTGAAAGAGGAAAACGAAGGGATATTCTAGGTCAAGGAAACTTTATGTGCAAGGTAAATACACCATTTTTCATCTTTATTTCATAATAGGTACTAACCCTTTCTTTCTTATCTATTTGTATTTTTCAGGCAATTGACACGTCGCTTCTGAAGTTATTTACACTCAACAACGATCTCAAGATGATCTACCGCATTATGAAAGAACCAAATGATTGTGACATTGATGAATGCAAAAAAGCACTGATGGAATCAAAGGTAAATGAAAAAAAAGGAAATAGGATATACACTACATAACAAACGTAGACGACTGACATTACTATTTCTATTTTATGAATTATCAGCAATATTATGCGCTGTCGATATTCTACGAATCGAAGAATATGTTGGTAGCATCGTTAGACCTGCGGATACAGTAAGTTGAAAATGGAAACCAAATCAATAAGTGTGAAGAACCTGTCATACTCACTTTTTGTTTTGTATTATTTAATTAACACCCGATTGGTGACCCAAAGAATCTACGAAGGCAAATTACCTGATGAGAACTTCAAGGAAGGTTGGGACAGAATCAAGGACATTTTATTACAAAACAATGAACTCTCTTTGTCGCAGGTGATGAATTATGCTTGGTGGCTAATGGATAAAAGTCCTACAGATGGTGTTGAAGTATTGATACGGTCTCCTTTGGCAGCAAGTATGGATCCTGGTGTTATTTTGGATAAACTGACTTCTTTGGGAACGGAAGCAACTAGAACGTATCTGGAATACCTGGTGATATCCCGTCAAAATCAAGACTCCAAATACCACACCCAGCTGGCATGCACCTATATCAGAGATGTACAACAAGAAATCGAAAAGACAGACCATGGTGTTGATGAACTGGATGGATTAGGTAAGAAAATGAAACTTATATAGGACCGGCGACGGGGTATAAAAAATGACCAGGAATCCATACTGATTTTTTTTATTTAGTGAAAGAATTCAAAAACTCGGTGGACCCTATGAAACCTAATGTTGACAGCGAAACTTTTGTCGGCTTTCTTGGACGAAAACAACATGTAGAATCGAAATTAATTATCAAACGACTTCTGCTTCTTCGGCTATTACAGGAATCACAACTCTATGACGCCTCTACTGTATTGGATGATTTATTGAAGACTGGACATCTGCAAATTGAAAAGGCTGTTGTGTTTGGACGGGTAAGGACAACATTAATTGTACTTATGATATGAATTTGGACAATGGTAAGCTAACAAGCAAGCCTTTTTTTTTTAAAAAAAAAATGAAATAAACATAGATCGGCAGACACCAAGATGCTTTAGATATACTGATCCATCAATTAGGTGATTTTGTGGGCGCTGAAACGTATTGTGCTACGAATGGTAAAAGTACTGGTATTATTCCCAGCGCAGCTGCTGATTGAAATGTTTGTATCCCCCCTAATCCAATCCCCGTCGCCTGCCAAATCGTTTATCTTTGTTTCATACCTTATTTACTCCTAGTATAGTCATGGTCGTCACCCTTTTCTTACACTCTATCTCCATTTCTATGTATGTTTTTGGGCTTATGTCTTATATTTAGTACATCTTATAGTAATTATCCTCAATTACCCTCCCCCTACATCACATTGCTTTAAAATTTTATCATGTGCATTTTGGACAATGTTGAATTGTTGTATTATTTTTTACCTTCTCAATAAAATCTTTTTTATTACTTTTCTGTGTATATGTGTATGCTGAGAACTATACTAGTGTTTTGATGTATTTGAAAATGATAAAAAAAGTGAAGTATAAAGAGCATATATTCACCAATTGCTGAAAAAATATGTTCCACAAGGTTGTTGTAGTTGCTATTACCGTTGATGGTCAGGGGCTATTTGATTTTATGCAAACTTTATCATTATAGGTTGAAGGAAAAGCTGTCAGATTCCCAATGTGGTTAAATACTAATAGGACAATGCTCGCATACACTCACTTTGTACTATCATAAAAACAAAAAAAAAAAAAAACAAGGGAAACAGATTTGCTGAAGGGATGTTCCGTAGTCATGTGAGCAAAAGACACTCGTCCCGAATATATCTTAGGTACTCCATCGACGGATCATAGTGATCCTTTTTCCTTTTTTTTTTGTTTTATGGATATGTGAAATAATTCCATGAACCATCACACGATAAGTCAAAAGTAACCAACCCACTAATAATAAATGTAGATAAACGAATATAATATAAATGTATACCATACAATCAGGCGGCAATGTATAATGATGTATGGAATCGCTTTTTGTTTATTCAATTAAGGCGTGTGGTAAAAATATACTTGGGAAGCAAAAAGAAAAATACAACTAATATTATGTAGATACTAAGAAAAGTTGTACTCTAATTAATATTTGATGAAGTGAAATTGGGCAGCTGAATAAGTTGTTTTAAAATGTGATGTTTATTGGTGTCGTAGTTAGGCAGGGCTGAGAGTGTTGAGTGGGGCCTAATATATGATAGTGAGATGGGTATTCTTGTGGAATAAACATAAAACAAACTATGATAATTCAAGCAAAGAGTATAAGCATTCTATTTTGAGTAGATTGATATTCTACAATAAAGCTTACGACAAACTAAACTAGTTCCAGGTGCAGTGCTCCATGTTGTTGCATCCAAAACCATCATGGCGTCGATCTTGTATTATATGGTCTTGATTGCTTTAAAAGGAAGCGGAGTTCACAATACACCGTTGCTTGGATGATGGGAGGTACTGTAAAAGGAAGAGCATGTCGTTGTTGACGGGCAACGGTTGTTTGAAAAAAAAAAACAAGATAGGACGACCATGCCACCGACGCCGAATGTTTTTGCCGTCTTAAAAAAAAAAAACATGATACAACCAACGCTGAATGAGCAGGCTTGCTATAAAAAAAGGAGGAGCAATCATACCGTCAGCATTGAATGATGACGATTTCCAACATGAGAATAGAAATACCACGCCTATCATGTTGTACGTCATGTAGTTAGTTGTAAAAAAGAAAGAAAGAGAGAACGTTCCCTTTTTTGTAACCTCCAAAAAAAATAAACCAAAATCACTTCTCATGAGAGGACAGAATGTTTCAAATCCCGCCCACGTGAAATATTTTTTTTTTTCTCTCTCCCGCCTTTTGTATTTTCTCGGCTCTCTTTCTTTTTGATAATTTTTTTTCCTTTATTTTTTCTTCACTATTAAACTTCTATGGGGTTCTCTTGATCTTAGATTAGTATCAGGACTAGTTTAGAAGCGTTTTCAGAACAGGGATTCCAAGATGCATGGGGAAACCGTTTCATTTTAGATCTAGGATTTGGGGCCACCATCATTATAGTCTGAACTTTTTGAAATCTTTTTTAGTTTAGTTTAGTGGCAGTTTATCATAGTTTGTATCTCAACATGAATAAACTATATTTTTTCTTTTTACTTACTTTAAAGGAATATGTCCCATTAGTCTTCTCATGTTTTGCACAGTAGATTCCAGTTTTTACTAGCAATCAATCCCGTCTGATTAGTATTGACCGTTGTTGTGCTTCAACGAAAGATACCTATTTAGTCTTTCTCAAGTCTTGCACAGTATACTATATCTCTTCTTGCAATTTATCCTTTGGATTAGTATTACCATTCTTAAGATCAACAATAGTTTTACTCATGCTACCCCTAAGAGATCCCGTGTTGCAATGAACCCCACGCCTTTAGCTTTATTGTTTACCAGTATACTCTAATAAAATATATTTTTTTTATTTACTACTCATCCCCTAACTTATTTTATATTAATCAATGTGGTCATGGTGGCTATTTCGCAAGTGTTTTATAAAACACTTGCTTACCTCCAATGCACCGTCCATAAAAAAAATCATGAGTTTATTTTTTTCGATGTCTATTTTACCAGCCATATTGGGCGCAAATCTGATGCCTGGTTTTTCAAACAAGATGCATCATCAAAATAAAGAAAATCATAGTCAAACTGGTTGAAAGAATTTTTGCCAGTGTTGATAAACATATAGTTATCATCAACAAACTTTTTTCTCCTTCCGTTACTGTTTTGTAGGATAGTTTTATCGTGCCAATATCAATGAAAGATAAAGTTGCTCATTTGCTACTCAGTGGTAAGAATGCTGTGAATATGTATGTGAATATGTACGTGTGGAAGGTCGATCTGTCAAAAGAACAAACGAACAAAAGGATGCACCGTTGACAGTGATCTACTCGGCACATTTTGTTAACCGGCAAGATGGTGAGGTTAGAATGCAAATCTTATAAAGGAGCTTCCTCTACAAAACCTGCAGGTTTATGTTTTTGATTGGATATGATAGAGAGATATCAAGAAGCTATTCGCGTTATTGTAAGATTTTGCCTCAAAGAAAACGATTTTTCCCATTTACAGCGGCATATATGTGGTTCATTTCCAGGATCCATCTCCTATTATTAGTTTACGAAAATAAATTCTCTCTTCTATCTTAATATGATATCAAGTTGGTGTTATCAAAGACAGCAATGAGCTGACTGTCAATTAAATAAAAAATGCATACTTGCATACAGTATTCCTTGAATAAAAAAAAACAAAAACAATTGTATATGTTTATGGTGAGAAGGTTGACGAAAAAAAAATAGAGATTGATGACGGCTCTGATTTTGAATTTACTTTGGTCGGCTTATGTTTTTTGTTTCCAAGTGAGTTTTAAGCACACGAAGAAAGGGGATGTGGAAATAGAAAGCTGTTAAGGGGACAAAATAGCCCATCCCTCCTCTTTCTTTCTCTTTCTTTATATTATATATTTTTATTTTTCATCATAATTGTATTGTTTTTTTGTTTTTGTTTTTGTTTTTATTTTTATTTTTATTTTTTCACGTCCTTCTCTCTTTTTTCATTGTTTTTGCATTCATGCCTGCAGGACATAAAAAACATAAGCCTGTTAAAATGAATTCAAAATCCGACCATCATGCCAATGGAAGCACGTCTAAAAGCAATAATCACCATAATGCGTCAGTAAAAATTGGAGCCACACCATCAGCAAAAGTTCCATCATCCAAAGTTTTATTATCACCAACATTTGTATCATCTTCTATACCATCTATGTCTGTTTCACAACCTGTCATGCCTAGCCCGTCTTCTTCTGTAAGCATGGCTGGGGCAGAATCATCCACGTCAATGCCTGTGTCACCGTTGTCATCGTCCCCATCTCTGCCTCTAACTGCATCTATCATTGGTGGTATAATTGGTGGAGTTGTCATATGCCTCTCTATTGTAATTTATGCGCTTTTCCGAAGAATAAAAAAGAAAAAGGGGCAGCAACGACAAAAAGGTATGATGGGACATGACGACAATACTCATACTAATGCCGGGAAAAATGGAGGCTGGAATGTAACGAGAAGCTGGTCTACACTTGATTCAAACAGTAATAAATGTGCCACTGACATGAATCCCCCACCTCCAGCGTATTATTCTTCCACACGCGCCAAAAAACGCTGGACTCAAGACTCGATGGTTAGCAAACAATCGTCTTTTGTCAAGCAATATAACCCACAATTAGCCTATAGCCCCAGTCAATCGACTATTTTACAAATGGATCATGAAGGTGTCTCTCCAAGTCATACTCTAGTTGATACCAGTGGGTCATCATGGTTGCACCAGAAAGAATTGAGTTTACCAGAGTATGAGGAAGACCAACAACAACAAAGACGATCCATCCAACCTTATCAAGCACAACTGGATATTTCTTCCTCCTTTTCTGATGCATTAGATACCCCTGGTCCCTATCAAAGTGGCATCTTACTCCATACACAAGAAGATTTGCATCCTTCTTCCACATCTTGAAATCCTTTCCCCCTTTTTTTCCCATCACCATGTTCACTAATGCGCCAAAAAATAAAAATAAAAAAAATATGACAATGATAAAAAAAAAAACACAATGCCTTTATTCAATATATATAACATATAACTATATTCTACATCGCAATAAAACTAATGGTAATACTAAAAATCCATAGATAAATAAACCAATTTAACCTTGCGTCAGGATCCAATCATGCCATCTGCCAGGCGTCTCCAAAGATTTCGGTAGTTCATCTTTAGTAATGGCTAATAATAATCATCTGTACTGTCATAGGTCACTAGGGTAACCATTATTTCGATGGTATCCATATAATATCCTTTCTCCGCATAGAAAACCGTTCGTGTTCATTTAGCCACATGGATACTCAATTCCGTAAAACTAGAATAAGATATGAAATCATTTAGTAAAAAATAAAAAAATAAAATAAAAATTAATACTCCTTACCTGCCTATACGTCATTGAGAACATCTCAGACATGACCAGGCGAGGACTCTAGCCATAACGAGAATTTGTACCAGTACAATCAAGCTATTCATCATTGTATATAAAACTAAGCAGTATGCTACCCATCCAGAAAGCAAAGTAGTGTCCGTTTGGGGAAATTTTGTACGTACCAAATAGAATGGTCAATTGTTGTTGCTGCTCATAGTACACGTTTAGAAGGTTTAAAGCACTTTGAAGTACGTAAAAATACTTGTTGGTTTGTGGCGTTTCATATGTTGCTTGCTTTTAAGTTCAAATAAAAAGTACATCGTTAGTGACTGTTCGAAACTGTATGAAAGATCTTTCTATTATACTAATGTTCGAATAACTTACATCGTTTCCATTGATAGAATGTACTGGAGGAAGAGAGAAAAAAAAAGGCACCTCGAACGATTTTTTTTTTAGAAAATTCATGGACGATTTAATCTCCGCCATTTGGTGGGGTGGTTGATCGAATTTAATCCAACGTCAAAAAATACAATGGAAACACAATGAAGCATTGGCTTGTATTGTCGTTGAGACTGTCATATTATATAATCAGACAAAGTATTCAAATTCGCCTACTTATCATAGTAAGATAATGTTTTTTAACTAACGGGCGAGATCGGGACTGAAATTCCCTGCTGGGATTACTTAACCTCAGGCACATGTTTAGTGTCAGAGTTTTGGATAAACCTTTTCTTTGGGCGTCAAAATCTGGTCTCATAGTTGCGGGGAGATTTGGTTTTTAAATTTAAAATAGGCATAACTTAGCTGTGGGGAATAAAACAAATTGTGAACCTTTTGTCGTCAGTGTCAAATGGAGCACGGTTTCCCAAATATATCGTGGACTGAGGGTTTTATCGAAAGATATTTACTGTACATCGAGAGAATGTCACATTGATGTCAGAATATACAATTACACATAATTTCGGAAACAATGGAGCGTGAGGTGTAAACAGTAATATTCCCAAATAGAAATATCACACCACTTTTTTATTTTGCCTGAAAGCAAAGACCACTCGGACCCAAAAAATATGAAAAAAATCGAAAGATTCTTTCAGCCAATCAAAATTTAACCATTATGCAATCCAATTTTTTTTTTTATATAAGTGCAGCCAAATTTATATTTTTTTTTCGTTCCTAGATTATTATTATTTTTTAAAACACCTCAATTACTCCATTCAAACACAATGAACATCAACCCATATTACGATGATCGCCATTACCAACAACTCCTTCATGACGAAAATGACTACATGATTCCTTGGTTCCAACCTACCTCTATCCCTCATACACCAGCTCTTTCTCATACTTCGCCCTCTCCTCACGATTGTTATGCTTCTAATAACGACGTTCTATTTGCATCCATGTCCCCTCAAGCACCATTTGCAAATATATATGAAGTTGGCTCCATATTAATTCCGTCAGATGATATTACACCAGCGCTCACCACAAGCACTACAAGCACCACTAGTACCTCCAGTGCCAACAACAGCACCTCTTCCACTGGTATTGTCCTGTCTCCACCTACTCCACCTCCAGTCCATGACGAAGACGTGAAGAAAGAAGACATCTCTACAATCAGCCCGGTCGCACCTATGCCTTTTAAAAAGGTAGCTCACAATGCCATTGAACGCAGGTATCGAAACAACATCAATGACAGGATTCGGGAACTTCAACAAGTAGTACCAGCACTATGCAGGGACGACGACCATGACTGCCATTCCAATAACAATGGAAACAATAGATCTATGGACGATGATGATACCGACGAATTGGAAGAAGAGGACGGTGTTCCAGTGGCAAAGAAATTGAACAAGGCTACCATTTTACAAAAAGCGACTGAATATATCCACTATCTCAAATACTCACAGCAACTTCTGACACAAGAAAACGACATGTTACAGCACATTATCCAAGCACTCCCTGGAGGTGAGCCTGTGTTGAAGCAATTTTTGATCGACAAGCAACGCTTTGATCAGGCGGAAAAAGAACGACGGGCCAAGGAACGGAAAATCGCTTTACAACAACAACGTATTAACCACCAACGGATGCTAAAGGAGCGTGCGGCCCAACGAGCTGCCCTGATGCCACCAGAAGAACGCCAACGAAGACGCCGTCGATCCTCGCAACAAAAGAAGAAAGGTTCTGCCAGCAATATCTTGTCATCCTTATCTCCTTCATCTTCTCCGTCTCATTCTGCACGCTCTTCCTTATCACCTTCGCCGTCCACCTCTTCCTCTTCTTCCCCAGGTCTTTTATCTGTCTTTTTTGGGATGACCTTTTTCGCTGTGCCGGGTCAAGTCCATCCTCAGTTTGGAAACAACACCGTTCCTCTTCATCAAAATTCATGACCCACCCCATGGCTCACAACGATTGGTCTTGGTCCGATTACTGGTAGGTTGCCTCTTTAAAATATTTTTAGTGTTCATACACGTGAGTACTGACATTTTTTATTTTTTATACATATATTTTTTTTTTCCTAGGCCCATGATTAAATTCCTCCTATATTGCTTCTTTATCACATACCTTTTTATTTTACCCTTCTTATCGAAATTCCACATTCGACGCACTAGTATCAAAAAGCGAATCAACTAGATTTATATTACCCCTCTCTCTCTTTACTATTACATTATCTATCTCTATTCCTTAGTTTATATATTTATATTTATTATCTTTTACATCTGTTATATTATTGTATGATATCATTTTATATCTTTTTTTTTTTTGTATCTTGCCTTTCCCATCATCATCCTTATTATTCCTGTCCCACTGCTATTTTTGTTTCTGTTTTTTTTTTTTTTAACCCAAATCCTTTGAATAAACACAAAGAATAGATACTTGTTCTATAGAATATATCATTACCAAAAACAAAACCACTGTCTTCTTCAACTTCACTTTTTTTTTTGTACATATCATAGTCTTCCCTTTTTATTTGCCCATAAAGTAATATACCATCAAAAAAGACACATTGTATTCCTCAAGCCCCCCCCCCGTACCTTTGTTCGCATCTTCCCCGATTTCTATACAAGCCCTATAAATAAACATGCCTATAGAATCTACCATTGCAAAAAAAGTCTTCATATTTGTCTTATGTTGTTTATTTCAGAAAAAAAAAAATCATATGCTAAGTATCATATAATATACTATCAATAAAAGAGGGTAATAGGTAATCAATATGGAAATAGAATCAAAATCTAACTCTAATAAAAGTCGAGACTGTGGTTCCATGATACATGCAAATGTGCACTTGTCCTATCACCTTCATTGTTGCTTCCTCCCAATCGCTATGTTTTCTTGGAGCGATAGGTGTCGAGATTCATCATCCGGTCCAATTGTGTTGAGGTCAATGATTTTGGAAATAATGGCCGACAAGCTTTACCGAGTATCCTTTCATAATATCAAGAATAATAAAAAGGTTGTCGCGTGTTTGTTTTGTACTGTTTCGCCAAGAATTTAAAATCAGTTGGAAGTGCTTCGTTTGGATATGGTGGAATACATAAAAAGAAAAATTAGAGTCAAGTTTTAGTATCACACAAACAAAACACACACACACACACACTTGATAACCAAAAAATATTACCTTACAAAAGAGGTAGACATGAACATTGCCCGCGATTGCATGAAAAAATCACTTTTATATTGAGTATAAAGAGTAAATAAACTATACCTTTCTTTTATTTGAAGATGGGGAGGGAATCTTACCTGCTAAGGAGGGCTCCATTTTCTTGTTTGTGTTGAGATTCAACGTTTTCGCACATGTAAGGGTGTGAGGCGAGAAGGCGTATGAAATTTAACTATATCATCATGAGGCCTAACAAAAAAAAAAAAAAAAAAATGAGCTGATGTATTTCCCTTTGTCTCCAGATAAACATACAATTCAGTAACCAGAAGATTTAGTTTGTCTTACATTTCGGAACTTGGTCAGCGTTATCACAATCCATTTTTGTGATAATGACATCCTGAATAAAAGGGCTGAGAGATGCAAATGGTACACTAAGAGTAACCCCGCTGCCCTTGTATTTTGTCCAGGTCCAATGTGTTGACTATGTATGAATCTATGTATAAATAACAGTAACGATAAATGAGAAGATACCATTGAATATTTTCTTTTCTTATGTATGCTTACCTTGCCTTGTAAAAAACGCCTGCGATTTCGAAGTGCTCTTTTCTTTTTAGTTTCTTTTTTTATTTTGAATTATTTCCCCACAACCTATTCTAACATAACATCATAGCACAAAGGCAAACAAATCATAAAAGTCAAATACACTTTATTTCACAGAAGTAAAGTCATAAAAAGCATATAATCTAATCGAATCTAGCGTTTCAATTCGTATGGAATAGCCTTGTCTTCCAGTACTGCCAATACGTTGTCGATCATCATGCCGCACATCGTTTCCCTGGTTTCAAAAGTCGCAGAACCGATATGGGGGAGCACCACACAGTTGTCCAACGATTGTAGAGGGTCATCCAATGGTAGAGGTTCCTATAAGAATAAATATGTAAACGTCAGTAAGAATACGCTTTTATAAGTTGTGTTGATTGGTAACGATACGTTACTGGAGTTGTCACATCAAGACCAGCGCCGGCAATCAATTTCTCTTTCAAAGCTCTCGCCAAATCATCTTGTTTGACCACGCCACCACGAGATATATTCACAAAGATCTATAAAAAACATATAGGAATAAAAGTAACCGTTTATATCCAGTCAGTTCAGTATTTAACACAAAAGACATAGATACAACTTACTGCATTCTTCTTCATTTTCTTGAAAGCTTCGTAATCAAACATTTCCTTGGTGTCGGGTGTCAGTGGGCAGCATACAAGTACAAAGTCCGAATCCTTGAGTAGTTCATCCATCGACACCAATTCCCCATCGACGCCCTCTTTCTTTGTCCGGCCCCAATAAATAAGTCGGTCGATGCCAAATGCGCCGAGTCTTTTTGCTACAGCTTGTCCAATTCTACCTAGACCAACTACCCCTAACGTTTTGCCAGTAAACTGGTGCCCACAAAGCCATGCCGCGCGCCAATCTTGCCACTAAATGTCGTTAGGTTTCGAAAAAAAAAAAGTGAAATTAGATTATTTGTCATTTCCATTGGGATTATCATTACTTACACCACCATTTTGTACAGCGTCAATTCCTTGCTTCATGTTTCGCGCTGCAGCTAAAGTCAGTAATGCCGCCAGATCAGCTGTTGCATCCGTCAATACTTCAGGCTATCAAATAAAAGCCAAATCAATTAATACCATTCTATTCCCCTTCCAGGTCCTACATGCGCAGTCGCATCCTTTTTTTTTTTTTTTTTTTTTTTTTTTTGGTTGCATTACCGTGTAACCAATCTTGATATTTTTTTCCTTCGCGGTTTTCAAATCGACATGATCAAAGCCAACGCTCAAAGTGGTGACCAATTTCAATTGAGGCCCAGCTGCCTCCAGGACTTCTTTATCAATCTTGTCAGAGAGCATACAAATCAATGCTTCGGCACCTAAGTCATGACCAATGTAAAAAAAAAAAAGTAATTAACACGTCGATAGTCAATATTCGGCAGTCGGCGGCAGTAGTTTTCTTTTACCTTTAATATCTTTCAAGAGTTGGTCACGAGGCATGGTATTATCTCCTTGCCATTGCACCAAGTCAATATTTTCTTGTCGTTCAAGTCGAGCTTGGCTATCAGGAAGTAGGCGTCGCGTTGCCACCACTTTAGAGAGGAAAGATGGCGCAGAGCTGTGGAAATGTGACAGCTGTGTCGTTGTTGGTCGAGGATAGCAATTTCTCAATAAGGATCTAGAAAAGGAATTCATTGCGATGATATTGAAAAAAAAAGGAGTAAAGAAAAAAGAAAAGATACCTCCCCCCACCACTGATTTTATTTTAATTTTTGTATTTTTCAACCCCCGATTTTAATGGCTGAAATGTCGTAAATATTTCCAAACAAAAAAAAACATAAAAACAGGCACCAGATCACAGAAAGACATGATAAGACTTTTTTTTTTATTGAATGTGATAAATGTATATAAAATAATGATAATAATAAGAAAATAAATTAATCATTTGGAAACGACGGGGAAAAAGGGGTACTGACGACAGAAAGAGTATTTACAACTAATTAAAAAAAAACAAATGATAAACTAAAGAGGGACATAAAATTGGATTGAAGTAAGCAAAAGTAAATGATGTAAAATAATGGTAAATATATGGAGAAGATGGGGTTGAGGTTCAAATGGAGGACTCGATTACTTGTTTCGGACATATCGACCAACCACCACGGCGTGATCTCTTTCATAAGGTTCCAAGGTCAATTGTTCTTGAGGCTTGACGCGTTCTTCTTGGAGTTTCTTGACTTCCCGAGCAAACACAGTAGCAGCGTCTACAGTAGAATCAATACAAGAAGCCTTGATGGAGATGACAATATGACCATTGTTCTTCAAAAAGTGATGAGCATTGAGAGCTAATGAAAACGTAAAAAAAAAAAAAAAAAAAATAGATTAGTCAGTTGATCCATATTCCTTCCAATTTTTATAATTCTCCACTTACTGATAATACGAGCTTGATCGGGTTGAGCAACATCCGCAAAAATGACATCCACCATAGGTACAAGCATACGGTATTTGTGAGGATGACGAGCATCTTCGATGATAGGAACAACATTGGTGCGCTTCTTTGCCATGTTAATCAAATCACGACCAGAACGATGAGAGAATTCCACACCATAGACAGCACCACTAGGGCCAACAACATCAGCAACGTGAGAGACAGAAGTACCAGAAGCAGCACCCAAATACAACACCTTCTTGCCAGGAGCAATATGCAAATGATCGACACCACCTAAAACGGCAGCAGCAATCTTGGAACGGAAAGGATTCCATACACGGTATTCAATCTTGGTGTTTTCAGGGCCATCAACTGAGATACGCTTTTCACCGTAAACGGATTCACCAGGCACCAAGTTCTTGGTCACCAACAAATCTTCCTTACCACGAGCAATGAAGATACCTTCGTGACGATGGGGTTCGATGATCACCTTGGCTCCGCCACGAGCACCACCAGCGGCACCGCCTCGACCACCTCGGGCACCACCACGGCCACCTCGAGCACCTCCTGGAAAGTGATGCAATGAAGAAAGGATAAGTTAGTAACGTATAGCCATTAGATTCCTTTGTTCAGTTACAATTCTTTTTTTTTTGCTTACCACGGGCACCACCGCGACCGCCACGGCCTCCACGATCACCGCCAAAGCCTCCACGACCGCCTCCACGACCGCCTCGAGCACCGCCTACATTTCAAATATGAGATCATGAGTATTCCAAAAGTTAATCATTTGGTTGGTATGACAGCAGTATTCGTTCTATCTTTTCTTACCTCGGCCACCACGATCGCCTCCGAATCCACCTCGGCCGCCACCTATACAAGATTGAGCAAAATAAAAATGGTGTAAATAATTGGTAGTTTCAAAAAGGAACCAAATGTTCTATAGTATTTAATTCGATATATACCTCGACCACCACCGAAACCACCTATAGGACAGGGCAAAAGTCATTAATAATAAAGCCAAATGACATAACATATAATATAATACATACCTCGACCACCACCGCGAGAAGCGCCACCACGACCACCGCCACGTCCTTCAAAAGCCATTGTTTATGATAAGAATAGAAAAGGGAAAATACAAAAAAAAGGGGGGGGTGTTGCTTGATTAAGATCAGCTAAAAGAGAAAAGGACGAAGACCAAAAAAAAAAAAAAAAAAAAAAAATTGAATTGGCCAGCTGTCAAAAAAATTGAGAGGCTTGTATTTCAAATGCCGCTTTCCCGCTATCGACAAAATCAAAAGATATGGGATGCATCTATTTCTAGCACAGATAGAGATATACAAATTGCTACTATATCTGAATTGACTTGATTTGATATCACTCTGATAAAAATAAAAATAAGATAAAAAGAGCCCTGAAAAAATACAGTCTGCTTACATAGTTACAGCAGTCTATGGATTCCTTTACTCACTAAAATTATCCATTTCAAAAAAAAAAACAAAAAAAAAACTGACCCAGTAGATTAATATTTTTCAAGTATGAGAATATCTTGGAAATGAATATAAAAAAATTGCAACAATCAAGGTTTACATTCCTGCTGAGCTGCACTCTAGAGATTTAGTCACCAGCTTCTATAATACTATAAGACGGACAGAAAAAAGAAACACATGGAGAGCGATTCAAGTAAAAATGAGCGACAAAAAAAAAATCAAAACTTTTATTTCAAAATAATAAATTAAATGAATAAATGAGAGAGGGAAATAAATAAAATAAAATAAAAAACTGTCTAATCTACATATGCAATAAGAGAAATCTTAAGAAATCAAGATTGTTGTTGTTCAAGAGCGGTGATTTCATCATCTGTAGC
Source organism: Absidia repens (assembly GCA_002105175.1). Taxonomy (NCBI): domain Eukaryota; kingdom Fungi; phylum Mucoromycota; class Mucoromycetes; order Mucorales; family Cunninghamellaceae; genus Absidia; species Absidia repens. Next base: position 36,430 of record MCGE01000042.1, on the reverse strand, counting down.
CTTTTGTCCACGTTCAATCAAGTAATCCACTTCCACCTCTTTCGTCAAGGGAATCACCCATCGTTCATAGAGTTCCACCACCACTTGTACCGGGATACGCAAATGGGCACTAGTACCTTCTTCCGCTTGATCCAATGTTTGTCCATACACCAGAGCTTTTCTTCGAAGTCGTTCCAATAATTTCTTTTCCACCAAGCGGTTCGTCAACAATTCATAGATCGCATCGCGATCATTATTCAGGGCAAGTCTTCTATATTCTTGTGGAGCATCACGAAATTTCGATTCCGCAATAAATTTACCTAGATGAGACAATGATAAATTATAATGTTTTATGTTAATGCATATATATATATATATATATATATATATATTTTATGACCCTCCATATTTTCCTCTCCTCCTTCCGCCTCCATCCACCTGATGTTTCTTACCATAGTGGATTCGTCTACTAAGCGCTTGAAGACATTCAATATCCTTTGTCGCCGAGCTACCATAATTGTTATCATCGTGATCATCACAAATCCCAGTAACAATGGACTTGACATATATATCCATGATTTTGTCATTAACATTGATATCATCATCGGCTAAGAATTGTTTGAATTTGACAGGTGGAAGGATAGGTTCTGGTAATGGTGAGGTGAACGCATATTCATCAGGACTACAATTTTTATACATAAAAAAATAAAAAATAAGATATTGGCATTCATATAGAAAATTATATAGGTTACCTAGTATACCGACGCACTCGAGCTAAGTTCCCAAGAAAAAGTGGAAGAAAAAAAAAAAAAAAAACCAGTTAGCAAGATTGCATAGGCCATGAATAGGAGAGGGGGAGGACTAACTTACCATGGACTTTTTCAGTTTCCCACAAAAAATATTCCAGGAAACTTTTTTCACCAGTTGCGCCATTGAATTCCAAGGAGCCAGGTTTGTAGATACAGCTGTTTAAAGCAAACTGGGCCCGTTCGATAAGAGCTAGAAAAGAATAATAAAAAAAAAAAAAAAGGACAGTACTAGTTAGCATGGCAGGCATCGCAATCAAGGTGAGAATATAAATCAAAATCACAGCATACCAAAGATGATAGTATCTTCAAGTCGCACTAGAGTGCTTCGTAAGCGGTCCAGAGTAAAAGGATCATCAATATCGGTAAAATTGCTCATGTCCCAGTGATAGAAAACTAAAAAGAGGGGTGCTTTCAGCCACAGATGCACTTCTGATTTTTTTTAGCTTTCTTTTTTTTTTTTTTTTTTTTTCTTTTATATTCAATATCCGCACACACACCACCACCCAATTCGAAGTTATTCTATTTTATTTTATTTGGCGAAAATTGTCCAGAGACAGCCAACTCAGAAACATTCTTCCTCAATTATCTATTGGCACTGTGCTGTAATATCTTGAATTTATCATATGCAACATGTCTCCTAGTATTTTTTTTTATTATATGATTCGTATTAAGCGAAAAACTTGACGTAAATGCAATGTCAAAATGTTCTCACACTTGAAAAAATAAATATTTACGGGGTGTCAATTGAGGGGGTGTAGTCTTTTTTTTTTCACCTTAACGAACAGCCCCTTGAGCTTCAACTGACTTTTATTATTATAAAGCGGAATATATGTCCTGTCTAGTGTATATTATGCTGAGGACATGGTCTAGGTTGCTTGATATAAATGATAGAGGCAAAAAATTTCACACTATCGGATGTTTTTGAACTGTTACCCAGTTACTAGGTCTCCAGGGCAGGGCGCAAGTAGTCATTGATATGCTAGTAAGCAGTGCAAAATTCTCTATAACTACCACGGCACACAAAGCACGATCTAAATTTATTTATATAATTAGTCGCGCAGGAACATGTATATCTATCTTTGCTACCAAGCGATCTAAGGCAGCCAATCAGTTTCTGGGGGGGGGAAAGAAGCAGACTTAATGGGTCAACTAGAAAGTATGTGTTTAGCAAGACGCTCACAAACCTGCTACAATAGCGATATTTTTCATTATCCGATGAGTCATACGATGGCTATTAAACGATATATTTTATTGATGCCTTTTTGTAGTTGGTAGTTACTAAAACTAAAGACGAGAGTTTCATTGCAAGAAGGGTTTAAGGGAAGGCTCCGCTGTGGGAAGCATGAGGGAAACTAACGCGGGATGTGAAGAATGATCAACACTAATCTAAAGGGACAACTGTACAATGTGTGATGGAGGGCTAGTATAAAGTACTGTATAAAGACATGAGAGTGACTATAGAGATATTTTTGTTGAACCATAAGCAATGATCGACACTAATCAAAAGATCAAAAAGGGATCTGTTGCACAAAACATGAGAGAGGACTAATGGGATATTTTCACTGAAGGAAGTAAAATCATACATATTTTATCCTTATATAGATGCAAACTATGGATAAACTAACACTAAAAAAAGCTAATGAAGGCTCCAAAAAGCCAACTAATGACATTTCTAGATTCGAGAATCAAAATGGAAGGGTTTCCCCATGCATGTTGTAATCCCTGATCTGAAAAACCTTCTAAACTAGTCCTGACACTATTTTAAGTTCAACATAATCTGAAAGAAGTTGAATGATGAAGGGAAAAAAAAGAGACGAAAAAAAAAAAATTGGAGTAAATAAAAAACACCCACGTGGGCGGGATTTGAAATAGGGTTTTTTTTTTTCTGAGAGAGAGAGTCCCTCCTTAGGATTTGGTTTACATATTTTCCATTTTATTTTTTTCTTGTCAAGCTTGCTGTTCGAGCATGAACAAGATACGCTAAAGTGTAAGTGATCTATATTCTGTCGGATACTGTGTTTGGAGGATATATAATAATAACCTACTCACAGTCATTTGATTTTATTATATTTTTACCAAGATGTTCACAGAAACGAACATAATCTGAAATATGCGGCAATGACAACAGTGGCATGTCGATTATGGAATTCTCTTATAATTTATCAAATTCTTTTATCAACGTTTTTCCTGATACGAAGAACAAGTGGAAGACACGGATGCTGGCAACGAAAGGACACAAAATATTATCTAGGAAGTGGGGGCTGTGCAACATCAAGATGGCATGCGTGCGTCTAATATAACTCCATGTCCGTACAAGATGTGGATCGACTCATTGCATGCATGGGTACATTTGAAAAAGACACCATTATCAGCGGCGTATTAGGGGGGGAAGGCGAAATTTTTGAGATATGAAAGGTTTAGCAATAGTTGTAGTGAGGAAACTTTTAGTTGAGATGCCCCACAGACCACCTCACCCCTTCATTTCATTCAGACATCCATTGTCATTGTCAATTATTACTATTATTATTTTTAGATTAATTCATTACTATATTACACTTGAAATAATAAAAAATCCCGTATCATGCTACAAAATGACTCATCTTTTTGTATATTACATATGAAATAAGAAGAAAGCACATTGGCGTTTGTTATATCTTATACTACCTTAGACCAAAAAGATCAATAAAATATGCGTGTCATTAACTTACATGAATTTATTAAAATGAAGACAATTTAGGGGTAAAAAGGAGGACTGGTTTTATTACTGGAGAAGATCAAGAGATATATACAGCGCGCTTTTTCAAAAAAAAAAAAAAAAAAAAAATACAATCTAGACTAATACAATGATACCAACAACAACGACGATATACTTCTATGATTACACTATCTATACTACAAATGGGAATATACAACTAATTTACAGCTTTGCCATGTATTAATAAACAAACTTCCAATTTCGGTTTTAATTGTTGGCATTCATTGGTCAATGGCGGAGTTTCATTCATATAGGCCATCACGTCTTGCGCCAATTTTAAAACAGAAGGATGGACAGAAGGGGAAGAAGAGGTCAGTCTTGATTTCAACTTTTCAACAAGATCCGTTGCATGATTGTCATTCTTGTCACATAATTCGGCATTCATCGTTGATGATTCTGGTGATGTGTCGACAAAATAGGTGAGGGTATCTTGGGCTAGTTGCTCCAGAGCCACTGAGTGTCGAGAGGGGTTACTATTGTTGTTCCTTAAAAATGTTGAATCACGTGTGGTTTTGTTGATTTCGATAGATGAGTGACGATTACGACCTGGTGTTCTTCGCTTTGTTGGTAGAGGCCGATCTGATGAAAAATAGCTGTTGTTTTCTAATGGAGGTAGTACTTGCGAAGTGGAAGAGTATGTTGGTGGAAATAAAGTATTACAATCCGGTTGGGTTGTCGGAAATGACTTATCATATGCTGTCAAAGTTGGAGATGGTGGTAGTAATGGATTTTGTTTTTGATCTTTTGTATGTCGATTCTGTTGGTTTTGAAGTTGTTGCATATTTTGACTTTCTGATATCTGTTCCTTCTTTATCATCGAAGATATGGAGGATGTCGATGAGGAAGGAGAAGGGGTCATAAAAACAGAACAGTCTTCATCATCAGTATGAATACCTGATGCAACGGATGATGCTGGGGAGGGTAGTACTCCAGGAGCAGAAAAAATAGAGACTTGATCATCGTCTTGCTGAGATTTAGATATGACGCCCCGTGCACGTACAGAAAGACGAGATATCCATGATTTGGGTTTTTGATAAATGGAGTAATCAGAGTTGACCATCACAATGTAGAGAAATAAAAAATAAAAATAAGGCAAACGATAAAGAAGAAGGTAGTAAAAGGGGAACGTAAAAAACAAAAAAAAAATCAATAAGAAAAGTGACCCATTCAATTTTATACTGTACCTCCCAGTTGTATTGAAATACCGCTTTGACAACCTCCTTAATTTCCAATTGTACGAAAATAGTTCTAACCAGACATTATCCTTATGCAAAGTGGCAATGAATCCTCTACTATAGTCACTTGTACTAAAATCAATAATTATTTTTATATAGTTTTGTTACGAAATAAAATTGTTCTATTGACAACACATTTCTTCGCCCCATATTAGTCATAAATTAAACAAAAAATGTGTGTAGATCTTAATCATACCAATGTAGTGTGATTATCAAAACCATTGCTTCCCTGAATTGTGTCTGCTAAAAATTCCCCTTTCATAAACTCAATTTATCAGTTACAGGTAATAAAGGACAAACGTCACTCGTGGCCGCCTGCTAGAAAGAGTTTCTGTTTCATTCAAGGAGGAAGGTTTTTTTGATAAAAATAAAAAAAGAGGGGGGAGGATAAACAAAAAGGTAAGAAGAATGACCGAGCACAGGAGTCCTAGCTATGTAGCTCAATTTATCGCGTTGCATGAATGTATGATCTTTTGTCAACTAGAAAAAATAGTAGTTTGAGGCCAATCTCTTCGAAGTTTCTCAAATATACTGAGTGGGCGTGATCCTCCTGTGTGACCACTATGGCAATCCGAATTTATTTTTATCAAAAACCAATGCGAACCTGGAGGTATTCCCCTATTTTTTGACAATTTGCAAAATGTTCAGTTGATTTTTTTTTTTCTAAAGTCATGCGGACATTTGAAAAAAAAAAAAAAAAACTCATGAATTTTTCTTTAGCTTTTTTCTTTCTTCTTCCTCTTTCTTTTAATAAAAACATCAATGGCAACCTCAATGAAGTATTAGACATATCGGATTAGTGTTAGATTGTGAAATAGGGGCATTTTGACAAATGCAATACAAACATGCATGGAGACACCCTTTCATTTTGTATTCAGGATTTGGAACCACATAGATCATGTAGCGATTAGTGGTATGGAACCCTCATTAGATTAGTTTAGTGCTAGTTCTCATAGTTTTATATCCACATCTGAATAAACCATGTATTGTCTTTTTATTATTAGTATGTTCAATTCAATCGTATAGTTTCTCCCCAACAGTATATTCCTTTTTTCATTCGTCCCTTCGCTCATTTAGATTAGCAAATTATCCTAGGTTATGTTTGTTTATGCTTCAATAAAGTATATCTTCTCTTTTTTGACAACTATTGAATCAAATCCATGTTGGTACTAGATCGAGCCTCTTTTTTTTGAGATTTTATAGATACTAATATGGCAGCCAGCCCCTCTGTGTATTTCATACGCACTTCATACCCTCACTTTGAAAAGTCATACAGAAGTTCAAGTGTTTTGTTTTTTATTCAAATAATGACCAATAACTACACTAGGATACTGTATATTATACTAGAGTAGACTAATTCATCTTATGTTACTGAGGTGATTGATTGTAACGAATTTCCCTAAAAAATGCGTACTTTTGGCCCAAGGCGAGTAATTGTCAAGAAATACAAGGCGGGTCTTCACCAGAGTTAATGGAGGCCGAGCGGAACTGGAAATTCTCTATTACTTTTTTTTTTCATATTATAGGCTTGATGGAAAAAGACGACCAGCTATTTTTGTCGTCATCCACTTCTTACCAAGTGCAATCTACCGTCGTCATCAATTTGGAAGTTGTGCTTCCGCTCAGCGCATTCCAATTTTTTTTTGAAGATCAAAAAATTAAACAAGTACAAATATAAAGCTAGATGTCATATATTATCCTTTCATAGAAGTATGGCTTCCAGATAAAAATGGTTGGTTGTTTTTGTGGGTTGGTGGGCTATTTAATTATCGGAGCAAAAGTACAAAAATCTTTCAACTTTTTTTGACTTCTTTCTTTTGCTATTCCTTTTCTTTTTGTTTGATTTTTTCTTTTTTTTTTTTTTCGTCCACGTCACTCTTTTTTTTTTCTGGGGCACTTTAAAAAAGAAAATGACAGATACTTTGGATACATCTCTTTCACCTCCTACTGACAATGACACCTCAACTCCTATCGTCGATAACAAACGAAATGCGACTGACGATATTAGTGAAAACCTACAGTCGAAGATAAGACGAACTAGCACGACACCGGCCGATGATCGTACTTCAACAAATCTTACGACGCAGAAGGATGACAATATGACGATTGCCACTGATAGTATTGACAACGGGGCCTCAACACAAGCGACTGACACAAAAACAAAAGACAACAATGATGATAATGATGATGATAACGACAATACCAATGCAGCAGCAACAACAGCAACAACAGCAACAACAGCAACAACAGCAACAACGACTTCTACAAACATACCCGATGATACTCTGCTACGTGGACCTAATCCTGGCGCTGCTGCTGCTCTACTTTCTTCTTTTTTGGCGGATCCACAACAACAGCACTTTTTACAAACATATGCCCAAGCGACTGGTCAGGATCTTGCACAGCTTACAGCGTCATCTTTGGCTCAAGCGATGGTATCGCCTATCTCTGTTCCTGGCTTCAACCTACTCCAACAACTGCAAGCTGGTAACATTATCACCGCATTACCCGGTCCACCGGGTGGCCTAGGTTTAAATGGAAATCAGCAGGAGCAACAACAAGAACAGCAAACTTCACAGCCTTCAGCACGCAGCAAAATCAAGATTGAGGAGCCAACAGAGGACACTGGGAAATCATCTACGCTCGACATTCAAATCAATGACGTAAAGACGGTAAACAACGACAACGATACAACAACATCAACTGGTACAGCAGCCTCGTCTATATCACCTTCATCGTCTACTGCACCCACTACGTCTTCACCAGATGCTGCCGTCGCTGCTGCCGCTGCTCGCCACATGTCCAATGATGAACGAAGGCAAAGAAGGCTATTACGGAATCGAGTGGCCGCAAAGGAATGCCGAAAAAAGAAGAAGCAATATATTCAAGACATGGAAGACAAGATTGCCCGCTTAGAAGAAGAAAATGCCACTCTACAACGACAACTGGAGGATGCAAAAAACAAACTGGCATTTTCCACTATGGAAGGACCTGAAAGCTATCGTTTGATGAAGGAAGTGGAAGAACTTAATGCGAAATTGGGTCTGGGACAACAATTATCAGCAGCAACAGCAACAGCAGATTCATCAACTGAAGGCACAGCGGTTACACAATCGACCTCATCAACGGCGGATACAACATCATCCTCTGAATTAGATGCCGTTATTTCAGTCATAGCCAACATTCAGCAACGGCATGAACAACAACAACAACAACAACAACAAATGACTATGCCTACTTCATCAACATCTCTATCGTCTACCATCCCTGCGGAAAAAGATTCTACAAAAACCCTTCTTCCAACAGCAGCACCTACATCACCATCATCGTTACCTAATACTGGAGTATCGGCCACGTCACCAAGATCTACACCGCCTCCCATCAATGGGTCCTCCTCCCCTGTACCAACATCAGCATTGTCAGCCTCTTCCAGCAAGTTGGATATTGAAACAGTAGAACAAACCAAAGACAAAGTCAAGGTAGAATGATTTTGGTGACTGGATGTGTCTATCTGTCTGTAACTTTGTACCTCTATATCTGTATCTGTATCTCTGTATCTGTATCTCTGTATCTCCGTATCTGTATCTTTTCTCTGTCTCTGTCTCATTTAGGTGTGATTTACTTATATAGTTAGCGATTCCCTATTATTTTTACATGTTGTTTTGTACTTCTTTTATGATAGTGTTAGCATTATTTTTTATTATTATTAATAGGATAGCTTTTGTTTTATTTTATTATGATTTCATATACATATATTTGTATAGTTTTTTTTATACTTATCATACAGATATCATCATTTTAGCTTTTTACTAATAAAAGATATATTTATACATTTTGATAATGAAGAATGAATTTATTTTTATAGACAGTGGGACAAATTTATATGGACTCAGTATAGGTTATATTTTAGACTTGTTTTATAGGGAATGGGTGGATGGAAGGATTGGGTCCGCAGAGCTATTGGTGGGCGATCTCTTAAATCACTATACATAGTCAAAAGCGGCTAAAATAGCGTTCTAGCACCGATTGATTGATTGCCAGATGTTTTCTTTTCTTTTTTTTATCTTTTTTTTTTCTTTTTTTTTTTTCTCCTCTTTTCTCTTTCTATCACCCGCACTCACACAACACCCTTTTTTTCTTTCTTTTTTTTCCCCCCTTTTTTCTTCTACTTCTTATATCCTTATATACACATTTGCTTTGGATTTTACGATGATACGACTGAGCAAATCTATGGGCATCCCTCTTGTATTATTACTGGTCTTGCTCTTTTTCATACATATTCGATTGGAAAAACGATTAGAGATGGATCAGTCAACAGAACATGGAAACAACATGGGCACAGCCTCAATAACACCATTTCGACCTGATGAAGAAAAATTCATTACATACCTCCCTCACTCTGGCTTACACAATCAACGGATAGCACTTATCAACAGTATCATTTTGGCAAAAGCTTTGAACCGAACGTTGATCATGCCTGAACTCAATCTTGGTACAGCGACCTATTGGCGACCCTCAGCTTATTTACCTTACCGACTAGATGAGTGTGGCGACAAGCATGTGGTAGCATCGCACAAGAAAACAGCAGATGGCAAACCCTGGTGGAGTCCCAACTGCTTTGATTATCGCAACTACCTCCCTATGGCAGTCGAAACGATCTTTGACTTGACGGGTGTGCATCAAATGGGGGTGAAGACGATTCAACGAAGAGATATGCAACTTGACTACTTTTCACGATACTGGTCGATTCCTATGGATGAACGTAACCAAACATTGGCGTATCAGGTGATGGACAACTCACGGTACTCGTATCAAATTATTGACGATCCTTTGATCGGCGAAAATACCAAGTTTGTGGAACGCTATACATTGGACCAGCTACGCCAGCACCAAGAAACCTTTTTGATCTTCAATTCGCTCTTTGGCTCCGACCGATTGGCTTTACGCTCAGACAAATGGGTCCAGGCTCGGGAATACCTACGAAAGGAAATTGGTGTGCGACAACCTTGGGTGATGAATAGCAGTTTGGATATCGTTGGAAAATTAGGCGGTCCTGGATCTTTTATTAGTGTACATATTCGAATGGGGGATGGCATATTCAAAAAAATGATGGATGAAACGATGGAACGAGTTAGACAGCAATTGATTCAACGACAGACCGATACCAACGATGACGAAATCAGTGACGATCACCAAGAACAAATATCTGCCACCATCAGTCACATCAGCTCACTTCAAGGGCAACCACAGGATCGTTTGACAGCATGCTTACAATTGCAGCAACAAAACCAGCAGAACCGATCCTGCCTACACCATCGACTGGGAATGATTTATATGACTACGGACGCCGTCTCACCGCTCAAGACCTTACCTCATCTATTCGAAGAATTTGTCTGTTTATTTACATTGGATGATTTCAAAACTATTGTCGATGATACTATTGCTCTTCGACCGACGCTACTGGATCACCGACATCAACATCACCCTAAAGAAACCAACAATACCAACACGAACACCTTGTCTTTACCACCTACAACCAAGGGTAATGTCTTTTTACCTTTGATCGATGCTGAAATAGCTTCCCAGGCAAGCTTTTTTGTCCCAACGCCAAAAAGCACCTTCTCAGGCTACATTGGGTACCGCAACAAACGCTTCCAACAACTCTACATGAACAATGCCTCCACCACCATTTAATATAGATTAGTTTATATACGCCTTTTTTTTTTTTTGTCTCCCTTATATACATACACATTCATCAATACTTTCTCCCTTTTCTATTTATTTATTTACCCCTTTTACACACACACACACTTACACTCACTCACACTCACATACACTCATTTTTTTATTCATATTTGTATAGTTTACCAACAAAGATAATATCAATAAAATCATATATATATATATATATATATATATCAAAAATACACAATGCCTTTTTATTATCTTTTCCTTTATTGATTGTTTGATTCATATAGTACAAAAATAATAGAGGGGAGTGGGGGGGGGAGAATAAACTGCTGCAAAACTATACAAATATATGTAGACTATGAAACGACTTTTTTTTATTTTTTTATTTCACTGATGGTTTGATTCAAAGGATATATAATAAAAATGACTAATATAAATAAAAAGAGAGAGCGATGGGGGGAATGGGAAAAAACAGAAACTGATTTGAATGGGGAGGATGTTTCATCAGTGACAAAAAAAAGTGAGACCACAAAAAATAATACAGGGACTTGATCAATAAGCTGAATATGTCAAATCGTCTTCAGAGGACTAAGGGAGGGAGGGAGTGAAGATGAATATGTAATTCAAAACAAAAAAAAAAAAAAAAATGTCATCAGCCATTGCTTTTTTTTTTTTTTTATCATTTCCACTTACGTCTTCATCATAAGGTCTATAAAGAGAAGGAAAGAGAAGTGAGGAAAGTTGGGATCAGTAGAATCACATGCTATTGAACAAAAAAAAAAACTTCTTTTTTCTTTTTTTGGGACACTTACGACTCTCCCAGAAGCGCCTGAAGATCACGGATTTGGTCTTTAAGGTCATTTTTCACTGTAATCAGTTGTTTGATATGGTCCACGGCTACATATAAAATTTATAATTCAAAAAAAAAAAGACAAAGAGGTGAGTAAAGGAAAGATGTCTATCAGAGAGTAAAGAGACCCTTTATTTGCTTTACATTTTTGTAAAATAAGAGCCTCACTCCGGTTCCCACTATTGAGCGCAGGCACGATTTCAATGAGTTGATCAAAACCAAGTCGAATATTCTGTCGTCGTTTTTGTTCGGAGGCAATATGATTGGCCTTCTTCTCGGCATCTGTAAGTAACTCATGTGGTGCTTTCCGACTTTTGCGTTCCTTGACTTGTGTTGTTGCATTGTCCTGTTCGTCATGTTGTAAGGTGCGCTTTTGTGCATGGCTAATGGCTGACTTCGATGGGCTGGTACTACTGCTGTCTGGCGAGATAGAGGGTGAGGTAGCTGTGGGAGGTATTGACCATTGTTCATCAAAATTATTATTGGTGGCAGCCATGCTGGATTGTTAAATAAATTAATGGATAAAAAAGAAAAAGAAAAAGAAAAAGCGAGGATTTGTCCCAAAATGTGGAGAAAAAAAAAATAGATATATATATGAAATCGGAAGTTGAAAACTGGTGCCCCCTTTTGCGAGAGACTTGGGGAGGGGCACGCCGCCCACACAGAAGACGCTCAGATGATCATAGCCCGATGTGCGCCCAATAAAAAATAATGTTGACCTATATTTCCAGCACCAAAACAAGACTAAAGAAGCAAAAGAAGCTTCAACCTTATACCATAGCCTCTTGCATGTCATCCCATTTTTATTTTTGATGCATTTGATGATCCATCTTTTGTTCCGTTGGTAAAGGAATGTTTTTTTTTTGACTAATTAGCTATCTAATCAAACTTCTACACACGAAAAATTGGATGTGACTCCATGGTGCAGCTCAGCAAAGAGTGAGCCTTAATGGTTGTAAATTTTTATATCCGATGTCGAAACGCCTTTATCTTTCATTGAATTATAGCAATTGTCAACATAAATCTAGAAAGGGAAAAAAAAAAGTGGATATTACACAAGACATGAAAGCGACTGACGGGTCATTTTAATTGAAGCATGTAAAAACAGACATATTTTATTTAGGTATAGATACAACTATGTGCAAGCTAGTACTAAACTAAGCTAGTGAAGGCTTCAAAAAGATAACTAATGGCGGTTCTAAATCCTGAATCCGAAATGAAAGAGCTTCCTCATGCATCTTGTAATCCCTTATTTGAAAACACTTTTAAACTAGGCCAAATACTAAATCTAAGATTACCCTAACCTCAATGAAGTTGAATGGTAAAAAAAAAAAAAAAAGGGGAAAAGAGCGACCTAAAAATTCACGTGCGCGGGATTTGAAATATTTCTGTGGTCTCTTACTGAACTTCAGTCCTTATTAGTACTCTCGATAACCTTTTTCAAATGTTATTCAGCTCATCCAGTGGCGCCCTTTCCAATTGGGGCAGGAGATATAATCTGGAGAAAGGGCATTTAATTTCAAAAATTGAAAAGAATTATGACGATTTATGATGTTCCTAGGTGAAATGTATCCTATTTTTTCAATAAAAACTACACCACGACTAAAAGCACGAAGACAATGCAAATGGTCTGAAAATTAAAATTTTGGGAGCTGCACAATCTCTATGCTTTTTAATGATGCGCTTACTATGACCATCTTCTTTGCATACAACTTACACACATTGCCGTTATTCAGTGAATCAAAGACAAAAGACCTGTGGTGGGCAGCGGTGTTTAAACATTTCCCCAGCGGTGCATTATCATCCCCCCTTTTTTTTTTTTTTTTGCCCGCTTGATATTCACAGTTTGCGAAGAATGTCACATGAACAAGATATACATCCGTTTTCTTTGCCCAACACTGATCATCAACCATTCAACCTCAATGAATACGAAGGGTTACTGAATGAACTCAATCAACAAGTACGACAGAAACAATCAGAAGATTTGCAATTCTGTGCTTATTTTTTCCTCAAAGAAACTGGAAATGGGGCGTGCTAATCATCGTGGTGGTGTTTGCTTGTCTTCGACAACTAGTCCTTTTGGTAAACATGGTAAGAAAAGGAGATATGATAGTCAAAAGTATATTCAGTATACTAACGGATACATCTAATATATAGATAGATGAAACTATGTTTGGTGTCCATGGCGATGACGAGATTGAATCTCGGAATGGTGTTAGTGACCTGCATTCTATGGCGATGGCTTCGCTTAGCAGCCGTGGACGACCGTACCTCCGTTAGTGCCGAATCACTGTCAACCGACCTCGACGCTCGACTTTTGTCAAGACAGTCATTTCCCAAAAGTATTGAACAGCGCGAACGGATCGGTGTGGCGATTGACAACAATTTTTTATTCAGGAATCTCTCGATGATGAGCAACATGTGGATGTGGTGAACGCCATGGTGGAAAAGTGTGTGACCAAGGATGCCCTAGATGATTGAGCAAGGCGGGGTTGGCGACTACTTTTATATTGCGGAATCCGGCACGCTTGACTGTCTGATCAACGGACCATCTTCAAGTCTTTGGAACCTTACGATCGACACAAAATAGCCAATGCTTTGAAACCTGTGCAATTGGAGGATGGCCACGTTGTGGTCAAGGAAAATGTTGTAGGCGACACCTTTTATTTGATTGAACAAGGCACTGCGATCTTTTACAAAACAACTAGTGATGGCTCTCAACAAGAAGTCAATCGATTATCAAACGGTGATTATTTCGGAGGTAGGTAAATAACAAAACAAAAACAAGGATCAGATGCCATGTATACTAACCATTTGCCTTTTGTTAGAATTGGTCTTGTTGAATGATAAACCTCGTGCTGCCACCGTAGTTGCTGCAGGAAAACTGAAGTGTATCACCCTGGGCAAGAAAGCATTTACTCGTTTATTAGAACCTGTTACGGATGTTCTTCTGAAAACTACCATGCCATCCTTAAACAAGCGAATGAATAGTTTATTCCCATTTGTTATTACTACCCCTTTCCCGTCCTATTCATTCCATCAGGCGATCTTTATTGTTGCGTTCTTTTATCAATAGATTTGCTTACTATTATTGTTATTATTATTATTATATGTTTATGCTTTTATTACCAATAAATAAATACCAATATATATATATATATATATATGATATGTGTGCTAGACCTGCTTTTTTGCCTTGATCTTCATTTTTTTAAAAGTATTTTATGTATTAATGTATTTCATTTTTTATTCAATATAGACTATAGGCATATAAATCGAATTTAGAAGTAGCGATACAATACTAATTCACTAACTAGGCATTATCTAATATATATCAATATAATCGGACAGAGAAGATTTTAGATAGAAGATGAATAATAAATGATTGTCCATGCGAGATAACTTCAAATCATCGAATGATATGGAACCTTTTAAATTTTTATTGTGATGGAGTGATATGGTCCCTTCAAACAGACAAAATAAATCATCTATCTTCAGTAACCTGGCAATAAAAAATCAGCCATCTCATTTCCACCTCTTTCAACAGAAACACCAATCAAAAGAGCACTTCCTAGCTTTTTGTTCCAAAACTGATAGAACAGATTTTGTATATTGGCGAAAAAAAATAAAGATTTTTTATTGAATCAAAATTGCTCTAAAAAAGTGTATATGTGAGCGGGTGAAGAGAAGATGTAAAATATATAGCGTGGAGTTGTGTGTGTGTGTGTGATTTGGGATGTCATAAATGAATAGTGGGATGTATTGTATATAAATAAAGGGGGATTGGATCTATATACTACAAAATAAAAAACTAAGAATAAAAATTGAAAGATATATAATAAATAGCTGATCGCAGAAGAGTTGTTGGGTAGGATATGCTCGATTGGTGATTACGCCTTGAAGCTAAATTCATCGCCTGTCTAATATATCCTTAACTATTGAGCGAGAGCGGCTTGTTGCTGGGCAATTTCTTCAGCACGGGCACGATTCTTGAGTAAAAGATCCTTCTTGCCAGCCATTTGTGCGTTTTGTCGTTCTTGCAAGTTGTAAACGAAGTATCCTACACTACCGAACACTGTAGCGGCAAGAGCGTGTCCACCAGGATCTACGAATAGAATTAACAACGAATATATCAACTAAAAATACTATACAAAGAATTTAAAAAAATAATCACTTACTGGAAAAAAGAGGTCGCTTTTGGAGACCGAGGGCGTAGGTTCGGACGAGGACACCAAACGCAGCGAAACCAGAAACAGAGGTGAGAACCGACATGGTAAAAGATAATGTAAGAAGAGTAAAGGATAAGAAAGAGTATTACCTTTTCAAAAAAAGTTATTATGAGAGCGGGGGGTCGACTTGCCCGCACGTCACAGTGAGGTTGAAATTCCGCTCGGATGGGGGATTTTTTTTGTCGTATTCATCAAATGGGGGCCAAGAATCAATGCAGTAACAACGAAACCAACTCAAACGATATGGTAAAACTTAATTTAATTATTTTTTTTTAAAAAAAAAAGAAGTGAATTGTATTCATCAAGTGCACCAATAACCAATGCAGTAACAATTCCTTTTTATTCGGGCTATTCTTTTAACTGTAGTAGAGAGTAGAAAAATGAAATTTACAACACATAAAATGGGCACGAACCCCTCCCTTCCAGACCTTTTTTTTTCATCTCTCAAGTTTCATTTGCTACTGCTCTATCAAGTTTGATCAAGATTTTTTTTTTAAAAAGCATGGCCTGCCTTTGTCGTTTTCGATCATGCCACCAACAAGAAAAGAAAAAGATGCGCCGTGGTGCTATGGATCAATTTTTTTTTAAAAAAAAATTGTAGTTATAGTCTAGTAGCACCACAAGAGACCACTTTTCTCTAGATTTCAATTTTATTTTAATTCCTGCTTTTACAAAGGGGCGTATCAATTTTTTTTTTATATAACCGCGTAATCTCCCCGGTTCACAGAGGTTCATCGCTGTCATTTCCTGAGCGAAAAACTCCACTGAGATACGAAACATTAGCTTTAAGCGTCAGATATCTTTTAATCGGAAAAGAACTCAAAGTAGCCCAATTAGGGAAACAAATAAAAAAAAAAAGTCTCATAAACACAACGCGGATGCTCAGTCCAGTGGGTTATATTTTTGATAAGGGGGGGGGAAGGGGCTTACGCTGATGGCACGGCCTAGGCTGATTAATATGAATGATATTGCGGGATTAGACCCTCGTTTCTTCAAGTAACCCAGTACTGTCAGTCAGACGCTAGGTCCCTAGGGACGGAAAAAAGTCAAAAAGCGAAGATAAACAGCGGCTACTCTCATGGAACGGCCTTGGTGCATCAACATAATCAGTGAAGCCGTGATACCGTTTCTATTGATTGACCTAGAATCAGCAATCAGTCTCTGGGACTCTAAGAGGAAGGTAGTACTTTATTTTTGGTGAGTTTGAAAGATACAGTTTAATAGGATAATCATAAAACAACACACAGAATGTTTACTATCTAATGAGTCAGAGGATGATTAATAAAAAAACAAACATATTTTTATTTGAAGCACATTGGTAAATATAAAAAGTGCGGGGCTCATCGTAACAAAGGCTCTAATGAAGATCTCTTGAAGGAGATAGAGGGAGATCGGAAAACTTGTATAGAGCATAATTGTACAGTACAAGACATGAGAAAGACAAAAGAAATATCTCTCTTTGACTGAATTATGAAATCGGTCAACATTAATCAAACGGGATTGATAGATAGTAAAAAATGGAAACTATTGTGCAAAACATGAGAGAGACTAGTGGAACATAATTCATTGAAGCAAGTAAAAAGAGATATATTTTATTCAGATATAGATACACACTATCGATAAACTGAAACTAAACTAAGCTAATGAAGACTCTAATAAGCCAACTAAGGATGGTCCAAAATTCTGAATCCAAAATGAAAAGGTTTCCCCATGCATGTTATAATCCCTGAGCTGACAACCCTTCTAAACTAGACCTAATACTAATCTAAGTCCAATATAACCCCAAGTAAGTTGAATGGTGAAGAAAAAAAATTGGAAAAAGAAAGAGAGAGGGCGAGGCGAAAAAAAAAAATTGCAAGGAAATAAAAACACGTGTGCGGGATTTGAAATGTTTCTGTGGGCTAAAATAAAAAAACGAGAATAGAGGAAATAAACCAGATTTTTGATATGGTTTTATTATGTGCTGACCATCCCGTTATTTATAAAAAAGCAACTATTGTTATTGTGTTACGAGTATCCTGCCTTTTACAGTGTGGTGCTTTTCTCTTAGTTTATCTTTGATTACAAGAGAAAGCTTAGATTCAGTCTATTAATAAAATGTTCCTTAAGGTTCCATTACGTATGTTATGATGTTCCCAATATGTGATTTAAACAAATATTCTTGTTTTTATCAACATTCTTACGGTTTGCTATAACCTGAACCATTTCATTTTGTTAATATTG
The DNA here is from genome assembly GCA_002105175.1 of Absidia repens. Classification (NCBI taxonomy): domain Eukaryota; kingdom Fungi; phylum Mucoromycota; class Mucoromycetes; order Mucorales; family Cunninghamellaceae; genus Absidia; species Absidia repens. Next base: position 18,659 of record MCGE01000042.1, on the reverse strand, counting down.
ATTCTCCGTTGGGTCGGCGCTCTGACACTACAGCTAACGCTGAACTGTAGCCTCGAAAACAACACAGAAGGTTCAAGACGACCACTGCCTTGTTAGATATAACATGGCTACACACTTCAGAGTAATAATATTATCAATAATAACTATTCAATTTTGCATTCCTGTTAATATCGTTCTTCTGGGTCCCTACTGTGAATAAATTAATAACTAAACAAAATGAATTGTCTCTCGCTATATAATAAAAATACAGGAGACAGCTAACTAGATCAAAAATATAGACTACACAATTATATAAGGGAAGTGTCGAGATCAGGAAGGTATATAAGTCAGATGAGAGGAGAAAAGGAATGAAAAAAAGACAAGAATAAAAATTGCCCTAGATTATATAAAAACCACCAAAATGTAATGAAGTCTTACTAGCTTCTGATTATGGACAACCATCACTTGTGTATAAATCTACAGAATTCTGCTACTCTCAACTTTTTCCAGTCTAATGTGACCCTATCTTCTATATTTTGTCTAATTTTTTAATTTTCCAGGTTCAAAAAAAAAGAATAAATATGACGAAACAAATGTTCAATCCCAGTAATAGCGACCATTTTCCCAAGAAAACCATACAAATAATACGAGTCCAAAATGGCGTTTGCTCAATGGAATCCATAAAATAATGGATACATCATCGTGTTGCTATTTCTATTTGCATATTGCTTTACAAATTGTGCTATCATAGCAATGTATTTGCAACATATGATATCACATGAGGTTCCATCTCAGCATGTTACATGGTGGAGTAATACGTTCCGACATCACCCTTTTTAAATACAAATGCTATCGATAAAGGAGAGGCCATAGTTGTTTAAGAAAATTGAAAGAAAAGGAATTGTCATTAGCGAACTGAAATACTCTATTTTAGCCATCATGATGATAAACGAACAGGCAAAGTAATAATAATTAATCAAGTAATTAGGTAGATCAGAAATGCGATCATTGCATTATATATTAAACTTGGAGCTGATTGCAAATCATCAATGTCGTGTGTGTGTGTGTGTGTGCATTTTTATTGTTGTTCTGTCCCACAGTTTTCTCCGCTGCGACTTCCCCGCAATGCTTTTATCAATTTTCAGCTACTACGATATCAGGAAAAAGTGCGGTGATTTAATTGTTTCGATCTTCTTATCTCAGAGCAGAAGATAAAATAGCGATATCTGCTGTTTGTTGTTTGCTTCCTTTTTTTTCTTCTCCTTCTTCTCTATCTTTTATATATATATATTATCATTCTTGTACTATACTTCCTTCCTCTTTTTCTCCGTTCCTATTCTAAATCAAGCAGCGAATACCATCACCATGGACCCAGAATATGATCCCTCGCACAAAACGTCTAGCATCACCAGTACAACAAGCACTAGTAGTTGGGATACTCTGCCCTCATTGACCGCGTCTAGTCACTGTGATATCAATTCTCCTTCAATGAACGAACAGTCTATGCTGGACGGTAAGGCTTGAAAAGATTGTTTATGCTGAAGACAAAACAAGACTCCTCATATGTACTTTTTTTTAGTAGAATCTTCTCTCACTGACAATGATGGTGGACTTACTTCGCTTTTTGATGATATCTCTCCTCTGAACAAAAATGGTGATGCAATCAGCTACAACAAAGCACCAGTTTCTTACTTTTTGGACCATATTCCCATTGACGGAAAGACGGCAAGCTGCACCACGTCCACATTATCCTACGAGGTTGACTCTCCTATCTTTTTACGTCAAAGTCGTGAAATACCAATTTCTCATTCAACAGCAATAAAACAAACCATAAAACAAAAAGCACTGTCAACTGTCCAAACTGAAACCAAATCCGAGCAGCAAGTGATCGACGCTTCCACCAGCAAACATACCAATAATAGCGACGACGAAGACGGTACTTCTGCTTCTGGAAAATTCAAATATTCTCGGGATCTCTTAAGCAAAGAAGAAAAGCGTGCCAATCATATCGCCTCTGAACAGAAACGACGGAACAACATTCGCACAGGCTTTAGGGAAATGATTGAAATTATACCAACGCTCAGGAATATCAACAACTCAAAAAGCACCATTTTATTCAAAGCCGTGGAATACATCCGCCATCTCGATAAATGCAACCATAAATTACGCAACAAACTCAGCACTCTCCAAGGACGCGTGAAAGTCGAGGGTTGTAACGGTAATTTGATGCATGGCCCTCATCATTTATTGCGACGCCGTCATAGCCATTATGCCAACGAACACCACATAAAGCGAACCCGTCCCAACAACCAGCAAGAACAGCAACTATCCCTGCGATCTAGGGCATTGACTGCTCTTTTACTACAACAAAATCAGCAAAAACAATTTGAAGTTTTGCAAAAACAAGTACGATATCAGCAAGAATTATTGACCAGATACAACATATCCACCACTGATGCCGATTTTTCACATGGATATCATCGACATTTACACACCAGTGAACGACCAGCATCATTGTATTCATCTATGTCCATTCCACTGGATCACCCTCCGATGTCTGTAACTTCAATATCAACTTCCTCATCTTTATCACAGCGACATCCCTCTGTATACGATCAGTTACAACGCAACATCCAACACCGACCAAGTACTCCTGCTCTGGTGATGCCAAACACGATAGAAAGGGGCTCGAGTCCTTCCTTTGCTGATTCACCTGCTGGTGTCTCAAGCTTCAACATCCCCGCTGATAATGAATTCAGTATCAATTTGACTACAACTTCCCAAATTCATCCATAGTATCAGCGTAGCATTATATGATTTTTATATTATTTATAATATCTTATATACCCTGCCCATCTTTACATATCATGTCATCATCAATATCAATAAAATTCTCCTTGTTATTATTGCTTCCGTGCCTTTGACCTTATCTTTTGTTTATATTTATTTATTATTTTTTTTTTACAAGTAATGCCGAACGAGATATGGTGTCACCAAATGTATTCACCGAGTGCCTCTGCATGCCAGGACATTTTTTAATCGCCGACATATTTTTGTTTTGAAAAAATCTGAAGGCTTTGCTTGATTTTCTTTCTTCCTTTCCTTGTTCATATTCGAGGCTTGGCTGAAGGCTTGTAGTTGTATCGTTTTTCCTCACTGAACTCCGTCTGACAAGAACGCTTTACGCACGAACATTTTTGCATAAAAGTGACCTTGGGAAAAATATTCGCCAACGGTAAATCTTCATACCTCGTTCAATGTTTATCATCGTCGCTGTCTTTGTGCTTTCATCGTCTTGCTCAGTATAGACAATATGAATACTGAGATCTTTTTTTTTTTATTATTAGGAACTTATTTATATAATGGCAAGGGTGCATCTTTTCTCTTCAACACCACACGGCGAAAAACGTCGCAGGATATCGAATACAACAGCAACCTCAGTGGTAGATGAGTACAGCAACAACAAACGTACAAACGCTAATGAACTCACCCAACTGGCTCATTTCAACCAAGGACCTCTTCCTACGTTATCCGATGACACTCACAACCTTGACGTTACGGCGGTGCCTTCACCAAAACCTGCACATACCATCCAATCACCTACCAATTCTATCTCACAGAACAGCAATGTTGATACCACCTTGAAGGAAGCTTCAACCGGACAAGACTCGGCCAATGGACGTTCTGGCACCATATCCCCAACCACTTTGTTGCAGAATGCCACGAATGATATCGACTTGGTCAATGCTTTTGCCGCTGCCCTTTCTGGAAAACCTGGTAAGTGGTCTCATTCACTTGAACTATTTTTTTTTACACTGTTCAATTTTCGTTATTCACCTCCTCCTCCTGTTTTTTCGCAGAGTCTTTACAAATGATATGGGATAAAGTCAGGCGCAACTCTGTCGGCAATGGCGAAGGTGTACAGCAGAACGATGATATGAAGGAGAAAGATCAGCCCCTTGAAACGAACACTGCAGACACAGTGGATCAAGAAGCAGCAGCAACAGCATTACAACTCCTTGGACTGGCATCATCATCAATATTGTCAACCGCAAAACGACCTAGCATAGGTGTAGATAAGACCCAGACTGCAGACCCGACGAGTAAACCAAACAACAGGATATCAGACGATGTGGCATCACATGATGGTGACGCAACTAACGCAACAGCGGCAGCAGCAGCGGTAGTTTTACGACAAGCATTGGCTCAACAACAGCAGCATCAACAAAATCATTCTAATCAGCATCTTCACCAAGTACAATCACAGTCTGACAGCAACAACAACAGCATCAATTCAGCACTCAGCGATAGTATGTTGATGACAAATTATCCCGGACTTGCCTCACCGAATACCAGTGTTGACGGTTTAGAACTTCAAGAAGAAATTATGCAAGATTACAAAAGGGGAACTTGGACTCGGGAAGAAGACGAACTGCTCTTGATGGGAATCAAACGATTTGGATATGGTCGCTGGAAAGAAATTGCCAGTACGATACCTGGGCGAAGAGGCAAACAACTCAAACAAAGGTGGGACAATACTCTTGCTTCAAAATATGTGGATGCGGAATTGCTGCAAACCAAACTACGGCACGATGAACATATTACCAAACTTCAACAACATCTCGAGGGACTGGCAACGGGGCGGTTTTCTGGAGCATCATCACCGTCGAGTTCTTTAGCGATTACTCCTTCTGGAGCTACCACCAACACATCATCATCAACAGCACCTATAGATCATGCAAAATCAAACACACCTTCTATACCTCGCGTGGAGCCTGCGGACTGGACAGAAATTGCTCACAAGATTACGGAAAAGGTGCGAGAAGGTGATCAAGAAGCCATCGAAGCATTGTTATCTCAAGCTCTACTAGGAACTAGTCATCCATTGGAATTATCGCCACCGTCAGCCAAACAAGAGGAACACATCACCACATCAAATACCGCGACTTCCCAACATATTGCGAAATCAACAAATGATGCAACTCCAGTACTTGCCACAGTGGAAACACCATCCGATTTAGATCATATCAACTACAGTGGACCCACTACACCTGTCAACCCCATTACACCAACTGTCAGTACAACTTCAACTACATCAACATCACACCCGACGTCGACTAGCACCGCAAGTGGAAACAACACCAATACAACACCTGGAACCTCTCCCACAACTGCCACACAACATCATAACGCACCTGTACTTAATTACGCCGATGCAGCAGCCTTCTCACTCTATCAACAACTTAGCCAGCAGCAACATAACACAAACGACAACGACTCACATGGTTCCAACAATCCATTGGCTACAATCCAGGCGTTAGCTAACAACCAATATTTCCTTTCCAATTTATTTGCCAATGTGGAAAACGGTGGAAATGACGGTACCAGTGCAGCTTTGGCAGCGGCAGCGGCAGCAGCATCAGCAGCTATGGCACACGCGGCAACGGGAAGTAGTAGTGGTGGTGGTGGTAATAGTAGTACTGGCACATCTACTACAGCGACAGATGCGTCCTCTATTTTGGCCTCTACGATGCGAACTCACCTGAATGCAGCAACTAGCCTTCATGATGGTGGTGTGGGTAGGAATGCTATGATGCATAGTGGCACGAATGACAACAAACACCTCAACAATGACAATCGTAACGATGAAAACTCGACGACGAAGCACATTGACGGCGCATCAGGAAACATTAGCCCATCCAAAGTAGGCCTTGCAGGACAACATAAACGAAGACGGTCAGACCCAGCCCTTGCCGATACACAAAGTGAAGCGATGTCGATTTATGCATCATCCGCGCCAGTCACCACCATGGTCAACAACCAGCCTCAGACCGTATATCCTTGTCTATTTCCCAACTGTGGCAAGGCATTTGCTAGATTATACAATCTCAAGTCTCACTCGCGTACGCACACTGATGACCGTCCCTTCAACTGCCAACTTTGCAATACAGCATTTAGCCGGAATCATGATTTGAAGCGTCATTTGAAAACACATGTGGGTGAAAAACCATACAAATGTGGTGGTTGTCAAAAGACATTTTCCAGGTAAGAAAACATGATTCTTCTTGATCCAAAGATTTTGTTACTTATTCGTTTACTATTAGATTGGATGCCCTGAAACGACACAAAAGCAATGCCCGGAATCAAGCGATTTGTTTGGATAACTGAAACATGCATTTTTTAGTTAGTCGTCTGCCTCGCCTACGCTCCTCCATTTCTTTTCCTTTTTCCCCTAGTATTAGCAACTTAGTTCTTTATTCACAGCATACATCACATCATTCACATTATTCACAACATCAATCACTTTACATATATCCGTTTTTTTTTCTTTTTAGTTTACTCTACCCTTTACTCATTTGTATACTTTTTTTTTTGGGATTAGCCCATGTCTATCCAACAAATACATATTGTCTCTTTAAATAAAATCCGGTTTAAATACCATGCTTACCATGCCATATTCATGACCTTGTATCCATTTTTTATTATATCACATAGAGCCCTTACTTTGATCCCTTCCAGATTAAGGATTATATTATACTCACAAGATTCAATTTTGTTAGCGGTTTTGCATTGAATATTTCTAGCCTTTATTTAGAATTTTGAATTATGACAAGATATTTGTACTATATCGATTTTACAAAGACAAGTATCAAGACACTCTAAATTTGCACTCCCAAATACCAGAAAAGAAAAAAAAAGTCGTTGAGCACGACTTCAACATTCTAACGTTTCCAAGAATAGAGTGGGGATTTTGATGGGATGGGATTAGCACCTTAAATGACCTGGAATTGTCGATCGCCACAAGATAGAAGGGGGTAGTTTTAGTGGGCAAATACTAGGAAGGAGATGTTTGCTAAGACAATCACAAAGCAGTTACAGTAGCGACATTGCAAAATAAAAAAAGGACATATTTTATTTGAAGAGCATGATAGCTACTAAACTGGGAGTATGGGGTTCATTGTAACAAGGTGTCTAATAGAGATAGCATGAATGGAACTATTGGTGTACCAGTAGATTGGTACATACCAATCTTGAGGAACGATTGTAAAAAATAAAAATAAAAACGGGAGGTGACTATACTATACAACGCTTGAGAATGACGATTGGGGGAGTATCCTTTATTGAAGCACAACTATGGTCAACGCTAATCTAAAAGCGCAATGATAAAGAGAGATCTAATGCACAATAGATGAGAAAGACTAATGGGACATTTTTCATTAAATCATGTAAAAAGAGACAATATTTTATTCAGAAATAGATATAAATTATGGACAAGCTAATGCCAAACTAAGCTAATGAAGGCTCCAAAAAGCCAACTAATGATGGCCCAAAATACTAGATCCAAAATGAAAGGGGTTCCCCATGGATGTTGTGTTCCCTGATCTGAAACTCCTTCTAAACTAGTCCTGACACTAATCTAAGTCCAACATAACTTCAAAAAGTTACAATGATGAAGAAAAAAGTAAAGAAAGAAAAGAAAGAGAGCGAAAAAAAAAAGGCGAAAATAAATATCACGAGTGCGGAATTTGAAATGATTTATCTCGAATATATATTTTGGAAATGAAAAGAAAGAGAGACGGAAAAAAAGAATATGGAGATGAACAATAAGATATGAATTACCCAGAACGGGAGAGGGGTAAATCAGACGGGTTGGTAAAATTGCCTTTGATTAAAAAGATATGGTCAAAATGAGGGGACAAAATATTTCACTGTAAGGCAGTACCATAAAGCTGTTCCTGGTTCCTGACATTGCACATATCTATGAAACCGCCTTCATCTCCATCGTCCAATTCAATAAAAGATTCTTCAACTGTATCACTTATATTGTTTGTTTTACTATCTACTTCCATATATAAACCATTTCAGACTATCCATAACGATGTGTTTATAAAACGAGCAAATGTTCAAAAAAAAAAAAGCATTACTAAACTAAGAAAATCTATTCAATCCTAAATTTTGTTTTCAGTTGACGTCTTTTCATATTCTTACAGAATACGTAGTCATACCAAATAGATATACTATATATAAGCTATTTTCAATAACAATAATATTAGATAAAAAATATCGGTACCTACCAACTAGCGAACAACGAACACCCTCCCCCAGAGATTTCAATAAAGCAGACAACCTATGAACCTCCAAACGGAAACAAAGAAGACAATTCTACTGGTGGTCATGGTGCTTCAATCTGGATTTCCACGTTTGGAGGCCAAAAAACCATCGTATACCTTTTTTTTTTTTTAAGATGCATGGAAAATTTGAAGTAGAACGGTCCAATAGTTCGGTCTCTGTTAAGCGAAGAAACAAAAAAAAAAAAATAAAAAAAAACATTGGGAAGTCGATTCAATTTTTCTGTTGCTTAACATGAAAGACAGTTGTATTCCCGCTATGCATTCATTTCTATCAACTTGAACCATGCCCGCAGTGTAACTTTCCATTAGACTTTACATATGATTCCGGCACAATCTTTTTTTTATTTTGTTTGCATGCAGTGTATTAAAAAAAAAAAAAAAAAAAAGGGAAGACCAAACTGAAGCCAGTTGAGTGCCAGGAAAGGCAAATCAAGTTGTAGAATGATGGGATATCTAATTTGATCAAACGCCATACTTCAACGGCGTCCCTTCCCCATAACGCCCTGTAGATTATTTTTTGGAGATATGAATCTAAAGTATTGCAGCAATTAATGATTACTTTACGTTCTTGCGGAAGCGGACCATATGTAATTTTTAGTGGTTGAAACATAACGAAATGTGTGTCAATTTGGCATTCTGTCTCTCAAAGTCTGTTAATAGCATTACGATATCTTATAGATACAGTATCGCTAATTGTTTTTGGTGTTAATTAATACATCTTGTCAATATCAATGAATAGCAATATCTTATTAGGATGATACAGCTAATCGGCATTGAGTCTTTTTATTTTTTCCAATATCATCATCTCACTCGTGACAATACCAAAGTAAGAAGTATGAACTGACTCCTTCAATGTCGGCGGTTTAATTCTATTCTGACTGGCGGTCCGACGGACAACTGAATTGAGTTTTTTTTCTTTTTTTTTTTTTTACAAAAAAATAACAACTCTATTTGTTCCCTTTTCTTCATCTTTTTTCGCGAGTGCTTTTTGTTTTTATCACTTGAAACATATTTTAGTACACTTCACTGCAGTCTTCTATCACTTGTTTTCCAACAATAACTATTCCTCAATGTCGGTTTACAATCATCGACCCATGGTGCCGCCAAGCTCAAATAGGCTTGTTGAACTCTTAGACACAATGAAAAACGAATATGATCAACTCGCTCAAGAAGTTTTGGCATTCAAAAACCAGCGCGATGAATACGAACATAAAGGTAAAAGACAGAAGGAACTGACATTCTTAGAAAAAAAAAAGTCTCTAGTATTAATTCGCTCTCTGATTCACCCTCCTTCTTTTCTCGTCCATATAATTATAGTCAATAGTCAGAACCAGGAAATGAGTCTCTTCAAGCAAAATCTGGTGGATTTGGAACGGACACAACATATTCTCAAGAAACAGTAAGTCCATCTTTAGACCTTAACCACGTCATCTTACATATGCTTCCCACCTCCTCTTCCCTCTCTTTCGTAAATAGGTATGAAGAAGAAATCGCTCGACTTCACCAACAATTGGAACAGGTAAGGTAACAATGTGAAGGTTATCATCAGACGATATAAAGGAGCTCATATTGTGTATTTTAGATCACCGGCCATGCGCCAGCGCCACCTCTTTCCCACCCATCTAGCACAGCAACACCTCCAACAAACTCGGCACCAAGTTATGGAAGTGGTAAAAATGATTTCTGCATTTGCAATGATATTTTACCATTGTGTACAGTTGTATTAAAGTACGAAATGCTCACCTTTTTTTTTTTTTTTTTTTTTTGTTATTGATAGGATATCCACCAATGCAACAACCGCCAAACTTGGCTCCGCCTAATATGATGGATACGAAACCACCACCACCACCACCACAAAGTAAGCACTCCGGCTATGGTCACACCTCCTCTCCTTATATGAATGGCGGCTCACCTTTACCAACAAGTACACCCCCTCCTCAATCATCATCGCAACAACAACAACAACAACAACAACAACAATGTAAGATTAGATGATAGTATATTCAGAGTGTGGTTGATATTGAATAATGTTTTTATTGTTTTGAACATAGTGACTAGACCATCGAGTGTGAAACATGGTGCTCCTTCAGCTCCAGCAACAACTTCTGGTGGTCTAAGTGATATGGACCCTGACAATGTACCTGCGAATATGAAAGTGGAAGGACAAGATTGGTTTGCATTGTAGGATTTTTACGAGTTTACGTGGATGTGTTTATTTGACGGAAAAACTTACTCTTAGCTTGTGCTCCCATCTTTTTTAGATTTAACCCCAAGGCTCAGCGATATTTGAAAGTAGATTTAGTACATACATTTGACCATGGTAGTGTTGTATGCTGTGTCAAATTTAGCTCGGATGGAAGATATTTGGCGGCCGGGTGTAATCAAGCGACGTACATTTACGATAGTCAAACAGCTGCTCGTGTCGCGTAAGTGGGACAAATAGAAAGGAAAAGGGAATCGATATATTTACTGATCAATCTTTTTATTTTTTATTTTTATAAATATGCTATATAGTGTCCTCCAAGATGAAACTGCTGGAAGAGATGGCGATTTGTATATTCGATCTGTCAGCTTCAGTCCCGATGGCAAATATTTGGCAACTGGCGCAGAAGACAAGCAAATAAGAGTAATAAAGAAAACAAACTTACGATATATGATGATACAGGACTCAATTGGACTGACCTTTTTTTTTTTTAACACGTATTACATACATATAAAGATCTGGGATATTGGCAATAGACGAATCCGCCATGTTTTGAAAGGACACGAACAAGACATTTACTCTTTGGAATTTAGCCGGGATGGACGTATCCTTGTATCAGGTTCAGGTGATCGCACCGCGCGGATATGGGACTGGGCAGAAGGGTTTTGCATACATGTACTCCACATCAAGGATCCTGATCAAAAAGACCCTGGCGTGACTAGTGTGGCCATTTCTCCTGATGGTGGTCTGGTGGCTGCTGGTAGTTTGGACAAGGTGGTTCGTGTCTGGGATGCTCACACTGGAAAACCGTTGGAACGTTTGGAAGGACACAAGGACAGTGTATATTCGGTAGCCTTTATGCCTGATGGTAAAACCTTGGTTAGTGGCAGTCTGGATAAAACTTTGCGTTTATGGGTATTGGGTGCTACTCCACATGGAGGGAAAACAGTAGCGAAACAGGTGCTTACTGGTCACAAGGTAAAATGCAAAACTGACAAAAAAATAATATATATATATATGTGAGGTCTGATTTTGTCGTTGTTGCTCTTGTAGGATTTTGTATTATCTGTTGCTACCACGCCAGATGGAAAATGGATTGTCTCCGGATCAAAAGATCGTGGCGTTCAATTCTGGGATCCACGTACTGGTCAAACTGAATTCATGTTACAAGGTCACAAAAATTCAGGTAGGAAATTGGATGGAGAAAATGAAGAATAGCAGGAATGTTAGTGTGTGTACTCAATTCTTTTCAACCTTATATATATACATTGGGTTATAGTAATTTCTGTTGCCACGAGCCCAGGAAGGAAACCGCTATTTGCAACTGGATCAGGTGATAATCGCGCCAGGATTTGGAGCTATGAACCTATTGGACTTTGAACAATACTTCCTCTCTCTCAGCCCCCCCCTTCCCTCTTCCCTCCCCCTTGAATATATCTCAAATACATATATATATAGCAGTAGCAGTTAGTCGTTAGTATATATAGTCCACTTTCTTCGTTTATATATACTTATATTATGTTTTTCACATTTATCAAATCAATAAAATTTGTTCTAAAAAGAAAAAAAAATATCGTGATGATGTTAAATCTTGAATGATGATGGATGACAACCTTAAGTAATCCAAAATGATCATTCTTCTCATTCTTTTTTTTTTACCCCAGAAATTTGACTTGTGTTGACCTTGTGCTCGGGAGAAGAACTAAATTAAGAACTTGACCCATTTCTCATGTAACATATCAGTTTGGTTGATGTCCTTATCTGGTGTCCTGTAATTTTGTTTGGTTTTATCGAGCCGAGTACATAAAAATTACGAAAAGTGGTTACGTAAAAGTTGACATAACATGAATGAAACCTAAAAGAGACTACCTCTTTTCCCTTTTTTTTATATGTTTTTTCATTGGTAGTAATTATAAGGTTAGTCATATGCAACGCTGATTGGAAACAAAAGATATTATGGGCGCAAGGACGAAGGGGTGATTTTGCATCACGCGATTGACCTTAGTGCCACCATCCAAAATAGGAAGCCCGAATCCAAGGATCGGCAAATCAAAAACGCCTTTTTTCACATAAAATTAGTTTTTCTCACTCTTCCCCATTTTTTTTTCTTTTCTCTTTTTTTTTTTTTTTTTTTTTTTTTTCTTATCTTTTACAATACCAAAAACAAAAAAACTTGCCATGACTGCAGAAACTATTCCTTCATCTACACAGGATCCTACATTCCCTGTCCCTGAACGTTTACTTACCAACAAGCAAGCACCTTATGTTGCAAGTTTGGAGCAATACAAAGCCATGTGGGAAGAAAGCGTGAATGATCCCGAGAAGTTTTTTGGCAATGTAAGTTGCATAAGCCTTTTACCTTTATACAAGTACTCAGACATACTATCTGTATTTGTAGCTTGCTCGTGAAACTCTGACTTGGTCAAAGCCATTCCAAACGGTTTTGAATGGCTCTTTTACTGAAGGCGATGTTGGATGGTTTTTAGAAGGAGAACTTAATGCTTGTTACAACTGTGTCGATCGCCATGCGTTTACGCAACCTGACAAGGTAAAGATTGTCCGCTTTTTATTTCTATTCTTGCTATTGCCTTTTTTATTTATCTATTTGTATATATTTATGGCTCCTCATTTACTTACATTATTTACATTATAGGTGGCCATCATCCATGAAGGAGATGAAATTGGAAACGTGCGGAAGATTACTTATCGAGAACTCCTCCAAGAAGTGTCTCGTCTTGCTAATGTCTTGACCTCATTGGATGTACGAAAGGGTGACAATATTGCTATCTATATGCCAATGGTTCCGGAAGCTGTGTTCGCTATGTTGGCATGTGCTCGTGTCGGTGCCGTTCATTCCGTCGTTTTTGCCGGTTTCTCATCTGACTCTCTCAAGGACCGTATTCAAGATTGTGGCGCTCGTGTAGTCCTGACGGCGGACGAAGGTCGTCGGGGTGGAAAAAACATTGCCACCAAACGTATTGTGGACGAAGCAGTCAAACAGGCGCCTACTGTGGAGCACGTTTTGGTCTTGCGTCGTACTGGTTCAGATATTCCTTGGACGACTGGACGTGATTTGTGGTGGCATGATGAAATTGCAAAAGCTAGACCTTACTCCCCTCCTACCAATGTCAATGCAGAAGATCCACTCTTTTTATTGTATACTAGCGGGTCGACAGGTACTCCCAAGGGCGTGGTAAGGCATTCTAAAAAAAAAAAAAAAAAAAAAAAAAAAAAAAAAAAAAGGGGGGAAGGGGGATATTATTCCATTTTGTTTGTTTACTGATGGAACTTCTTTTATTTAATAGATGCATACTACTGGGGGTTATTTACTAGGTGCTGCTGCTACTCTCAAGTATATTTTTGATTATCACCCTGATGATATTCACGCCTGCATGGCTGATATTGGTAAGTGAAAAATAAAGTTGCGCCTTTTTGTTTTTGTTTTGTTTGATTTTTATTATTATTATTGTTATTATTCAATGAACTATATTTACTGATTGTTGATTTATATAGGTTGGATTACCGGCCACACTTATCTCTTGTATGGTCCTTTACTCAATGGTGCAACCACCGTGGTATTTGAATCCACTCCCACTTACCCCAACCCCTCCAGATTCTGGGAATTGATCCAAACACACAAGGTAACACAATTTTACACTGCACCCACTGCCATCCGTGCCTTGCGTCGTTTGGGTGATCAATGGTTGGATGGTTATGATTTGTCTAGTTTGCGTGTGATTGGCTCTGTAGGCGAACCCATCAATGCAGAAGCGTGGCACTGGTATAACGACAATGTGGGAAAGAACCAATGCGCAGTTATCGACACTTATTGGCAAACCGAAACTGGTTCCATCATTATCAGCCCTCTCCCTGGCGCCACCCCAACCAAGCCCGGATCAGCCACGTTACCCTTCTTCGGTATCAAGCCAACCATTCTCGATCCTCAAACTGGCAAAGAATTGAATCAAGCGGATGAAACTGGTGTTCTTGCTATTTCTCAACCTTGGCCTTCCATGGCGCGTACAGTGTACAACAACCACAACCGATACCTCGATACCTATTTGAATCCTTATCCTGGATATTACTTCACTGGCGATGGTGCTACTCGTGATAAGGATGGCTATATATGGATTCGTGGCCGCGTGGATGGTAAGAAAAGGAGGGACTGGTATTGCTACATACAATAGCAGACAAGTTATCTTACTTTTTTTTTTTTTTTTTTTTTTTTTTTTGGTTAGATGTCATTAATGTGTCTGGTCATCGTCTCTCTACTGCCGAAATTGAATCGGCTTTGATTTTACACCCTGCTGTGGCCGAATCTGCTGTTGTAGGTGGTCAAGATGATCTGACTGGTCAATGTATCCATGCCTACTGTACTTTGAAACCAAATATTGAAGATGATGCCACTCTTGAAAAAGAATTGTCTTTACAGGTGCGAAAAGTAATTGGACCTTTTGCGACTCCCAAACGTGTATATGTGGTAGCCGATCTTCCCAAAACTCGCTCTGGTAAAATCATGCGTCGAATCCTGCGAAAGATTGTCAACAACGAACAAGATCAATTAGGTGACACCTCAACTTTGGCAGAACCTGGGTAAGAAACAACAAAAAAAGGAACGGAGGACGGAACGGGTTACTAATGATGGATTGCTTTTTTTCTTCTTGCTAGTGTTGTTCCAATGCTGATTGAAAAGGTGCATGGCAAATGAACCTTTATGATGAAGTGATATTATATCGTAGTTATATATATATATTGGATTAGTTTATTCATTCATATTTATCTTTATCTCTTCATATATCCAATAAAAAAAAAACATTTTTGAAGAACACAATCATCATTATTATCTACCTGGGTGGAAATTTTTTTTGTCTCTATGGGAATGACTAATAGAATTTTGATAGGGCATAGACCGCTGCTGATCATAGTGATGATAATTGGGTGGGGTATCAAATATATTCTTGGGTTTGGATATGGCAGTTGTCACTGCTTTACTATGTTTTAGTGATGATGGTTTTGTTTTCTGCGAAGGAACAGATGGCGGGGGTATATGATCACGATTCCATCTCGAATTTATATGAAGGCTGTGTCGCTGTTCAAAGGGGGTAGGTTTACTGGATAATGGATTGCTATCGGACAAAGAAGAAGGTGCAATAAAAGGTTGCATCAACAAAAGGGATGATGGCATTAGCTGTATTTTTTGTCTTGTCTTGCCGGTAGCAGTATCATCTACCGATCGACGTTGATGATGGGTTGACGTATTGGTGGTATTCGAATTCCCCAAGCTTGTGTATGCGTCCAAATAAAATGGATCGGAAAACGATCGAAGTCTCG
Organism: Absidia repens; assembly: GCA_002105175.1. Taxonomy (NCBI): domain Eukaryota; kingdom Fungi; phylum Mucoromycota; class Mucoromycetes; order Mucorales; family Cunninghamellaceae; genus Absidia; species Absidia repens. Next base: position 3,014 of record MCGE01000042.1, on the reverse strand, counting down.
GTTGATGGTAATTTGTGTATAGATGGTACGGACCATTTATAGGAGACTCAGTCATCACTGGAACGGATGGGGCTGGAGAAGGGGTATATAAGAAAATGAGACTTTAAGAAAAAAAAAAAAGAATCGATTTTGAATACCTGGTAGGTGGATCAGATCAGCATTGACATCCCGTCCATGCTTAATATGAGATACAAGGCGAAGCAACGCATACATATGACGCTGTTCCCATTCAGGCATACTGTCAAACAGAACAATTACCTTGAAAGAAATAATTAAAATAAGAAATGAAAAAAACATGGTCATGCGAGACTCTCTTTCACAAACCTGTTGAATATGATCATCTTTGAGATGACAGCTTCCAAGAAAGGTAATTATATAGGGAAGGTCCACTATACCGGTACCAAAGGGATCTAACTCATCCCAGTATTTTGCGAATATTGGTCTCTCTATATCTGATATATCTTCAGAAGGCAATGACAGTTTATCCTTCTGACTGGTCGGAGGATTAGCGTCGATAATTTGTTGACCCTCGTTGGGTGGAGTGGGAAGAGCCGTTGTCCGCTTTTGGCGCTGGGGCGCTTTCATAACAGATGATCTCCGGATAGCCTTTTTGAATTTTTTCATGTTAAATTTTATTACAGTATCAGTATTGAGCTACTAAAAACGAAAAAGATAATATAAAACGAAAAAATTATACGCCGAGGGTAACGCATGAATATGGATGTGACTTTTTTACTGATCATAATTTCTTGATGTTTAAATCCCCGTCTCTTTTTTTTTTTTTTTTTTTGTCCTCTCCTTCGCTAAACTAAAAAATCATTTCGTCCTCCCCTTTCTCCTCTTAATAAAAAACATACAATGGCCACTCATTCCGGTATTACTGCCGATTCGCTTAAAGCTACCATCACGGAACAACTTCAAGCTCAATTTGTCGTAATACCTAATAGAGCTATTACGTCTAACGTTAACACGATACTGATTTATTTTTTTTATGTTAGCAAGTAGACGATCTCTCGGCAGGCTGCGGACAAATGTTTGAAGTGATTATTGTTTCTCCTGCCTTCTCTGGCCTACGATTACTTGCTCGGCACAAGCTGGTGAATGAAAAGCTCAAGGATGAAATCAGCAAGGTTCATGCTTTTTCTCAGGTAAAACAAATAAATATAGATAACGGACTTTCTGACTCATCAATACTCTTTTTTTTTTTTACTTCAGAAATCTTATACACCTGAAGAATGGGAGAAGAAGAAAGGTGAACAATAATAGTATAGTATAGTTGTAGTTTGGTGTAGGTTGTCTTATGTATTAATAAAATCAATTATATCTATGTACCTAGACTTTTGTGTATCTGTGTTGCTGGATTAGGAATTTACTGGGTAGCACCTAGGAACAAAGTAGGGTTGGGGATCTCTTTTTTTTACACCTGATTCTCTTTGTCTTATCCCCGTCCCTCCCTTTTGTTTTTTTTTTTTTACTGGAATATTTGACGGACGGCAATATTATCAACAGACTACCATGGCACGTAGGACAGTACATGAGTTAAGACACGGGGTATATGATGCCATCCAGGGTGTCCTCATCGTGGTCAGCAATCCTCACCTTCGACAACACAAATTCTTGCGAATCTTTCTCGTATTGACCGTCCTCTCTGTTGTCCTTTATGGCGTTACGCATCTTCTTGTGACCATTCCTCTTCGTATTGTGAAGTACGTTGCTGCTACGTATGCTGGCCCTGGCCATGATATCAACAAAGTAGATGGAATACTGACAACAATTCATCGCACTATCATTGACATCATCTCATACGTCCCCGTCCTTGCCTTATTATTTATGCGCTATGTTTACCCTAAACCGCTGGACGATCTATTTATGGAAACACTGCAATATATTGATCAGCTCAACAGCAACAGCAACAACAACAGACAAGGTGGTGATGATGCTGGATCACCTCACCCGACCTATGCTGGCGCCATGGCCAAACGCTCTTACAGGAAGGAATACTGGCCAAACATGAAGTCTTACATGCGACGTACTTGGACGAAGATGCTTTTTGGATTAGTGATATTTTTGCTCTCGTTCCTGCCAAGGGTAGGGCAGTTTGTCATTCCTGCAGCTGGTGCCTACGCTACATTTCGGTCCTTGAGTAAGTCACAGGGCATCGGTGGGTTTCTATTGGTGGGGTTTGTTTCTTTCTTTTACCTCGATGGGCGACTATGCGACTGGTCCGTGTTTTGGTGGGCATGCGTACCTTAGTGCGGGAACTTCTGGAACCTTACTTTGTCAGGATGAATATGTCACACTCGGAAAAGAAGCGCTGGTTTGATGGACGCAAAGGTATCTTGTTTGGTTTCTCGCTGATTGCCTATATGCTCATCAGGGTGCCTTATCTTGGTTTTGTGGTTATGGTGTGGCCCAGGCTGCTGCCGCGTACATACTAACTACTGTGGTTTCTGTCGACGAGATCAATCACTCATTATCTGCCTCACGTGAAAACAGTATTGATGCCTTGCAAATATCGGACAAAACCATGCTCGCCCCAAAATTAGATTAGCTTTGACTCTTTTTCTCCTTTCTCGTTCTTTCTTCTTCTTTACCTTCTTCTCCTCTTTACCCTATATTGATCACCACTTCCATATAGTTTATAATATTAGATTAGTTTTGACTCTTTTTTCTTCTTCTCCTTACTCTATATTGATCACCATTTACGTATAGTTTATAATGACATACCAATGAAACAAATAATAAAAAAGTGTTATAGTGTTATATCGTAGACAGACTTCAATTATGACTCCAAATTTATATCAGTGATTTTGTAGTTACAACAATTTTTATCCCCCTTTCCCTATAGATAAATATCCCTCTAAAAGCATTATCATACATAGAATTCAGAAGTCTTGATGATAATGTTTTTTGTTGTGAAATGATGATGTTATTCGGTATACAAAAACGAAGAGCAAATTAAATTATTTCCCTGTCCATGTATATAGGGGTTTTGAAATTGACGTGGTATGGTT